>CM019165.1:7836692-7863428 GCA_009733165.1 Naja naja
GAACCGGAGTCCCATGTGCTTCTGAGTCAACCGTTACCCCTCCCACTGAACACATGTCATCCATAAACAGATGGGATTTCCAAGGAAGATCTGCCTCAATGGGCCAACCGCTAAAAAAAAGCAAATCTTTGGGAGCTTCTGGAAAATAAACAGGTCTCTCTGTTTGTTTTGGGCTGTCACTGAGGAATGGGGGGTCCTATTCTCCACAACACCTGAAGGCAGGACAAGAAATTTATCAAAGAGAGATCCAACCTCGAACCGAGGAGACAAGAAATTTCCTGACAGGGAAAACAATCGATCCATGGAACGCTTTGCCTCAAAGTTTTGGGTGCTCCACACACTTTTCAAGAAGAGATTGGACAGCCATTTGTCCAGAAAGGTATAGGATCTCCTGCTGGAGGCAAGGGGTGGACTAGAAGACCTCCAAGGTCCCTTCCAACTCTGTTATTCCATGTTCTGTGCCTCCGGTGAAACGAGCTTTAAGCCTTGGCTGCCTTTTCGTAATATTAATTACTCAGAAAAATTGCAGTCCGATTTCGTCCTGTTTTTGCTAGCATCTTTTCTCCTGCAAAGTGGGTTCCAATTTGGCCTCACAAGCCACATCCTGAAAGAAGGAAAATTTTCTCCTGGGATCTAGTCCTAGTGGTTATTGGGGAATCTCTGGAATTCATGTATGGTTGAGCAATTATTTTAGTTTATCTCCAAGTGAAAAGGTAAATTTTTCACCTTCTTGCTGTTCCTTTAAAACCAGGAGAAGATAAACAATGGAGAAAAAAGAGAACCTACAGCTGATGGGAACTTGATTCCTTGTGTGTCCAAATCACAACTGGCCAATAAAGAAATCCTATTATATTTTATTCTATTTTAGTCCTTATTTCTATTCTATTCTAGTCCTTATTTCTATTCTATTCTATTCTTTATTTCTATTTTATTCTAGTCCTCTATTCTATTCTAGTCTAGTCCTTATTTCTATTCTATTCTAGTTCCTTATTTCTATTCTATTCTAGTTCCTTATTTCTAGTCTAGTCTAGTCTAGTCTAGTCCTTATTTCTTTTCTATTCTAGTTCTTATTTCTGTTCTATTCTAGTCCTTATTTCTGTTCTATTCTAGTCCTTATTTCTATTCTATTCTAGTCCTTATTTCTATTCTATTCTAGTCCTTATTTCTCTTCTATTCTAGTCCTTATTTCTATTCCATTCCATTCCATTCACAAGGGATTTACAGAATAACAGAGTTATGAAAAGGCAGAAGCTTGTTTCATCGGAGGCACAGAGCATAGAGTAAGAGTTGGAAGGGACCTTGGAGGTCTTCTAGTCCAGCCCACTGCTCTGGGCAAATTCTGGGCAAATAGCTGTCCAGTCTCTTCTTGAAAGCCTCTAGTGATGGAGCACCCACAACTTCTGGTGGCAAGCTGTTCTACTGGTTAATTATTCTCATCTTTTGGGAAATCTCTTTAGTTCAAGATTGGATCGTTCTTTGATAGGTTTCCGCCCATTACTTCTTGTCCTGCCCCCAGATGTTGGTAGACTAGGTTGACACCCCCTCTTCTCTGTGACAGTCCCTCAAATACTGGATCAATGCCACCATGTTTGAGACCTGCATTTGAAACCTGCATTTTTCCCCCTTGCCGATTTAAAATCAATCCATCATTCCTGGCTTATGTAAGCTTTATGGCATGGCCCCACCCTGTCCAGATACCAGATGACTCGGGAACTACGATTTTCGCGATTCAAGCCAGCAGAGCCAATGCACCAATTTTCAAGGCAGGCCCAGCTCACACACACAGTTCTGGACCACAATGTGGTTTGTTTCATTTTCAAAGCCAGCTGTTCTGACTTGGAAACAATGGTTGGAGGGAAGGGGGTGGCTTTGTGTTGGGTTGAAAACTCAGCCAACGGCAGTTTCTTCTATAAATACCAGCTAAGCAACGTAGGGTGGTCTCCTTGTGGCTTCCCAAAGTGGATTTGACCCTGATTATGATCCATCAAGTCAATCCCAAAACAGGTCCCTGAAGCTTTGTTGACAACGTATTCCAGAAATAATCCACCGGTATCTCCTTTTGAGGGCCGAGAGGGAGAGACTGGCCAGAACACCGAATTTGTGCCTAAATCAGGATTAGAATTTAGTCTTCCTTGCAGCTAATCCAGCTCCCAAACCACTAGACCAATCAAGCCCTCTCATCTTTCCCTACAAGCATATTTTCAACGATTAGCAAGCAAAATGATTAATTGCCTGAATTACACGTTTTCTCGCCACGGACTTTCTGAGCAGAGATAAACACATTGTGTTAGCGGAACCGTTGGGGACAACACTAGATCACCGGGGAAGTTAGCTAAACGGGGCAACAGAACTCTTGTGGATTTTGCTCACACACACACACACACCCTCTGACCCATTTAATCCAGTTTTAAGAAATAGATCTACTGGAATATTTGAGAAGTTAATTCTGAGGTTTTTTGTTGAAGTCCTGGAAGACATCAGAGGTTTTTAGCAAAGACATGGAGAAGAGAGTACCAATTATCTGATCTAATACAGACTTTGTCAACCTGGCCAACTTTAAGATGTGTGAACTTCAACTCCCAGAATCCATCAACTCCCACGCTGGCTGGGGAATTCTGGGAGTTGAAGTCCACACATCCAAAGTTAAACTCTGGTCAAACGTAAACTTCCTACCACCTAATCTTTCCTTGAAAAGCAGAACCACCAAGACTGATAAAGCAATATTCGATGGGACTGGAAATATGAAAATCCGTCACTTGCCAGAGCTTTTCTGATGGGAGAAGAAACGGTGGTGAAGGTACCTGGCTAGGAACTAAGAGTTCTAGTCCTGCCTTAGCCATGAAAGTTGGCTGGGTGACTTTGAGCTAATCACCAGGAGACAGTGAGTTCTAGTCCTGCCTTAGGGATCAATGAATATCAATCAGAATAGAACTGTAAAGGGACCTTGGAGGTCTTCTAGTCCAACCCCCTGCTTAGCCTATTCCATTCCAGACAAGTGGCTATCCAGTCTCTTTTTAAAAGCCTCCTGCGATGGAGCACTCACAACTTCTGGAGGCAAGTTGTTCCACTGATTAATTATTCTGACTGTCAGGAAATTTCTCCTTAGTTCTGGGTTGCTTCTCTCCTTGATTAGTTTCCACCCATTGCTTCTTCTGGTGCTTTGGAGAATAGCTTGACTCCCTCCTCTTTGGGGCAGCCCCTAAGATATTGGAACACTGCTATCATGTCCCTCCATGTCCTTCTTTTCATCAGACTAGACCTACCCAATTCCAGCAACCGTTCTTTATATGTTTTAGCCTCCAGTCCCCTCATCATCTTGGTTGCTCTTCTCTGCACTCTTTCCAGAGTCTCCACATCTTTCTTACATCGTGGCAACCAAAACTGGATGCAGTATTCCAAGTGTGGCCTTACCAAGGCCTTATAAAGTGGTATTAACACTTCACATCATCTTGATTCTATCCCTCTGTTTATGCAGCCTAGAACTTGGTTGGCTTTTTTGGCAGCCTGCATCACACTGCTGGCTCATATTTAAGGGATTGTCCACTAGGACTCCAAGATCCCTCTCACCGTTACTACTATTGAGCAAGGTACCACCTACTTACTGCACCTGTGCATTTGGTTCATCTTGCCTCAATGCAAAACCGTCCTTTTTTCAACCATTGAATTGCATTCTATTAGACAGCGCCCATGTTTAAATGGCATATACCTCCTGGAAGCCACCTGTGTCTGGTTGCAAATTTAAATTCACTTACCTGGGAACTTATTTTTGCACAAGTGTGTTCAGGTTTGCTTTGTTTATTTAGCACAGAGTTCTTGAATAACAGTAGTAAATATATAATGGGAGCATATAAAACTATATGGAGAGAGCCCATTCTGTAAGGTTTGAGGAATTGAACAAGTTCTACAGGTAGTCTTCAACTTACAACTGTTCATTTAGTGATCGTTCAAATTGACAGTGACGCTGAAAAAAAAGTGAGTGATGAACCCCCCCCCTTTTCACACTGAACGACCGTTGCAGCATCCCCACGTCACGTGATCATGAATTCAGATGCTTGGCAACCGACTAGTATTTATGACGGTTACAGCATCCCCGGAGTTACGCGATCCCCTTTTGTGACCTTCTGACAAGCGAAAGTCAACGGGGGAATCCAGGTTCATTTAACAACTGGGTTACTAACTTAACAATAGTGGTGATTCACTTAACAACAGTGGCAAGAAAGGTTGCAAAATGGGGCAAAGCTCACTTAAATGTCTCGCTTAACAACAGAAATGTTGGGGCTCAGTTGTGGACTTCCTGTACAAGTTACATTCAGGTACATGGTTGTGAAAATCAGGTTACTCAAATAGCAATGGCACACACACACACACACACACACACACACGCTCTCCTCAATTTATCTGTGTTTACACCACTAGGAAAAAGCCACTGCTGGCAGAAATGGTCCTTTTGCAGCTGTTTTTGTCATCTGTTTTTTTTTTTTATTAATTCTTTTGAACGACAAAACAACCTCCCTCTCTTTGGATTAACACATTAAAAAATCAGTCTGACATTACCAAAAAAAAAGATCATGTAATAAGCAAGTTATGGCTGATAGAAGCATACGCTGAAAAAAATGAACACCAAATGAATTGATTCATCAGCAAGGATAGGATAGGATAGGATAGAATAAGAAGGAGGAGAACAGAAGAAGAAGGAGAATAGAATAGAATAGAATAGAATAGAATAGAACAGAATAGGGGGGAGGAGGAAGGAGAATAGAATGGAATGGAATAGAATAGAAATATAGAATATAGAATATAAATAATAGAATAGAATAACAGAGTAGAATACAATAGGACTAGGAATAGAATATGGGAATAGAATAGAATAAGGAATAGAATAGAATAGAATAGAATAGAAGGAGAAGGAAGAGGGAAGAAGAAAGATAGAATAGAATAGAAATATAGAAATATAAATAATAGAATAGAATATCAGAGTAGAATACAATAGGAATAGGAATAGAATAGAATGGAAGCTGGAGGGGACCTTGGAGGTCTTCTAGTCCAGCCCCCAGCTGAAGCAGGAGACCCTATCCCATTTCAGACAGGTGACTGTCCAGTCTCTTTTTAAAAACTTCCAGTGATGAAGCGCCCACGATTTCTGAAGGCAAGCTTAAAAATTAAAATTAACCGCTCAGTTGGGTGTCCCACCCCCCAAAAAAGCCCTTTAATTTTTCAGATGTTTTGGGACTACAAAGCCCCAGAATTTCAGAATTCCGATGGAGGAAAGCCAGCCAGTTGGGGGAAAGAGTGGGGACGGAGAAGAGGAATCAGTAGTAAAAAGCTGTATTAAGCCATGGACCATCTACAGAAAGTGAACTAAACCAACCTCAATAGGGCCTTGGTGGTGCAGGCTGCTAAATGCCTAGCACTTAAGTTCCAGCTGCCTGCAATTAGTGCAGGCTCGAATCCCACCAGGCTCAAGGTTGACTCAGCCTTCCATCCTCTCGGGGTAGGTAAATTGAGGACCCAAGATTGTTGGGGGCAATAAGCTGACTTTGTAAAAATGCCACTTAGTAATAAGCAGGCATATACAATGGAATGAAGGCTATTGCTGAGCACACTGGGTTGTATCCCAAAAATTGTAAGCCACCCTGAGTCTTCGGAGAAGGGCAGCATATAAATGTAATTTTTTTAAAAAAAGGTTTTGCAGCCAACTTGAATAGATGCTCAAACTCCCCAGCATCGAGATTCCTCCTCCATTCATTTGCAAATTTAAAAAACGGACTGAAAAGTTTTGTTTTGGCCCCAGAAGCTTTTTATCTCCTCTCCCAAGCCTCTGTATGCAATATTCCCAAGGCTTTTAGTAAGTCCTTATCATTAGGAAACAAAACCTTGGGGGAGGGAAAAAAATCACGGGGGCAGCTTTGCAGCCCCTTTAAAAAGTGCCAGGGCTCTTGTCTAAACACCTCAGTAAAATGTATCCCTCTATGGGCATTTGGGGGATCGGATCCGTTGGAAAAGGTGACACCTTTGGATTGCTTTTTTTGTTTGTCCGTTGGTTTTAAGAAAAAGAAAAAGAAAACACTAATCTAATTGCGTATTCGGTTACAGACTGCGACTCTGCTGGCTACAATGAGGTAAAAACTATGGATTTCAAAGGCTGCTGGTTCTGGGTTGAAATGTATATTTCTACCTTCCCTGTATCCGTTTTTGGTTAAGAGGTGCATGCATTCCAGAAGGCCAAAAAATAAAAATAAAAAACCCACAATCTCCATTGGCAAGAATTTTGTAGCTGTTATTGTCATTTTCATTTCTTTCTAAACATTTTCTTTCTTCCCACCTCCCTCCCTCTTTCCTTCCTTCCTTCCACTTTCTTTCTTCTTTCCTCCCTCTTCCTTGATTTCTCTCCCTTTCTTTTCTTCCTCTTTCCTTCATTCCTTCCTTGCTCCCTTTCTTTCTTCCCTCCCTTTTCTTTCCTTAGATCCTCCTCTTTCTTTCTTTCTTTCTTTCTTTCTTTCTCTTTCTTTCTCTCTCTCTCTCTGTTGGGTTTTCCCCTTCTTTCTCTCTGTTGGGTTTTTCTTTCTTTCCTTTCCTTCCTTCTTTCTTTCCCTCCTTCCTTCCTCCCTCCCACTTTCTTTTTTTCTTTCTTTTCTTCCTTTCTTCATTCTTTTCCTTGCTCCCTTTCTTTCATCCCTCCCTTTTCTTTCCTTAGATCCTCTCTTTCTTTCTTTTTCTTTCTCTCTCTCTGTTGGGTTTTTCCCCTTCTTTCTCTCTGTTGGGTTTTTCTTTCTTTCCCTTCCTTTTCTTTCTTTCTTTCTTTCTTTCGTTCCTTCCTTCCCTCCTTCCTTCCTCCCTCCCTCCCACTTTCTTTCTTCTTTCTTTCTTTTTCTTCCTTCCTTCCTTTCCTTCCTTCCCTAGCCTTGCATTCTTGACATTCCATTTCTGGCTTTTCAAGCTATCTAGCAAGCTGGTACAGATCCTGCCTAAAAATGGAAGCTTTTCTTTTTAAAAAAACCCTGCAAGAGCCAACCTGTCAAGATGGGTTGGGAAAAGATTCCTAATTCTCCAAACTCAGCTGCCTTCCAGAGCAGATCCCTGAAACATCCCATCCACCTCATTGCTCAGCGATTCACACACCCCTCTTTTCTTTTAAAAAGTAAATATTTCTTCCAATCAATCGGTCAAGAGAGAGATCACTCTTTGTAGCCCTTCTAACTAGACTGTTACCTGCAGGATATACTTTGCAGCCAGATTTACACAATGTACTTTCCCCGATGCCTGAATTGCCCTTTTTTTGAATCACGAAGAAAGCACATGGGAGAGTTGAACACAAGGCGCTAAGCCTCCAGATCAAAATCTCTCGATTAAACCTTTGCTCTGGCCACGCTTAAGACAGCTCAGGTGTCATCACACCTGGTGGATGGATGGATGAGGGAGATGGGAAGGGAGGAAGGAAAAAAAGAGGAAGAGGAAGGAAGGGAAGAAATGGGAAGGAGAAGGAGGAAGAAGGAGAGAGAAATGAAAGGAAGAAAGAAAGAAAGAAAGAAAGAAAGAAAGAAAGAAAGAAAGAGAAAAATCTGGCATCTGCATCAACAGGAAAAAAAATTCCCCCCTCCCCAGAACAGCTCTGTTCCATTTAAAAGCTCAACCCACCCACCCCACTCCAGAGAAAATCTGGCATCTGCATCAACAGGAAAAAAAATTCCCCCCTCCCCAGAACAGCTCTGTTCCATTTAAAAGCTCAACCCACCCACCCCACTCCAACATCGGCAGGGCAGCTTTCTCCCCCCCATACCCACCCAGGCCGACCCAAGAAGTGGTAGTAATCGTCTGTTTCCGTTCCCCACCAGAAATCAATAAATAAACCCCCCAAAATGAGAGGGAATTCCTTCTAAGAGATTTATGCAAGAGAGAGAAAGAGGCCGGTTCTTTCAACATTTTGATTCTCTGCATTCCTGCAATCCCCGCTTCTTCCCTCCAGGGGCCCAAATGCACACAGAAACTGGAATGTTTTACACACACATCTGCAATTTCCTTTGTAACACACACACACACACACACACACACACCCAGGCTGCTCCAGGAGAGGTTTCAAGTCTTCCTTCCTTCCTTTCTCTCTCTCAAATTCCTCAGACGTCCGGGGTCAGCCGTAAAGCACCTTCGGAATGTGCGATCTGTTAGTGGGATTGAAAAACCTTCTTATTCCCCCCCCCCCTTCCCTCCCCAAAGGAGCTCCAATTCCTTTTCGGTATTTCTCCCCCCCAACCCCCACCCCAAGACTGTTTCTCAGAAGGTTCCTCCTTCCCCTTCTCCCTCCCCCAACTATTTAAAGTCTTCCCCCCACTCCACCTCTCCCAAATCGGCCTGGGCTTTTCGGAAAAGGCTATTTTCGATCCATCATTCAGGCTGGGCTAAGCTGAACTAAAGAGAGAGAGAAAAAAGCACCTCCCCTATTCCCTACCTTGACCAGGCAGGAAATGGCTCTGTACCACACACACACCACACACACACACACTCACACTCACTCACTCTCTCTCCTTGATGCTCTCAGAGCTGGGTTGTTTTCTGGCAGACGTTTCATGACTCAACTAGGTAACATCATCAGTGCTAGAAGGGAATGAGGAAGAGGAGCAGAAAGAGGAGGAGAACTTGGCTCCCAGGTGCTCTCTGAGCTGGGTTGTTTTCTGGTAGACATTTCATGACCCAACTAGGTAACATCATCAGTAGCATGATGCTACTGGGATGTTGGCCCACCACAAAGGGATGCTGCCCCCTGTAGCTTCGATGAAAGAAGCAAAGCATATCCCTGCTGCTGTCTTTTGTGCCCATAATAGAACAGACTCTTTTTTGCTAAAGAGGGAAGCCATTCCCAAATTAGGTTGTCTTTTCAACTGTGGCCCGACAGGGGTGTGTGAGGGTTTTTTTAAGCGGTTATCCAATCTTGACAACTCTCTCTTGGACATTGTGTAAAGATTTGTGGGAGGGGGGATTGTGTTTGTGTACAGAAGTGGGTGGAGAAGGGGGTAAGAAAGCCAAAACAAGACCGGGTGGGTGAAAAACATGTCTTTATGGATTCTTCTAAGAGTTCTGTTCTCATTCTTCTCTTTCAACTGCTTCCTTGATGGAATTGTTACTCAGCCAGACCTGTTTGTCAACTCTTAAGTCTGCTTTGTAGCATTTTCTTCCCCTTTGCTGCTGCTTCTTCTTTTTAATAATCCTAGAAAGGTAAACCCTCCTCAGGTATGTGGGACATGTCACATCAGCAACAGACGTGACGTCTTTGGATAGACATGCTTCTCACTGCCTGGAAAAAAAATTCAGTTTTCTTCATTCCTGTCACGAAAAACGATCTGACACAGTACTTATGTCAAATTAACCACATATAGTACTTAAAAGTACTTACTTTGATATGAATCTAGCTGAAGCTTTCATCTGCCCAGTATGGTTAAGCAGGGCAGGGAAGTTCAAACAACATTTACCAACAAGCACAACTTAGTTAGTCGCGCTATTGAGGGAAAGCGTATTGTGCAAACTCTGGTGTATTTATTCAAGTATTGTGTGATCTCCATATCTTGGCTGCAAGGATGTGGATGCCCACCAGAGGGTAGCCAAGAGGCAAAGAGATATCAAAGTTACCTCTGTCCTGCCACCTAGTGGTTGTGCACATTTTTGCAGCCAAGATGTAGTTGCTTTATCTATATACCTGTCGGAGAGGTCCAACAAATCAGCATTCACACTAAGCTTCAGGATGGTGAGTTTGAGACTGGCTTAGCATGTTAGTATATCTGGCCAACAATGGTTTCTTCAGTCAGCCATGGTTAAACTCTGGATAAAACACCACCCTAGTGTCTATCTTAGATAGATTAACAGAGATGGAAGGGACCTTCTAGGTCATCTAGTCCAACCCCCCTCCTGCCCAAGCAGGACACCCTACACCATTTCGGACAGATGGCAGTCCAGTCTATCAGTAAGATGGTTTCTACCCAGGAGTGAATTCTCATTGCTGCAAATTAACGTGAGAGTTTTCTGCCTCGACATAGCCCGGAACATATTATTAACTGTCTCAGGGGCACCCACATAGTCCAGAAATTCAAGATGGCAGCAGAAAAAAATCAAAGGTCCTGCTGCTTGTAACATGCACCACACATGCAGCGCACAAAAAGGGGGTCACACCATTGCAGGGATTGTCTTGAAGTTTTTGAGCTCATCACATGGATACCCCCGTGTAGCCATAAAATAACAGAATAACAGAAGGGACTTTGGAGGTCTTCTAGTCCACCCCACCCCGCTGCTCAGGCAGGAAGCTCTATGCCATTTCAGAGAAATGGCTGTCCAGTCTCTTCTTAAAAACACCCAGTACTGGAGCATTTACGACTTCTCAAGGCAACTCGTTCCACTGATGAATTGTTCTCACTGACAGCAAATTTCTCCTTAGTTTTAGGTTGCTTCTTGAATTGCCTTCAGGTGCTTTGGGGAATAGATTGACTCCCTCATCTTTGTGGCAGCCCCTCAAAATATTGGGATCCTTGGTGCTCTCTGAGCTTGGTTGTTTCCTTGCAGACAATCCATGACCCAACTAGGTAACATCGCTGTCAGCTAATAGCACTGGTGATATTACCTAGTTGGGTGGTGAAACGTCCTCAAGAAAACAACTAAGCTCAGAGAGCATCAAAGACCCCACAGTCGTCCTTCTCCTCCACTCCGCAAACTCCAGTCCCTTGCAGCACTGATGATGTTAGCTAGTTGGGTCATGAAATGCCTTCAAGAGTTTAATTGTTTTTTAAACTATTTATTGTCTCTGTTTTTAGTTGTGAGCTGCCCCGAGTCTTCGGGGCCTTCGGAGATGGGGCGGCATACAAGTTCAAATAATTAATAAATAAATAAATAAATAAATAAATAAATAAATAAATAAATAAGAAAACCTCCAAGCTCAGAGTGCACCAAAGAACCCACAGTTCTCCTCCTCCTTCTCCAACAAATCCCAGTTCCTTGAATGAATGAATGAATGAATGAATGAATGAATGAATGAATGAATATAACTTTATTACGGTCTTAGACCAGCAGTAGACATCACTATTTACAATATACATAAAAATACTGACACATTATAATACATTAATAGTGGATAAAAACATCCCTGTTAAGAAAATACACGTTCTCAAACAGTTAGGGGCACTCCCTGGTTTATATGAATGGAGAGCCAATAGGTATGTGTGTAAATATCATTTTCCAAAGTTCGTTCTATCTCCAAAAATTGTCACAAATTGACAGCTATCATTCTGTAACCAATTTTTTTCCTAGTAGACATTGCAGCAACACAGAACTTTGCCACTGCACGCGTAATAGCTGGGTTTGAATCCTGGAGGAGAAAGTCTACACAAAAATTGTCTGCTCTCCCTGGCAATCTCTCTAGTAAGGGGAGACTAAACAATGACCTATAAACTCTGTATAGCTCACAGTACAATGAAACATGTGAGATACCTTCAACTTCTCCTTTACCACATATACATACCCGTTCTGCTATTGGTGTTTTCTTATACCTGCCCTGAAGAAGTGCTGATGGGAGAATATTAAATCTGGCTCTGAAGAAAGCTATTCTTTGTTTTGGCAAGGTCAGATCATTCAGATATCTTACCGATTCCCACACTCCCTGTTTGATTCTGTCCCTGCTGTGGCAAGCCAACCTATTTAATTCTTCTTGGAACTCCAGGTCCTTCATTCTATTGATTACTACTTGCTTTGCTTGGTCAAAGCCTAGGGACATTAAGAATTCTGGTGAGAGTCCATAGGAGCCCAGCTTGTGGTCTATTGCCTGCTTCCAGGAGAAGGGTAGTTATCAATCAGTACTAGAGGGGTCAGTCCCTCTGGGAAGAAATGCATTTTTAGCCAATGAATGATCATCATCTTCCAGGCTCTTACCTGAACCCCACTCCCTTCTAGTATTGATGATGTTACCTAGTTGGGTCATGAAATGCCTGCAAGAAAACCACCAAGCTCAGAGAGCACCAAGGACCCTTCATTTCAACCAATATTCTCCTTTGTCAAATTAGAGTCTGTTTAGAATTCAACCCATTGGATCAAAAACTGGGGAGCCTTAAGGCTGGGCTGCTTTGATGTACCTTCAGGGTACGCAGAAGTCACTTTCCCTAACTCAGAAAGTCAACAAATGCCCCCAAACACCCCTTCCACAAGCTTTTCATTCATCAAATAGATAAGGAGACTGCAACAACCATGCTTTGGATTTGGGACTCTTAAGTGATAAGAACTCAGGTCTTTTGAGGGCCCGAGTTCAAAACACAAGTTCAGAGAGCACCAAAGACCCTACAGTTCAACTCCGAGCTACAAAGACAGGTAGAGTCCTCAACTTGCAACAGTTCATTTACTGACCACTCAAAGTTACAACGGCACTGGAAAAAAGCGAGTTAGGACCGTTTTTCCCACACATAATGACCGTTGCAAGATCCCCAAGGTCACGCGATCAAAATCCAGAGGCTTTGGCACGTGGTTCCTATTTATGACAGTTGCACGCGATTCCCCTTTTGTGACCTTCTGGCAAGCAAAGTCAAAGATCCACTTAGCAACCACGTTACTAATTTCAGACATGCAATGTTTTGCTTCACAACGGTGGCGAGGAGATCGTAAAATGAGGCCAGCTCGCTTAACAAACGTCTCACTTAGCAACCTAAATTTTGGGCTCCGTTGTGGTCGTCACTCGAGGATTTACCTGGATTCCCTTCTGTTGAATGGTAGAGCGACTGAAAATAAAATACTTCTCAACAGAGACAGCAAATTTGTTCCGAGCAAATGCTGCCTACAGTTGCGCAGTGGGAGAGCCATGCACCAAGGCAAACATTCTGGAGAGACCAACATGGCCAAATCAAAGCTTTTTTAGAAGTCAAACCTCACCAAAGATGGGAAGAAGAGAGAAAAACAATATTTTGCCCCAAGCCATGATATTTCCCCCACTGTACCAAGCACAATTCTGTCTTGTGGATTAGTTGAAAGGACCACAGTTATGAAATATTCAAAGGCTTTTTAAAAAGTTTTTATAGAACCTTAATTACCAGGCCTAAACCATAACCAAGCGGTAAGCCACAGCTGCTTTGGGAAACAAGAAACGAGAACTGAATTTGCCTTTTTTTTTTTTTTCTGTATTTGCACAACACACGAATTCAGAATAAATAAATGAATTAAAGCCCGTGATGGCAAACTTTATGCCACGCGTGCCAGAGGTGGCACGCAGAGCCCTCTCTGTGGGCATGTGCGCCGTTTGACAGGTGCTCTTCTGGTTTTAGGTGTGCAGTGGCCAGCTGGTCTTCACGGGCACCGGAGTGCCCAAAAATGGCCCAAAAAAATGGCCCAAAAATGACCTGGAAAACGGCCAAAAAAACAGGCATGCGTGCACCAGCCAACTGGTTTTTGGATTTCCAGCACACATGCAGGTGCATAATTAGTTTACTTTATTGTCATTGCACCTCATACACCGAAATTAAATACCATCTTCAGTGTACAATTAATGACTATGAAAATAAACACAAGCACACATCCCTCACACTCCACACATCCATGCGCCTGCATGCGCTTCCGGTTTGGGCACTTGGTGCCGAAAAGGTTCACCATCACTGAACTAAGTAAACAGCCTGGATTTGCAAAAGACACATGGCTACCCAAAACAACCCCAAGATTAAATTTAAGACAGCATATTGTGTGGACACAACTATGAGAACCTGGCTTGGATCCGATAAGCACACTGAGAGAACCCAACTTAATTACAGGTAGCCTTTGACTTACAACAGGTCATTCAGGTATGGTTCAAAGTTACATCAGCCCTGAAAACAGGGACTTATGACTGTCTTTCACACTTACGACCGTTGCAGCCTCCCCAAAAATTCAGATGCTTGGCAACCGGTTCATATTTACGCAACGTCCCGGGGATATGGGATCCTCTTTTGACAAGCAAAATCAATAGGGAAGCCAGATTCACTTAACAACCATGTCCTAACTTGTCAACTGCAGGGATTCACTTAACAACTTGCGGTAAGAAGTGTCATAAAATGGGACAAAACCCACTTCACTACTGTCTTCACTCCAACAACAGAAATTTTAGGCTCCATCACAGTCGTAAGTCAAGGTCTACCAGTATAAATAGTTATATAATAAAACACACCATTAGGTCATGCCTTCTGTCTCTCCAGGGTTACAAGCCTTACCCCCAGCCACAGCTGGACTGTAAACCAGGGGTCTCCAAACTTGGCAGCTTTAAGACTTGTGGACTTCAACTCCCAGAATTCCCGAGCTAACATGACTGTTTGGTTGGCTGTTGTCAAAGGCTAAAGCAAGGGTCTTCAATCTTGACAGCTTTAAGACTTGGGGACTTCAACTCCCAGAATTCCTCCTCCAGTCATGTTAGCTTGGGAATTCTGGGAGTTGAAGTCCCCAAGTCTTAAAGCTGCCATGTTTGAAGACCCTTGATGTAAACTATGGCTTGTAGAACCATAGCTTGTACAACAGCCCCCCACTCCCATTAGCCAGCTTTTCCTAGATAAAAAAAATCTAACAAACCACACATGAGGGTTTAGCAGAATGCAAGGTACCAAGATGGGACATGGTATCATCATATCTAAGGCTGGCAATCTTCCGCCCACCCCAATTGGGGGAGGGCGGACCCGGGGGGGGCGGGTTGTGGGAGAGAAATGCCTGTGCATCAAATAAATAATATAAACTTTTATCATCTCCTTAAAAGCGTGGTTAAAGCAAGGGCACCCAGGTAGGTTAAATTAGTTCCTTTCCCAATAGGCCAGTTATCATTCAAACATACAGGGAGTCCTTGCCTTATGGCATTTCCTTTAGTGACTGCTCGAAGTTACAACAGCACTGAAAAATGTGACTTATGACAGTTTTTCCTGCTTAGCACCTTGGTTTAAACTAAGGGCATTATACAAATCTTGTTTGCCCCTATGGGTGTGAAAATAGGTATATATAAAAGAGACATCATCACTCCTACAGGTGTTTTCCAACCTGCCTCCATGGGAGACGGAGACATGTTGGCTTAGGCATTTTATTGAAAATTCCTTCACACATGCACAACACACACACACACACACACACACACACACAAAATGAACGCAAAACGAGGTGTTGGGAGGGCTAACAGAGCAAAATCCTCTCCATTTATTATAAAACATGCATACAGGTAGTCCTCAATTTATAACTATTTATTTAGGGACCATTCGAGTTACACTGGAAAAAGTGACTTCCGGACGTTTTTCACGCTTACAACTGTGGCAGCCTCCCCGTGGACACATGATCAAAATTCAGAACTCTCGGCAACCAACTCGTATTTATGACGGTCGCAGAGTTCACAGTCCGCTTTGGCTGCCTTCTGACAAGCAAAGCGAATGCCGGATACGCTGAACAACCGTCTCCCCCTATCTTAACAGCTGCCAGTGATTTGCTTAAAACAACCGCGGCAAGGAAGGAGGTTAAAAAAAATTAAAACAGGGGCAAAACTCGCTTAACAACTTAGCAACAGAAATGTTGGGCTCAACATGGCTGTTAAGTCAAGGACTACCTGTAAAAAGACCCTCCAAACCACACCATATCTGGCCAAGAGAGAAGCAGGGAGCCGTTGATACCAGACTGGTCATCGCAAGGACGTCTCAGAACTGGAACCAAATGCTTTGACAATATTATTGCACTGCTAAATTTGAGATAAACAGTAGTGCAATATTGTCAGAGCCGGCGGTTCCAGCAGTGGCAAGTTTACAGCTGGCCTCAGAGTAACAGAACTGGAAGGGACCTTGTAGGTCATCTAGTCCAACCCCTGCCCAAGCAGGAGACTCTACGCCATTTCTGACCGATGGCAGTCCAGTCTCTTCTTGAAAGCTTCCAAGGATGAAGCTCCCACAACTCCTGCAGGCAGCTTCTGTTCCATCAGTTGATTGTTCCCACTGTCAGGAAATTTCTCCTAATTTCCAGGTTTGAATCTCTCTTTGTTCTGTTTCTATCCATTATTCCTTGCCTGCCCTTCAGGGGCTTTGGAAAACAGCTTGACCCCCTCCTCCCCTCTGTGGCAGCCCCTCAAATACTGGAAGACCGCTATCCTGTCTCCCCTGGTCCTTCTCTTCACTAGACTAGCCATGCCCAGGTCCTGCAACCGTTCATCGTATCTTTTAGCCTCCAGACCTTTGATCATCTTACATAGATTCAGATTAACAGAGTTGGAAGGGACCTTGGAGGACATCTAGTCCAACCCCCCACCCACCCAAGCAAGATACCCTACACCATTTCTGACAGATGGCAGTCCAGTCTCTTCTTGAAAGCCTCCAGTGATGAAGCTCCCACAACTTCTGAAGGCAAAAGCTGTCCCACTGGTTGGTTGTTCTCACTCATTCTCAATGGAAGGATTTATAGCAGGAGAGAGTTACAAGTCATCATGTCTAGGGCTGGCAATCTCCCCTGCATCCCCAACTGTGGGAAGGGGGACCGGGTGGGGGGATTTGGGGAGATAAATGCCTGTGCAGTCAAATAAATAATATAAAATGTTCTCATCTCCTTAAAAGCGTGGTTAAAGCAAGAGCACCCAGATAGGTTAAATTAGTTCCTTTCCCAATAGGCCAGTTATCATTCAAACATACAGGGAGTCCTTGCCTTATGGCATTTCCTTTAGTGACTGCTCGAAGTTACAACAGCACTGAAAAATGTGACTTATGACAGTTTTTCCTGGTTAGCATCTTGGTTTCAAATAAGGGCATTATACAAATCTTGTTTGCCCCTGTGGTGTGAAAATAGGTATATATAAAAAAGACATTATCACTCCTATGAGTGAGAAGGGAATTTTTAAAATATAATCTCTCCCCCCCCAAAAAAATCAAACTTTGGACATAAACTAACTTAACAAAGGTAGCAAATAGTCAATAACAGCTGTATGCTGAATCTGTAAAAGATTCGGCTATAAATCAACATCCAAAAATCCGTCTTAAAGATTCGTAGGATAATTTTTTTCCCCCTTATCTAATTTTCTTCCTTTATCCTTCTCTCTTTCTCTCTTTCTCTCTCTCCACGTCTCTCTTTCCCCACCTGCCATTAAATGTAATGTGCTGTTGAATGTAGCTGATGATGATTCGGAGTCAGCACTTTACATCGAAAAAATGTAAAAAAAAACTAGAAAAGGTTGTGATTTTTAAACAACCGGTTTCCTCTTTTTTATGGTGCATGCAATACACACATGACCAAATCATGCATACTTCCCAAGCGTACACATACAGACTTAATTTAAACTTTGGACGGAAGAAGTCAAACAGGACTACACGCAATTACGAGGCCAACCAGTGTTTTTAATCGCTCTTTTTCTCCAAAACTTTTCTTTGAGTCACTCTTTTTCTCCAAAACTTTTCTTAAAGGGCTTCTGAAGTTTTCTTTCGCCTTGCCAACTCAGCCCTCCCCCCCCCACAAGAGGTATTTTAAACATCTTTGGAAGGCCCCCACGTATTACTACTACTACTAATAATAAATAATCTGTACCACACATTCAGAACTGGGAACAGGAGGCACACACTACCACAACTGGCTGGTGTGTGGCTTCGAAGAATGTGTCACCCTCTCAAAACAGAAAGCAACAGCATTTTGCCAGTTGTGAGGCAGAACAACCCAGCCTGGTGTCCTTTTTAAAGCAAACCATCACAACACTTCCAGACCCAAGAGCAAAAAATGCACACCAGCCCATGTTAAATCAGTTCCACCCCCCCACCCCCCCACCTGGACTTACGGAAAAAACACCAGGATATCTTTCTCTTTTTTTAAAACTGAAGAAGCACCACGTTCTATAAAAAAAAAATGTCTCCAGCATCACCCCGTGGAAGAAGTTGCACACGAGTTCAGTTGGTCATTTTGCAGAAGGATAACCTCTGCCAGCCAATGCCCTTTTAATATTGCACTGCTAATGAGAGTTCCAGTAGTACAACAGAAAAAGGGCACAGGCCAGCAAGGAGAAGATGCCAAGCATTTCCAGCAACTTTTCTCACTGGGACATTTAAAAAGAAAAAAAAATGTGGGTGGGCTTTTCTTTTTCCCTGAAAACGTATTGAAGAAAAGCAATCCACCTGATGTTTCGTTCACCACTCTACAGTCATGTGGAGGAAGGAAGGAAGGAAGGAAGGAAGGAAGGAAGGAAGGAAGGAAGGAAGGAAGGAAGGAAGGAAAGGAAGGAAGGAAGGAAGGAAGGAAGGAAGGAAGGGAGATTCAGAGGAAGGAAGGAAAAGAAAGGAAGGGAGGAAAAGAGTTGCAGAGGAAGGAAGGATAAAGGGAGGGAAGGAGGGAGAGTTGCAAAGTAAGGAAGGAAAAAAGGGAAGAAGGAAGGAAAGGGAGGGAGGAAGGAGAGATGCAGAGAAAAGGAAAAGAAAGGGAGGAAGGGGTTGAGGAAGAAGAAAAAGAGAGAAGAAAGAATCAGATTTTTATAAATGTTAAGAACGTACCATCATAATCAGATTTAAACACTCACAGGCACAAATTTCATAAACTCTGCTAGCATATTCCGGGAAGGAAACATTAGATGCCCTGATAGAAGAATCAGAACTTTTAAATGTTCATAACATACAGTCATAATCAGATTTAAACACACTGTTTCCCCCCCCCCTTCTCTCTCACACACACATATAGACACAAATAAACTTCATAAACTCTACTAGCATCCTAGGAAGTTAGTTGTCCAGAGTCAAACTTTTGCAAATGATATGCAGTCGTAATCAGATTTAAACGCTGTCCTCCACTCCTGGCACCCAAACACAAATAAACTTCCAAAAAACTACCAGGAAGGAAACCGTGAGGTTCATGGCATGTTTTAATCCCACAGTGAAACCCACACCCACCCCAGTAAAAAAAAAAATACACAGCAGAATTGGGAAGAAAAAATGGGAAATGGCAAAACTCACTGCTATTAAAACTTACTTTAAAAAAAACAACAACAACCCATCTTTTAAAGAATGGGGTGGGCAGAAAGGCCCAACTCTGAAACTGCAACATGGAGAAAAACTTTTGGTAGACTTCAAATGATTTAGGTAACACCCTAACCCCTCAACAATTTAAGAAGTTGGAAGGCCAAACAATGGACCTCTTTTTAAATCCCATTCAGTTTCGGCAGGAAATTTCCAATCGGATCACAATCTTTGAAAAAGAAGGAGGGGGAAGGCAAATTCACCCTGTAAAAGAGAGACGGGAGGGAAGAAGGGCGAATTTAACCTCACTTTCCTAAAAATGGCCTCCTCTTTAAAAATTTGCTTTGCCAAACCCCCATCCCCAGCCAGACTTTTAACCAGAAGCCACCAGAGAGAACAAGCTGGCTGCATAAATTCCATGTTCCATGTTGTCTTAAGCAAACTTTTATTTGTTGGTGCAGAATTTTTGGATAGTTTAAAAAAAGCAAATTCAGAAAATCAGGGAGACCTTGAAGAGGTAAACAAAAAGAAAGCAAGCAAGCAAAATAAGGGTCCACAGAATTATATATAGAATTATATCTCTCTATATAATTTCCACACACACACACACTGGATGGGAGAAAAAAAGGGGAAACAGCCAGCAAAAAAGGTTTAAGCTGGAGGGTATAAGAGGCATAGAGGGGAAAAAATTTTCTTGCGTAACTCCCAAAGACCACACGCACCAGATGATAACTCGGCGGAATTGGGACAAAGTGCAAAAATAGCAGGCAGGAAAACTTCAGCTATGTTGCACGTGCAACCCCAGGCAGG
Source organism: Naja naja (assembly GCA_009733165.1). NCBI lineage: Eukaryota > Metazoa > Chordata > Lepidosauria > Squamata > Elapidae > Naja > Naja naja. The sequence goes on from CM019165.1 coordinate 7,856,417, forward strand.
AGCAGGAAAAAAAATTTTTTGATGCACGCACAAATCGACTTCTCCGCCAGCCCCTTTCCTTCTTAACGAGAAATATTCTGGGAAATACGGATTATTCCAGAGGCAATTCCTCTAGTCCCCTCCCTTGGTTTATATACTTTCTGAGGCTGGGGAAAGGTTCCACATCTGGACTGGAAAAGAGAGAATAAACTTTCCCAGCGACTTTCCCATTTCCGAAACCTCTTCATTTATTTAACCCTCCCCCAAATCATATTTTCCAACAACGCAATTCCGCGGTGTGTTTTTCCTTTCATGGAGACACAGACACACACACGCACAGCCCTTCCAAAAATAAACAAACAAATAATCAGCCCTTTTTTTCCTTTCTCGCCAAAGGCACCGACTCTCTGCTATTTAAAAGGGGGAAGTGGAACAAGATCCCGGATCGCAGAAAATTCTCTCTGGTTAAACGTTGGGTTCGAGCGAGGCGGCCTTCTTTTACCACTGCCTTCCTCAATCTCCTGCCCACCCCACTCCACCCGTGTAAAACTGGAAGCGTATAAGCCGGGATGGCAGGTAGGGGGTTGCTAGCTAAGTCTGAACGAAAACGAACCGTGTCCCCACGGAGCGTTGATTCGAGGTCGGATTAAGCGGGCCGAGCGTCCCATGCCATCTCGCCAAAGTTTGGGAACTTTCTGAGCGGCCTCTCGGTCGCAAAATGGAGCTTGGGGAGGGGGTTTTAATGAGGGGGCTCTACAGACTTTCTCCCTTCCCTTCCCTGCCTCTTTTCTGTGTTTAAAGGGAAGCCCCCGGGTTTAGTTCGACTTTAGTGTCACTTTCTTCGCGCTGTTTTTAAAGGAACGGCCGGGACCCGAAAGATTGAAAAAGGAAAAGAGAAAAACAGGAGAGGGGAAGAGAGAGAGAGGAAGAGAGGGAGAGAGAAGAAGAGAGAGAGAGAAGAGAGAGAGAAGAGAGAAAGTGAGCGAGGAAAAGAGAGAAGGAGGGAGAAAAAAAATCAAAGTTTTGCGTCTCGTATAGGATAGTATGAAGGGCGGAGAGAAAAAGCGAAATTCCTTCGCGAGCGACCAGTCCCGCGTTCAAACTGTTACAAACCTTTTGCAAGCCAAACCCGGGGGAAATTTCTCGGGAGAAAAGGCCGTCTTGAATCGGTCCAATTCGGATCCAAGGACCCCCACCACCCCCACCTCCTGCCCACCCCACCCCTCGGCATTCCAATCCGAACCCGAGAACGCACCTTTCACCTTCCCAGAGTGAGAATTCAGAGCTGGGAAAACAGAAGCTCCGAAATGTCCCCGGATCCGGAGCACAGAAAAAGGCCGGGCACATGGCAGGATTTTTCTGCGCTGCCTCCGGATTTATTCCACCCTTTCCAGTTTTGTTTTTTTTGTTTTTGTTTTTTAAATTAAAAACTGGAACTTGTTTCACCACCACCACCCTTCCGAAAAACAACGGCAATAACAACCCCAAAATAAAATAAAATAAAATTTAAGAAAAGCCCGCCCTTCGCTCACCCTTTGCAGGAACAGAAGAATGGAGAAAAGGAAAGAAAAGAAAACGCACAGAAGCGCTGGTTCCAACCTTCCGCCTTGTGTATTCTCAGCTTCCCCTCCCTCCTTCCCCGCCCGGGATAAATTTCAAACAATTAAAATTAAATTACAAGTCCGGAGCTTAAGGCCTGCCTTGCAAGGGAGCTCTGGGGGAGAGAAGGTGGTTCCTTTCCCTTTTCCCTCCCCCTCCACGCTCCCGCCCAAGCGCGCAGAAGACCCTCCCTCCCTCTCTCTCTCTCTCTGCCGCCCCCACCCCTTCTTCGCCTCTTCCACGCGCCTCCCCGGCCCACCGGGGGCTAGCTCGCACGGAAGCCGCCCACCTACCCCCCCCAAGCTCCCTTCCTGAGTCTTGTTGTTGTGTGTGTGTGTGAGAGAGAGAGAGAGAGAGAGAGAGAGAGAGAGAAGTCTGGCTCATCCACGGCCACGATTTCTTCCCTCCTTCTCTTTTCCCTTCCCTCTTTCTCCTCCCCCACCTCTCTCTCTCCCCACGGGAAAAAAAGCACCCACCTGGTTGAGATCTCCCGTTGGCAAAGCTAACCCCCCTTCCCCTGGATTTCTACACACACACACACACAGACACACACACCCCGTTTTAGCCTTGAGCTCCCGCCATTTCCGCCCAGTCACCCGGATGCTACTCCCCAAACCACCCTATAGAAAGCGGGCCATTCACACACACACGCGTCTAACACACACACGCACGCACGCATGCACACGCGGGCGCTGGGGCCAGAGCTGGCTTTTGCCCCGGTTCCCAGTTCTTCGCTTTCTCTTGCCTTGCCTTTTTTTTTTCTCAATGAAGGCTTCCCCCCCCGCCCCACCAAACCCCACTAACACACCCCTTCCTCTCTTCTCCCACGGGCGGGGGGGGGACACACACAACCGAAGCTGGGGCGGGGTAGTGGATAGGTGGGGGTGGATGGAAGGGCAGCGCTTAAAAAAAAAGTTGGCCAAAGAAGCGCTCCGACTTTGCAAGCGCGGCCAGCTCTGCCTCTCTCTCTCTCTCTCGACCCCGGCTAAGCCAGAAGCGTTGGATCGGGCGGCTGCTTGCCGGGGCTGGCCGAGCGCTCTCTCTTCTCCGCCAAGTCCGGGAAAGGAGCAGGCAGGCAGGCAGGCAGGGCGGCGCAGAAAAGCCAAGCCAAGCCAAGCGGGCGCCCGGCTGCAGAAGCAAGAAAGAGCCCGAGAGAGAGAGAGAGAGAGAGAGAGAGGGATGGAGAGGGAGAAAAAGAAAGGGAAAGAGGGAAAGAAAGAGAGAGAGAAGGGAGGGGAGGGAATCAAAGGGGGGGGAACCCCCTCCAGCACAAACCTCACGCCTCCTCCGCTCCAGCCTCCATCTTTGACTAGTTGACATTCACCTCCTGCCTGACCAAATTCGCCATTAGCATACTTCCCTCGCCATTGGCCCTTCCTTGCGCTAGTCTGGGGCACCGGCCACGCCATTGGCTGGCCGGGGGGCTATTTAAAAATCTCCCTCCCGCTCGGATTGGCTGCTTGGCGGCCGCCGCGTCACGAGCCCCCCTCTTTTATTTTAACAATGAATGTAACAAACACATTCTTCCATTCACAAATTTCCCCCCTCCCCCGCCGCTCTCTCTCTCTCTCTTCCTGGACTTTTTCCTTCTTCTTTTTTTTTTCCACCCCGCCCTTCTTCCTTTTTTTTGCCCGCCTTTCCTTTCTCCCCTCCCCACCAGCCCCAGTAGAATACTCACTGGTATTTATTTATTTATTTATTTTTGTATGCGTGGGTTTAGTTTCTTTCAACTATAAAGCGACTCCTGGTTTAATCTCTCGAAACCGATTAAAATGCAAGCGAGCGAAAACTTGGACCGGGATGATTTTCTGAGATTTTTTTTTTTTTTTGCAAAACCGGAGGAACTTCGCATTTTCATCCCAAGTAGTTTTTTTTTTAAAACGGGGAGGTGCGATCGGAGGGGGGCGTAAAATACATAAATATATATAAAATATATTGTTTTAAAAGTTGATTTCTCCCCCGCGACTCATTTTAACAACAGAAGGCAACCTTCAGAGAGATTCGACACGGTTAATGAAGAAACGGCTAAGCTGCTACAAGTCGTATTGTTGCCTTTAATTCTGATTCGGGGGTGGGGGTGGTATTTCTAAGAAATGAAACAATGGCTTTGTCCAACTCCCTTCCAACTCCCTCTCCAAGTTAGGAGCCCGCGTGGCATCCCTTAAGTTCAGCACCCCAGCGGGACGCGAGTTCGATCCCGCTAAACTTCCCCGTGTAAATAGGAAAAGGAAACGCAGAGAGTTGCGAAACATTCCCAGCATATAAAATGTTAGCCAGGGGTAGGTCAGACCCAAGCTTTCTTTTTCGGCTTCAAAAGCCTGTATTCAGAAAAACACGCACGCACCAAATAAAAGTCTCAGAGACAGAATAACAAAACGTGGAGAGATTCAAAGTTTAGCTGTGTTCAAAGTTATGTCGGGCGACAGTTGTGAAGTTGTTGGCACGAACGCAGCCTTTGCGCGCCCTATTCGCGTTTCTCTCTCTCTCTCCCTCCCTCCCTCTCTCTCTCTCTCTCTCTCTCTCTATCTCTCTCTCTCTTTCTCTCTCTCTTTCTCTCTGTGTGTTTCTGTCTCTCCGTCTCTGTGTCTGTCTGTCTCTCTTTCTCTGTCTCTCTTTCTCTCTCCCCCCGCCTTTCTCTCTCTCTCTTTCTCTCTCTCTCTCTCTTTCTCTCTCTTTCCTTCAATCCCATTTTCTTCACAAACCAGGCAAGCGCAGCGCCCAAAATAACCTGATGAGTTTTTCAGTAAACTCCTCTCTTAATTTGACGCGGACCGACCGCCTCGTGCAGAGCAAACCGGATTCCGGCTTTCTCACCTATTCAAGCGCCTTCGATTTCTCCACCGAAAGTGGATTCGTTGGAGCCCAGAAACGTTGTTTTTCTTTTTTTTCTTTTTTTTTTTTAAGCTTCCGCTGTTCTCCACTAACAACACAAGTCTCTTTCGGACCACTTCCAAGCCAAAGAGAGGAGGAAAAAAGTTTGTAAACAAGGAGAGGAACGAGAGAGGGAGATTTTAATTACAGACCACTGGGAGCGTTTTTACATTTGAGAATGAATGTTTTCGAGGTTGTGTGTGTGTGTGTTTTTTTTTTTAATGTGAAGCGGGTGGAAGAGCCGCGGCTTCCTGATTCTCTCTCTCTCTCTCTCTCTTTCTCGGGTGAAGGGAGGTGGGAAACACGGCGAGGGCAGCGGTCTGTGAAAACCTCGCATACCTGTCCAATGGAGCCGAAATAATTGTGTTGTTCTATGGGAAACGCGTATACTTCCCCCCCTTCTCCCCTCTGCCACCCCGTTCCTGATCTGACCGACTTGATTGGGCGGTTAAAAAGCAAAAGAAAAAGAGAAGAGAAAGAAAAGAAGAACAGAACTGAACAGGAAAGAAAAGAAGAGAGAACAGGAAAGAAAAAAGAGAAGAAAAACTTTTGATTTAAAAGCAGGGGTGCAGCGAAAAGGGAGGGGTGGACCGGGAGGGGGCGGGAGAGAAATTCAAAAGCAAATTTCCGCCTGGGTGGAAAACAGGGGCTGGCCTGAAGTTTACCAAAATGGCACAGGCTTGCCAGGACGGAGGGGGAGAAAAAAAAAAAACCAACCTTGAGAGGTTGCCCAGAATGCAATCGGAAGATCCAAGGATTTTGGGCCTTCTTGGGGGAGGGGGCTGGGAAAGGAAAGGAAGCTCCCCCCACCCTGTCTTTTTTTTTTTTTAAGGAGAGAACTTAGAACTCAGAAGACCTGAGTTCTTATCACTTAAGAGTCCCAAATCCAAAGCATGGTGGTTGCAGTCTCCTTACCTATTTGATGAATGAAAAGCTTGTGGAAGGGGCGTTTGTTGACTTTCTGAGTTGGGGAAAGTGACTTCTGCCTACCCTGAAGGTACATCAAAGCAGCCCAGCCTTAAGGCTCCCCAGTTTTCGATCCAATGGGCTGAATTCTAAACAGACTCTAATTTGACAAAGGAGAATATTGGTTGAAATAAAGGGTCCTTGGTGCTCTCTGAGCTTGGTGGTTTTCTTGCAGGCATTTCATGACCCAACTAGGTATCATCATCAATACTAGAAGGGAGTGGGGTTTGTTGGGAGGAGGAGGAGAAGGAGGACTGTGGGGAGGAGGAAGAGGGAGAAGGAGAAAGAGAGAGAGAGAGAGAGAGAGAAAGAAAGAGAAAGAAAGAGGAAGGAAGGAAGAGAAAGAAAGAAAGAAAGAAAGAAAGAAAGAAAGAAAGAAAGAACGAACTATGGGATCCTTGATGCTCTCTGAGCTTGGTGGTTTTCTTGCATGCATTTCATGACTCAACTCCAGAAGGGATTGGAGTTTGCTAGGAGGGGGGTGGAGTGTGCACTGATGTTGTTACCTGGTTTGGGTCATGAAAGGTCTGCAAGAAAACAACCAAGCTCAGAGGGTGCCAAGGACTCCTGAGATCCTAATCCAAATCTCTCCAAATCTTTTTGAGCCTTCCTCCTCCTGTAGCACCACAAAATTTGCTTGATGTTTCTGGATTTGCCTAAACCAACCTGGGGTGGCCCCACTCTCAAATCACCCAGAACTCACCCCAATGGAAGAAAATATTTGTAGCCCAGGGTCGAAATGTGGGAACCCTTGATGTGTACGTCTCTGAATTTAGTAGTTCACTTGTAGACGTTTCATGCCCCAACTAGGTAACTTCATCAGTGCTGGAAGGGGGTTGGTTTTGCTCTCAGTTTATATACAGTAGTTGACGGGAAAACCTCCCTTCTTGCCCTGATGATGTTACCTAGTTGGGGCGTGAAACATCTGCAAGAAAAGTTCCAGCTCCAGAGACTCACACCAAGCTCGGCATGCTGTGTCAATCTGTGACCCCCCCACCCCAAAAATGATCCAGCTTAGAAGGCAGGGTGTGTTTCTTTAGGTTCCTACACACAACAGCACTTTCAATGAGCACAACACAATTGCCTGATCGGTTCAGTTTGGGACAGAAGTGCCACCTACAGAGGATTGGGAGAGAAGAGGAGAAGGAGAACATCTCTGGTGGCTTCCATAATTAAAAGTCAACCTTTAGCATCCTTCTTAGAGGAAGCGTATGGCTCTGTGTCTCTGGTTACCAGCTAAATCTTACATCATCTATCAGAACAGTACCGAATAAACAGAGTTGGAAGGGACCTTGGAGGTCTTCTAGTCCAACCCTTGCTCAACCAGGAGACCTATATCATTCCAGACAAGTAGCTGTCCAGTCTCTTCTTAAAAGCCTCCCATGATGGAGCACCCACAACTTCTGGAGGCAAGCTGTTCCACTGGTTAATTGTCCTCACAGTTAGGAAATTCCTCCTTAGTTCTAAGCTGCTTCTCTCCTTGATTAGTTTCCACCCATGGCTTCTTGGCCTGCCCTTCAGGTGCTTTGGAGAATAGCTTGACTCCCCCTTCTTTGGGGCAGCCCCTCAAAAATTGGAACACTGTTATCATGTCACC
>CM019165.1:7864428-7945609 GCA_009733165.1 Naja naja
AGAAAGAAAGAGATAGAAGGAGAAAGAGAGAGATGGAGAAAGAGAGAGAGAAGGAGAAAGGGTAAGGTGACAGAAGGAGACAGAGGGAGAGAGAGAAGGAGAAAGAGAGGGAGGGAGGGAGAGAGAAGGAGAACTCTTCCCTCCATCTCAAATAAACCTCAGCTTCCCCACACACATCCCAGGAATCAGAAAAGAATGGCCATTTCAGTGGCAGCAAAGGGTGCACCAAAACGCTGAGGAATTCCTTTTCTGCTTTTTGCCTGTCTGCGCGGTGAGTGTGCAAGGGACACACTCACGCCTGCCTTGGCAAAGCCACTGGGGTGATACCTTGGCTGGCTTTGCACTCTTCTCGTGGGGGGGGGGGCGCAAATGCATTCTTTGCTCATTTTTGGAAAATAAAAAGTGGGGGAACGAAACAGCTACATGTGGCATCTGGGATGCCAACAAACCCTGCTGGCTTTCGGTAGGCCCCAGGCTGGCATTTATGTAGTTAAATGTGGACGGGGGTGGGGTGGGGTGGGGAGTGAGAAATATAAGGGGGAGGAGCCAGTTGTATTCTTTTTTCTAAAAAACAAAACAAAACAAAACAAAGTAAATTAATCTTTCTACTAGTGTTAAAAAAGGTAAGCTGGAGAGACGCTTGAAGGCAAGGGCAGGGGCTTTGGGAAGGCGGGAGAAACATGTTGAAGCTTAAAATAATTCAAATCTATTTGTGCTTCTCTGGGTCTGTGCTGGTCTCCGCTCCATCTAATTGTTGTTGTTGTTTTCCTTCATTTTTCAATCTTCTTTACATTGCAGAAAAAAAAACCCCCAAAACAAAACCCCAATTTCAACTAAGCAGACCTTCCTGTAACCTTTTTCTATTTTATCATTATTATTATTTTTCTGTTGGAGGAAGAGAGGATTAAAAATTGTAGAAGGGGGAGAAAAAAATAGAAGAAATAATTATTCTGCGGCATCTCTCTCTCTCTGTCTCTCTGTCTCTTTCTGTCTGTCTCTCTTTCCCCACCCCCCAATAACTAACTTTGAAAGTCTTTTATTAAAATAGATTTACTCACCTGTAATATTTAGGCTGGCTTTGCTTTCTAAGAAGAACCAAGGAAAAAACTAAGAGGAAGAAAACAGCTGATTTCACAACAATATTGTCCAGTCTTGACAAAAGAAAGATAAAAGTGAATTAACCGGTTTCTTCTTGAAACACAACTTTTTTTTTCAACTTCCCTTAATGGTCTTTAGGAAAAAGTGTCCCCACTCCAGAGCTGGATACTCTAAACCATTTGTTTTGTTAGCTTTTGAAGTTCAGCTCAAATACTATTATCTGAACTTTTAGAAAAACTTTCAGAAGAAAAAATATATATCTATACCAGCCATTGCTAGAATTTTGTCTTTCTTCATGGGTTGGAAAACTGATTCATTCTATATTTTTTGTTTTCCCTGTTCAGGGACAGCTTTTAAAAAGTAAAAAAAAAGTTTGGAAAATAATTGGTTTCATGCTACAGCTTATTTAAATTTAACTTTTGCATGTGCACTTTGTTTGATTTAAGGACTTGTTTGAGGAGGGGTTCACTGGTGTATAATGTTTAATAACAAGCTTAAAAGTACAGGCACTGTGTTTCTTTTTATGAATACAGATAGAAGTTGGCCTTATTCTGAGCAATTCCTTTATAAAAACAGCTACCTGGAGAAATCTGAGTACATGAGCCATAATTGCATCGAAAAATTTAAAATTTAAAAATACAAGTGTTTTTTTTAAATAATTTCTTCTTGAATGCTTTATGTTAAAAATGTGATTGGACGGGAAAGGGGGAAATAGCTATTATTTCTTTTAAATATTTTCCAACCAATATGAAGAAGGACTTAAATATTCTTTCTGCAAATGAAATAATTCCTTAACAGCTTAATTCCATCCTGTTATTCTGTCTTCTTCCTTCCTAAAGGTTTTGAGTGAAAGTTTCCAGAATTTTAAAGTGAAAATGAGGTGAAAAAAATGTATTCTGAAACATTAATGTGTTTTTTAGGAAATCCTGTTAGCAAATTCTACAAAATAAACATTTCTGTTTTTCTTTCATTCTTGTTCTTATGTTAATACAATATATCTGTGTAGTTCAACATTCATTTGTGAAAGAGGTTATTAAATTTATTTTAGCCTTTAAGCAGATCCCTGATTTGCAAATAATTTCAAAAGAGTTTATGTAATATAATTCATTAGCCTTGGAGAAAATTTCTATATGCAGTAACTTTTAGGAAATTCATGAACTTGGTAATCTTTACATGTTTTTCTCAAGAATGATTTAATTTGGTTATTCTATTTGGCAGAGTAATTTGCAGGACTAAAAAAAAGGAAAATATATCTAGATAAATTGTACAACACAATTGTTAGGATTAATATAATTCTGATAGCTTTAAAACAAAAATCAGAATTTCACTCAGTTCTCAATCTTATTTTTCAACCAAGGACTTATTATCCCCAAATTTCTTTTGAAACTAGATTTTTTTGCTAGTATCTTTTTTATCAGCTCTTAAATAAAATCAGAGAAGCAACATGAAATATTTATATACTTCTATTTACTATATTAATAAAATGCAACTTTTAAATTGATTCCAATTCTGAAAAACCAATTTTCCCTTTGGAACCAGGAAGAATAGTTTTTCTATAGAGGGATAATAACTCTGGAAAGAACTAGCTAACCAGAAAACAAAAATTTGGATTAATTAAAATGTTCAGCTAATTGCACAGCAGTTCAATCAATTAAAAACAACTTTGATTTTAAACTCCTTCATCAACTCTGCTGAAAGGCAACCTAAATTTTAAAATGACAATTAAAAAAAAGTGAAATTATTCTGCTATCTTTTGTTTTCCTTACCTGCTATTTTCTTAATATTATCATAAATAATAATAAAGGCTGAGACACTCATTTATGGGCTGTAAACTGAAAAAATACATTTTTATTGAAACAGTAATTAAGTTTCAAATTTGCAACTGATCCATTTGTTGCAGTGGGATTGACAATGTCCAACTGAATTCATTTTGTTGTGAGTCTGTCTTCAGTAAGGGTTTTTATGACTGAGATTTCAAAACTTCATGGCTAACTGTAGAAGCAGGATTTCACTGTCATCTAATATTGAGATTAAAATTCAGCTGCTTTTGAATTAATTCTTTAGAAATTTAAACAGATGAAACTGTCTGAATGCTTGGGAGGGGAACTTTCTTTTCTTCCTAAATGCTCATGGGTTAAAATCAATTAAAGATGATCAAAAATGTTTGTTCAAAAGTTCCTTTGCCTCATTGTATTTTCACACAGAGGCTTAATCATTTGCAATGGGAGATCATAGAATTAGCTAAATAGTCCCTTTTTTTAGGCAATTGAAACATCAGCTCAAAGCAAATGTACTCCTAAAATGAAAAAAATAAAAATACATGAATTACATTATTGGTAAGTCCTGTTCTCTCAAACTTGACTTATCTTTTTAATTAATACATTCTAGGCAAACCCAAAACACAACATTCGTTAAGTCTGAATAAACAGATTTTGTGAATTTTTTCAGAAAATTCTTTTTGAATTCATACCACTGTGCATGACTTGTGAACATTTTGAAAAGCAAAGATAAAATATACAATTTTAAATTTTAGGATCAGTTAGTATGTGAAAGTTGAAATCCAGTTTTCTGTCTTTCAAGTTAGTATTAATGCTTTTACACTAAGGCAGAACATCTCTACCTCTGCAAATTCTCAACTCTTGAGTGTAAGGCTTAAAAAAAAACACATACACCACACACAGAGATACCACCCCCCATCACCACCCTGCCTTAGCAATATCTAGCTTAGAGAGAAAAAGGAAAAATATAATGTAATTCTCTCTACAGAATAATAATGTCATCAAATTATAACAGTTGCTTCATTTCTTTATTTGAATTGAAGCTCACAAGGCTAATAAGGACTTAGGTTCCTTAAGGTCTTAAGGTCAGTGAAATTTACTCTTAAGTAAAGCACAAATTGAATTAAAATCTTAAGGGTTACATCTACCTGTCTTTTGCTTGCTCTGTACCACTCAATCATTTCTGAAAGTGAAGCTCACTCCTCAGAAGCCAAGAAATTAAACATCCCATTAATTAGACACACTTAAAATCATAACTGACTTCCTCTGACTTTCATCAGTCAGACTAAGTCAGTTATGATTTTAAGTGCGCTTGGATGAGCAGCGAAACATATCAAGCTAACATCAAGCTAACATCAAGCTAACATCAAGCTAACAAGAATTTGTCCAGTTGCCATGCTTCGATCTTCAGACACCTTTGCCTGGGTGACTAGAGAGACTTCATCAATACTTAGAATCATATTTGTCCGTTGTGATTTTAATCCCCTGGAATGGAAGGATAGAAACCAGAGGAATATTAAAAAAAATTTCCTTGGTAAGGGAGGAATGCAGCCTCAAGGTATGATTGCTGCCCTCCAAATTTTGAAAGGAAACCTGCCCACCAATGAAGCACGATAGGTAACAAGAAATATCCATAAGAGAATTAAGAATAAACCCAGAGTCCCTTGATCGAACTGGGTGGCTATAGAAGTTGAATGAATGAATCAAAATAATAAATGAGATCCATTTCAGCAAAGATGGCTGAGGAGAATTCATAACCATTTTGCGAAATGCAAGAACTCTCCAACTGAAAAGCAGAAAGGGGGGGATAACATCGTCATCAATGAGGGTTAAAAAAGCGAACATCAGCGCTTTCTTCCCAATCCCCAGTCAAGAATACTTGACTTCACCAGGAGGCGAGACAAGAAACAATGGATGGAAACTAATCAAGGAGAGAAGCAAGCTGGAACTGAAGGAGAAATTTCCTGACAGTAAGAAGATCACTATCTCCAGAAATGGTGCTTGCTCAATCCCTGGAGATTTTAAAGAAGACACTGGATAGGCATTTGTCTGAAATGGTATAAGGTTTCCTGCTTGTACAGGGGGTTCGACTAGAAGACCTCCCAAGTCCCCCTCAGAATAACTCTATTATTCTGTTATTCGGAATAAGAGTTGCTAACCAAGTGGCTAAAGGATTAAGTTTCTCCCCACTTCAAGGATGTATTTTCTTGATTATTTCATTCTGAGCATGAATGGGATACGAAGAGTACAGAAAGAGAACAAAAGGCAAGACCCTAAATAACTTGGATGGAAGTTTAACGAAGAGAGAAAGCAACCCTAAAACTAAGGAGAAATTTCCTGAGAGCGAGAACAATTATTCCGTAGAAGAGCTTCAGAAATTGTAGGTGCTCCATCATTGGAGGCTTTTAAGAAGAGATTGGACAGCCGTTTGTCTGGAATGGTATAGGATCTCCTGCTTGAGCAGTGGGGTGGACTAGAAGACCTCCAAGGCCCCTTCCAGCTGTTATTCTGTGTCCCAAGCCAAGGATGAAGAAAAGACAAGGCTCCCCAGTAAGAACAACTCCACATTTTGGAAAGCAAACTCCAATGTATCCCTAAAAAAAAATTTTTTTTTTCAAACCAACCCACAGAAAATTTTCTGTTAGGAGGTGGAATGCTGGGGTAATGGTGGTAAATCACCCAATTGATCCCAGCATGTTACTTGTAAGCAAATGTCAATTAAAGAGGGAGAAATCTTTCCTTCAAAGGATAAAACTATTTCTCCGGACTCTGCTGGGGTAGCTTCTCTTAAACGGCAAAGAAGCCACAATAAGCCAAAGTTTGGAATCTGAAACGGGTTTCTGATTGGATAATATCCGCGTTAAATCACCTCTTCCTCCAGCGGCACTTCTTCATTCTTAATGTATGCCGGGGAACCAGATGTGGCAAAATGCCAGCCTGATATTCCCACAGGTTTGGGGTTCAACTTTAGACTTCGAAAGGAGCGCCAGCCTATGCTGTCTGTCGATTCAGCAGTGTGCAGCAGCAGCAGCAGCCAAAAAAAGCCAACGCAATCCTAAGTTGCATTAACAGAGGGATACAATCAAGATCAAGGGAGGTACTAATACCACTCTATAAATCCTTAGTAAGACCACCCCTAGAGTACTGCATCCAGTTTTGGTCACCACACTATAAAAAAGAGGTTGAGACTCTAGAAAAAGTGCAGAGAAGAGCAACCAGGATGATTAGGGGACTGGAGGCTAAAACATAGGATGAACGGTTGCAGGAACTGGGCTTGGCTAGTCTAGTAAAGAGAAGGACCGGAGAGACAGGAGAGCAGTCTTCCAGTATTTGAGGGGCTGCCACAGAGAGGAGGAAGGGGGTCAAACTATTTTCCAAAGCACCCGAAGGCCAGAAAAGGAATAAAGGATGGAAACTGATCAAGGAGAGATTCAACCTGGAAATAAGGAGAAACTTTCTGACAGTGAGAACAATCAACCGATGGAACAGAAGTTGCCTTCAGAAGTTGTGGGAGCTTCATCACTGGAAGCTTTCAAGAAGAGACTGGACTGCCATCTGTCAGAAATGGTGTCGGGTCTCCTGCTTGGGCAGGGGGTTGGACTAGATGACCTACAAGGTCCCTTCCAACTCTGATTATCTGTTATCTGTCCCATTTTGTGACCTTTCTTGCCAAGTTGATAACTTAGTAACTCGGTTGTCAAGTGAACTTGGCTTTCCCGTTCATTGTGCTGATCAGAAGGTCACAAAAGGGGAATCACATGACCTTGGGACACAGCAACCGTCGTACGTCGGAGTCTGTTGCCAAGCCTCTGAATTTGGGTTACATGACCATGGGGATGCTACAAGGGTCATAAGTGTAGTGGCCATAAGCTCCTTTTCTTCCAGGGCTGTTGTAACTTTGAATGGTCTTGTGTGTAAGTCCGAGGATTATCTGTATTTACGGTTCATTAGTAATGCACACTAGAAGTAACCGTGGAATGACTCCAGGGACATTCTTCCAGTGAGATATTCTCCCAACAGGAGAATATCAATATCAATCAGAATAGAGTTGGAAGGGACCTTGGAGGTCTTCTAGTCCAACCCCCTGCTTAGGCAGGAAACCCTACACCACTTCAGACAAATGGTTGTCCAATCTCTTCTTAAAAACTTCCAGTGTTGGAGCATTTCTGAACTTCTGGAGGCAAGTTGTTCCACTGATTAATTGTTCTACCTGTCAGTAAATTTCTCCTTAGTTCTAAGTTGCTTCTCTCCTTGATTAGTTTCCCTCCATTGCTTCTTGTCCTGCCCTTCAGGTGCTTTGGAGAATAGCTTGACTGCCTCTTCTTTGGGGCAGCCCCTCAGATATTTGAACACTGCTATCATGTCCCCCCTAATCCTTCTTTTCATCAAATTAGACATAGCCAATTCCAACAACCGTTTTTTATATGTTTTAATCTTTGCACTCTTTCTAGAGTCTCAACATCTTTTTTACATCTTGGCAACCAAAACTGGATGCAGTATTTCCAAGTCTGGTTTTACCAACTGGTATTAACACTTCACATGATCTTGATTCTATCCCTCTGTTGATGCACAACTAGAACGCTTCTCAATGAACTCTGAATGAAACCAGCTCCGAAGCCCTCTTGCGTTTCCGCAAGGTGAGAGAATGGAATTTCAGAGAAATATCTAAACCACCTTCCCCTTCTTCCATCTTCTTTGCTCCAACCATGTGCAGATCGGAGGGGCCTGTTTCTTTTCTCCCCACCCCCTCACCCTCGCCCACCCCTCGCCTCGGAAAGGAAAGGGGGTAAAAGGGTTGAAGATTAAAATGTAAACAGCAAAATTTATTATAATTACAAGAGTGTTTCAAATTATTTCCTTAAACGGGCACATAATTTACTTCCAGCCAAGGTCTCTATTGGTGGTGAAAGAGGAAACTGCTCAACCCTCTGGTGACCTCTGACCCCGGGGGTCGGCACAGATGTCATGGTTCATAAGCAAGGACGAAAAACGCTCAGGTTTCCCAGGCTTTTCGGCGCCTGTTCTGGGATGCTTCCAACATGTAGGTTTCCTTTGAACTCACCACTCATACCTGAAAGGAAACTGATCCTGAATAGGGATGAGAACTGAAAGAAAAAAAGAGAAGAATGCCAGGAATGAGTTGGTGGGAGGTTGGGAAGGGGAGGTCTGTTGGAAAACAGAACATGGAATAAAGCAGTTGGAAGGGACCCTTGGAGGTCTTCTAGCCCAACCCCTTGCTTCAGCTTCAACCCCCTTGCTTAAAGTTGTCCATTGTCCTGCAAGAGTAGACCCCAGAACCCTCCTTTGAAGTAAGTTTTGATTCATTTCTGTAGGTCTTATTCTGAAGAAGAATGGATGGTTACTTAAACAGTATTCAGATATCCGCTATTTCTGGTCAAGCTTTGACTATTTTCTCCCACCTGACACCATCCAGTTATGTTGGCTTAGCAATACTTGGAATTCCAGCTATCAAGATAGAACAGGGCTCTTCAAACTTGACACCTTTAAGACTTGTGGGCTTCAACTCCCAGAATTCCTCCTCCAGTCCTGTTAGCTCAGGAATTCTGAGAGTTGAAGTCCACAAGTCTTAAACTTCTCAAGTTTGAACACTCTTGAGATAGCTAGCTAGATAGCTAGACAGCTAGACAGCTAGACAGCTAGATAGAAAGGTAGAAAGATAGAAAGATGGAAAGATGGAAAGATAGACAGATGGAAAGATAGAAAGATAGAAAGATAGAAAGATAGAAAGATCAGGGGTCTTCAAACTTGACACCTTGAAGACTTGTGGACTTCAACTCCCAGAATTCCTCCTCCAGTCCTGTTAGCTCAGGAATTCTAAGAGTTGAAGTCCACAACTCTTAAAGCTACCATGTTTGAAGACCCTTGAGATAGCTAGATAGCTAGCTAGAAAGATAGATAGATAGAAAGATAGATAGATAGATAGATAGATAGATAGATAGATAGATAGATCAATCAATCAATCAGGGATCTTCAAACTTGACACCTTGAAGACTTGTGGGCTTCAACTCCTAGAATTCGTCCTCCAGTCCTGTTAGCTCAGGAATTCTGAGAGTTGAAGTCCACAAGTCTTAAACTACCAAGTTTGAAGACCCTTGAGATAGAACATAGAACATGGAATAAAGGAGTTGGAAGGGACCTCGGAGGTCTTCTAGTCCAACCCCTTGCTCAAGGCAGGAGTTTTATCCCATCCCGGTCAAATGGTTGTCCAACCTATTTTTTGAAAGCCTCCACTCATGGAGCTTCCACAACTTCTGGAGGCAAGGCGTTCCACGTGTTTGATTGTCCTCTCTGCTAAGAAATTTCTCCTTGGTTCTAGGTTGGTTCCCTCCCTGGATAGTTTCCATCCATTGTTTCTTGTCCTGCCTTTTGGTGCTTTGGAAAATAGTTTGACCCGCTCGCCTTTATAGGAGTCCCTCAAATATTGGAAGAGTGCTATCATGCCTCCCCTAGTCCTTCTTTCCATCAGAGCACATACCTTATTCCTGTAACTGTTCTTCATATGTTTAGCCCCCTAATCATCAATAATCAATAATCAGGCAAGACGGCCTTGCACAGCCACCCTATTGCCCCAAAGAAGAGGGAGTCCAGCTATTCCCCAAAGTACTAGAAGGCAGGACAAGAAGCAACGGATGGAAACGGATCAAGGAGAGACACAATCTAGAACTAAGGAGGAATTTCCTGACAATGAGAACAATTAATCAGTGGAACCACTTGCCTCCAGAAGTTGTGGATGCTCCAACACTGGAAGTTTTTAAGAAGAGATTGGACAACCCTTTGTCTGAAGTGGTATAGGCCAGGGTCTCATTCTTGAGCAGGGGGTAGGACTAGAAGACCTTTTCTTCCTTCTTCCCCCTCCCCCTTTATGCTTCCATAGTTTTATTCAATTGCACCTCTTATTAAATGTATACCCCCAAATATTTCCTCATAAAACCATTCAGGACTGTAAAACAGGACCATAGAGCGACAATGTTCAAATGGGCAACAAAACGAATCCACACAATTACTTTCTTTGGCAGAACTGCGGCTTATCACCCTCCTCGGCAACACGATAATTTAAACGTTCTTCCTGCTAAATGCAGTTCATGCCGGGAAAGTCCATTTTAGCCACAGCTCAGACTGGAGGATATTTCAATTTAAAGGGATAATGATCAAGCCCTCAGCAAGGTAGGCAGTAATCTTGAATGTGGAACAGGAGCAAGTTTTCCAAGGCTCCAATTTTAAGATCAGAACACTTACACCTTGCCTCAAAATTTATATTAAAGGGAAGTTGGAGTCTGAACTGTCTGTTTTGACTAGCTGAAGGGTTGTTCTAAGCATGATCAAAGAACTTTGAAATTAGTTTGGTTTTAAATCACTATATTTGTCAGCAGGGCTGGTAATTGGAGTAAGATTGTTCAAGAGCAGTAGCTAACATATCCAGTGAGTAATCTTTTACGGAAGGGAGTAAAATAAAGGGGAGAAAACACTGATCTCTCCCCGATTAGGAAGGGAGAGAGAGTCCATCAGAAATGCAAGGATCGATATGAGAGCGAGCTTTTGAATCTTCTAAAAAGCATCTCCAAGTCCACTTTCCTGCATAAGCAGCAGATTGGACTAGGCATAGAATAACAGAGTTGGAAGGGGCCTTGGAGGTCATCTATTCCAACCCCCTGCTTGAGCAAGAGAGTCTATTCCAAATATTAGCCTCTACCTAGGATCATTGAACTGACAGCCTCCAACTCTAGGCCACCACACCTTGGACTAGAAGCCCTCCGAGGTCACTTCCAATTCTGGTTATTCTGCTTTGATGTTTTCAATCGTCAGGACTTGAGAGGTGAGTCAACTGGTTTCATGTGGCCACGCGTGGCTTAGATTTGACTGCTTCAGTCGCAACATTTCTGAAGCCCGTTTACACATCAGACAAACTCATGCAAACTCATGGCATGACATGACCTACTCAGAGAATTGGAAGGAGGCCTTCTACTGCAACCCCCTGCTTTAAGAAGGAGACCCTACACCAGGGGTGGGATTCTACCAGTTCGCACCTATTTGCTAGAACCGAATTGTTAACATTCTAAGCAGTTCAGAGAACTGATTGTTAGAAGAAATTACTGGCCTAATCCTGTAAGGAAGGCAGGAAGGAAACATTCTGGAGTTGCTTACAGAAACTGCCTCTCCGTTAACCCTTCTTACATTCTTGGCAGGACTAGACTTCCTGTCTCTGGAACGTCTCTGGAGTTTTTTCCCCCCTCCTTTGCTGGTACTTTGCTTGTGTGGAGTGACCATTCAAAGTTACAATGGCACTGAAAAAAGTGACGTACAACCGTTTTTCACACTTACGACTGTTGCAGCATCCTTTCAGTCATGAGAGGCCAGGCGAGGAGAGGCGTGCCTCACCATGTGAGTGATATTGAGTTGGCCACACCCAGCCAATCACATGACCACCAAGCCATGTCCACAGAACCGGTTGTTAAAAATTTTGAATCCCACCCCTGCCCTACACCACAAATGACTGTCCAATCTCTTCTTGAAAACCTGCAGTGATGGAGCAGCCACAACTTCTGGTGGCAAGTCATTCCGCTGATGAATTGTTCTCACTGCCAAGAAATTTCTCCTTAGTTGCAGGTTGCCTCTCTCCTCGATTACTTTCCATCCGTCGCTCCTTCTCTGGCCTTCTGATGCTTTGGAAAATAGGTTGAGCCCTTCCTCTTCTTTGTGGCATCCCCTCAAATATTTGAACACTGCTATCATGTCACCCCTAGTCCTTCTTTTCATGAAACTAGACAAGGGGATGCAGTGGCTCAGTGGCTAAGACGCTGAGCTTGTCGATCAGAAAGGTTGGCAGTTCGGTGGTTCGAACCCCTAGCGCCGCGTCACGGAGTGAGCTCTCATCACTTGTCCCAGCTTCTGCCAACCTAGCAGTTCGAAAGCACATTTAAAAATGCGAGTAGAAAAATAGGAACCACTTTGGTGGGAAGGTGTCATGCCCTTGTTAGAGTTGGACTCTGAGGGAGAGGAGGAACAGCCGACAGGGAGTGGAGGTGTGTTTCCGGAGGTTGTGAAGGAGGCTGGGGAAGGGCAGAGGCCGGCTGGGCAGTCAGAGGAAGAACCAGGGCCACCCCTCTTCATCCTAAGACACGCAGAGAGGAACAGAGAAGGAAACAACTTGGCTTACGAGAGAGGAAGTGGCCATGATCCTCTTCATTAGCTGCAGCTGGGGAGAATAGTATATAAGAGAGATGTTTACAACACAGTGTTGCCAGAAGGAAAGCGTGTTTTATTTTGGGCTGAAG
Source organism: Naja naja (assembly GCA_009733165.1). Taxonomy (NCBI): domain Eukaryota; kingdom Metazoa; phylum Chordata; class Lepidosauria; order Squamata; family Elapidae; genus Naja; species Naja naja. The sequence goes on from CM019165.1 coordinate 7,876,598, forward strand.
TTGGCATCCTTCCAACAGACTCTGCCTTGTTATCTCCTTGAATTTGGTAATTACTTATCCTGGTCCGTTGTGGAATTTCCTTCATTGTAGTTTGTTTTGGTTTTTTTATTTCACCTCTATCTGCTCATTCAGTTCAGACTGTATTGCTTTCTTTTGAAGACTATTTGTGAGTAAGTTTTATCTCCAACTGAGAATTATTGAACAGTGGGGCCAAGTTGGAGGCATTAAAGGACATTTATTTACGTTTTGGATTTTATTACATTTGTGTTACTCTCCGGGTCATCACTGAAGGTAACGGCGTGCACCTTCGATGTTTCGTCATGCCGGCCACATGACCACGGAGATGTCTTCAGACAGCGCTGGCTCTTCGGCTTTGTCACTGAGAGGAGCACCGCCCCCTAGAGCCGGAAACGACTAGCACGTATTATGTGCAAGGGGAACCTTTACCTTAAACATACCCAATTCCTGCAACTGGACTTTACTGTAGTGGTAACGTTTAGAATGCAGTCCTGCAGGCTACTTCTGCTGACTGCAGACTGCCAGAAGTTTGGCAGTTCACATCTCACCAGGCTCAAGGTTGAGTCAGCCTTCCATCCTTCTGAGGTCGGTAAAATGAGGACCCAGATTGTTGGGAGAAAGATGCTGACTCTGTAAATCACTTAGAGAGGGATAATAATAATAATAATAATAATAATAATAATAATAATAATAATTTATTAGACTTGTATGCCGCCCTCTCTCCCTAAGGACTCAGGGCGACTAACAATAAAAAACTCAGTACAAAAAAATTACATGAAAAAACAATTAAACAATTACAAGCCTAATAGTAATACAATAATTAAGATTAAAATTAATTAAAATAAGTGCACCATTGTGCCTACCATCCCTGTCCTATTGTCCCCATTTATTCCTACCTATTTCCTGTATTCTTACTCATGTTTATACTTATACCTATTATCTTGTAAGCGATTGACAAATAAAATAAATAAATAAATGTATATATATATATATATATATATATGTCTAATGCTACTTTCGCCTCCAGCCTCCTAATCGTCTTTGTTGTTTTTCTCTGCACTCTTTCCATACACATTTATGTCAGTTAGAAATACTGAGTAAGAATTTGGTATCCTCTCTTTCTTGTTTACAGTCTCCGAAAATTAAGCTTATTTCAGTTTTTGTTTTGCTGAGACCGTTGAGGGAAAGTGATGGAGATATTAGAGACTGAGCAGTATGTGGTTTACTTTTTAATTATGTTTTCATTATGCTGCTTTTAATTACCTATTTTTTAAATATGTTTCCCCCTGTGTATATAACAAAAGCCTCTTTTTTCATCTGGTTGGGCTGGATGGCAGGATACAAATTTAACCCACCATCAGCCCCTCTTTATCCTTTTTATAAATGGCGTGAAGTTTGTGCTGCAATGCCATCCTTTTCTATTGATTCTTCACAAATCTGACTCGGAAACTGTAACCAGCAGCTAATGAAATAATTTTGTACCAAATTGGGTTATTCTGAATTTTATTTAAACAAAAAACAAAAAACTAGTGCTTGCAAGGAATGCCTTGATCTTTTAATAGGCTAATGGGGGAAGGAAAAGACTTGGCTACCAAATTCCACCTTTATTGAGCCTAAAGGCTTCGGATTGTTTTTAAATTGTTTAGTCCACGCCTGGATTGGCCAGTTTGAAGCCAGCAATTGAGGCAAGCATGAAGAAGATTCTTTTCTATGCCACGTCCAGTCCTTTGGGGGAATTGAATGGAGCCAAAGGTCAAGCTGCCCAGAGGCATTTGAATTGTCATGGTAACCAGGACTTAATCAAACAATCCTGAGATTCCAGGTTTGTGGGAACAGGCAGAGATCTGAAGAGACTGGAATTAATCAATCAAAGTGGAGGAGGGAAGGGGAGAGAACCCCCCCCCCACCAAGATATATGACTTCTGCTTCCAAATCTATTTCTCTCCTTTTAAACACAACAAAAGTTTGATGGAGAACAAATGTCCTTTTTCAAGCCAGATACCTCTGGTTTTGGCTGCCTTGCAGGTCACATCAGATGTCTTAACCTACCTTTTGTTCCACCATGCAAATATGCCATGATAAGAGTGTGAAGGGGAAGAGGCAGGGAGGAAGGGGGGGGGAAAGCAAGAAGGGAGAGCAATTTGGAGGCCACCGAATTGGTTTATCATAAAACTTTGGGCAGCTCAAAGGCGGAATATAGAAAAGTTATAGGATCTCAACTTATAGTTAGTTGCCTCTGGTTTAGGGAATAATGTGGCTTGGAGCCTGGCTCAAATAAATTAACTTCCTTCCTTCCTTCCTTCTTCCTTCCTTCCCTCTTTATCCCCTCCCTGCCTACCTTTATCTCTTTCCCTTCTTTCCTTCTTATGTAGCTGTAACTTTGTCGCTTGTATCCTTACGGTTTATATTGACTGTTTCCTCGTATGATTTGATTGCTTATTGTACCCTAGGACTATTATTAAGTGTTGCACCTGATGATTCTTGACTCTTGATGAATGTATCTTTTATGTATACTGAAAGCATATGCAACAAGACAAATTCCTTGTGTGTCCAATCACACTTGGCCAATAAAGAATTTCTATCTATCTATCTATCTATCTATCTATCTATCTATCTATCTATACCTATCATCTATCTATCTATCTATCTATCTATCTATCTATCTCCCTATCTCTGTACTTCTCTCTCCTACCTCTCCCCCCTCTTTCTCTCTGTCTGTCTGTCATCTATCTATCTATCTATCTATCTATCTATCTATCTATCTATATATCTATCTAATGACTGCAAGAAAACAACCGAGTTCAGAGAGCACCAAGGACCCCACAGTCATTCTCCTCCTGCCCCCTGCAAACCCCCCTCTCTTCTACCACTGAAGATGTTCTCTAGTTGGGTCATACCCTATGACTATTATTAAGTGTTGCACCTGATGATTCTTGACTCTTGATGAATGTATCTTTTCCTTTATGTACACTGAGAGCATTTGCACCAAGACAAATTCCTTGTGTGTCCAATCACACTTGGCCAATAAAGAATTCTCTTCCCTTCCCTTCCCTTCCCTTCCCTTCTATATTTGATTCTACTCTATTCTTATTGTACCCTATAACTATTATTAAGTGTTGTACCTTATGATTCTTGATGAATGTATCTTTTCATTTTATGTACACTGAGAGCATTTGCACCAAGACAAATTCCTTGTGTGTCCAATCACACTTGGCCAATAAAAAATTCTATTCTATTCTTATCCTCCCTCCATCCCTTCCTTTCTCTCTTTACTTCTTTCCTTTTGTTCTTATCCCTCCCTTTCTTCTCTGTTTATCTTCCTTCCTTCCTTCCTTCCTTCCTTCCTTCCTTCCCTCCTTCCTTCCTTCTTCCTTCCTTCCTTCTCTGTTTATCTCTTTCCCTTTCCAAGTCAGGAAGTACTGGAGGTTTTCAAGAAGAGACTGTACTGCCATCTGTCAGAAGTGGTGTAAGGTCTCCTGCTTGGGTGGGTGGGGGTGGGTTGGACTAGATGATTTACAAAATCCCTTCCAACTCTGCTAATCTGTTAAAGGAAGTCAGCCTAAGCAGTGGAGACCAGAATATCAACCGCAGTTGGGTTACCTTTTTTTCCCCATTGCAGTCACAGCCACCCACCCTCATTTTTAACAGAATAACAGAGGTGGAAGTTACCTTAGAGGTCTTGAAGTCCAACCCCCTGTTCAAGGAGGAGACCCTATACCTTCCTGGACAAATGGTGTCCAGCCTCTTCTTGAAAACGTCCAGTGTTGGAGCACTCACAACTTCTGGAGGCAAGATGTTCCACTGATTAATTGTTCTCACTGTCAGGAAATTCCTCCTTAGTTCTAAGTTGCTTCTCTCCTTGATTAGTTTCCACCCGTTGCTTCTTCTCTTTCCTTCTGGGGCTTTGGAGAATAGCTTGACTCCCTCTTCTTTGGGGCAGCCCCTGAGATATTGGAAGACTGCTATCATGTCTCCCCTGGTCCTTCTTTTCATCAAACTAGACATACCCAGTTCCTGCAACCGTTCTCTATATGTTTATCCTCCAGTCTCCTAATCATCTTTGTTGCTCTTCTTTGCACTCTTTCTGGAGTCTCTTCTCTGCGACAACTTCTCAAGTACTGGAAGACTGCTATCATGTCACCCCTAGTCCTTCTCCTCATTAGACCAGACATACCTAGTAGTTCCCTTAGCCATTCATCCTATGATGTAGCCTCCAGTCCCTCAATCTTCTTCGTTGCTCTTCTCTGCACTCTTTCCAAAGTCACTCTCCACAACTTTTTTTTTGGTATCATGGTGACCAGAACTGGAGGCAGTCTTCTAAGGGTGGTCTCTCCAGTGCAATATAAACCAGTATATATTAATACTTCCCGCGATCTTGAAACCATCTCTCTGTTGATTTGGGTTTGGCTAGTCTAGAGAAAAGAAGAATTAGGGGTGACATGATAGCAGTCTTCCGGTATTTGAGGGGCTGCCAAAAAGAAGAGAGGGTCGTAAATTATTTTCCAAAGCACCAGAAGGCAGGACAAGAAGCGATGGGTGGAAACTAATCAAGGAGGGAAACAACCTGGAATTAAGGAGAAACTTCCTAACAGTGAGGACAATGAATCAGTGGAGTCCCTTGCCTTCAGAAGCTGTAGGTGCTTCATCACTGGAGGTTTTTAAGAAGAGACTGGACTGCCATTTTGTCTGAAATGGTATAGGATCTCCTGCTTGAGCAGGGGGTTGGACTAGATGACCTTCAAGGGAAGGGACAAGCTCTATTTTAATTCCTTCCTTCCTTCCTTCCTTCCTTCCTTCTTTCCTTCCTCTCCTTCAGCCTTCTTGCTCCTCTCTCTTTCTTCCATCCATCCATCCATCCATCCATCCATAACTTTCTGCCTTTTCTCTCTCTCTTTAACTTCTTCCATCCATCCATCCATCCATCCATCCAATTTCCTTTCTACTTTCTCCCTCCCTCCCTTCAGCCCTCTTGCTTCTTCTCTTTTCTCTCTTTAACTTCCTTCCTTCCTTCCTTCCTTCCTTCCTTCCTTCCTTGATGCAACCTAGGACTGCCTTGGCTTTTCTTTTGTGCCTAATCAACCTTAGATGGTGAGAACTGAGCAAAGAAAAGGATTGGGGAATTACAGCCTGGGGTGGATTAGTATTAGGGAGAAAAACTACACCCAGGGAGTATTTAGGGCGCGTTGTAGAGAGTTCAAAAGCAACCTGTAAGAGGGTGGTTTGTTTTTTTGTTTTTGGGGGGTTTTTTTTGGTCTTCATTCAACTGACGGGGCTGTAAGGTTATAGGAATGTGAAGAATTCCATTAAACACCCCTGATTAGAGTGTATGCTGCTGATAAGTTCCCCTCTGCATCTCCCTTCCCGGTCAAGAGGTCAAGACAAGGAGATGGAAGGTACCCCAGATAGTGGGGGATATCTCCAGCAGTACAATTAACTCTTTCTCTCCCCCCCCAAAGAAAAGAAGGAAGGAATAAATAAACTGGCTAACTCTCATGTTTCTTACGAAAGAATGCCTCTTCACTCTAAGAAGAGAAATTGCTTCCTTCTAAAATTGGGTTATCCATTGTTGGTCCATGAAAGCTCCTGTGATAATCAATCGGTTAATTGTCTTTTCAGGCCCCGCTGCACAATGCTTCAAGGTTGTTGTTGTTTTTCCCTTAAGTTATTATTTGTGTTTAAAGACTCACTCCCAACATCTTTGGAAGAACAGAGGATGAAATGTTAGAGCTTTTGAAAATGGGAATTCAGCCACTGAACCAAGGGCAGATTCAGAGATGAAGGGAAGGGAAGTGAAGTGAAGGAAAAGAAAGGGAAGGGAGAAGGAAGGGAAAGAGAGAAGGAAAGGAAAGGAAGGGAAAGGAAGGAAGGAAAGGAAAGGAGAAAGGAAAGGAAGGAAAGAAGGAAAGGAGGAAAGAAAGGAAAGGAAAGGAAAGGAAGGAAAGGAAAGGAAAGGAAGAAAAGAGAAAGGGAAGGGAAGGAAATGGGAAAGGAAGGGAAGGGAAGAAAGAAAAGAGAAAGGAAAGGAAGGGAAGGGAAGGGAAGGGAAAGGAAAAAGGAAAGGAAAGAAGGAAAGGAAGGAAAGGAAAGGAAGGAAGGAAAGGAAAATAATGAGGAAAGGAAGGGAAAGGAAAGGAAAGGAAGGGAAAGGAAGGGAAAGGAAGGAAAAGGAAGGAAGGAAGGAAAGGAAGGGAAAGGAAGGGAAAGGGAAGGAAGGAAAGGAAAGGAAAGGAAGGAAAGGAATGGGAGAGGGGAAGGGAAGAAAGAAGGAAAGGGAGAAAGAAAGGGAAGGAAAGGAAAGGGAAGGGTGGGATGGGATGGGAAGGGAAGAGAAGGAAAGGGTTTTTGTCCCATTTTACGATCTTTCTTGCCATAGCCATTAAGTGAATCACTGCAGTTGTTGAACTAGAAACACGGTTGTTAAGTGAACTCTGACTTCCCCATTGACTTTGCTTGTCAGAAGGTCACAAAAGGGGATCACATGATCCCTGCAACCATCATAAATACAAGTCAGTGGCCAAGCGCCTGTGTTTTGATTTCGTTGTAAGTTGTGAAAAACAGCCATAAGTCCCTTTTCTCAGTGCCACTGTAACTTCAAGTGGCCACTAAATCTACTGTTGTTAAGTCAAGGACCACCTGGATGGATTTCAGCTGGCTTACAACCCGGAAGGCAACCCTTTCCCGTAGCCGTACCTTCAGCAAGGGAACTTCTTTTGACATGTTGTGAACCAGGTGACTGTACGAAGCCCGGATCATAATGTATTGTTTCAGCATAACACGATGCTGACATCATTGTTGTATTTTGTCATGCCAAGTTGAAGATCTAACATGCACAGAAAAGAAAAAGAGAGAGAGAAAGAGAGAGAAATCCAGTCCTGGGCGTATCTGAGAGTAGAAAAGGGCGAGAGATGACAAATTACACCCATCTGTCACCCTGTGAATTCCGCCCAGTCGGTGCGCGTGTTGCAACAATGCACATGAGTGCAAAATCGAGCAGAGCTCGCATTGCAATATCATGACACATCTTATCATTTTGGCCAGATCCCATCTCGCTGCAAGGATTCCTGAGTGCAAATTTCAGGAACATTCCCTTCCTGCCCAAACATAGGTAGTTTTTAACACATGTGTACACACACACACACACACACAAACACACACACGCCCCCTCATCCTATGAATAGTTCAGTTCATAGGTAGAGTTTCCTCTTGTGGACGGTGGTATTTTCCAGGGAAATTCTCACTGCGGTCTGGCCAGTTATGCGCTCCGTTTTGAATTTTCTCACTCTTCCTCTGAACTTCCAGATGTGATCCTCTGGATTGACCCAGCTGTCAATAACAGTTAATTTCACCGCCTTGACAGCCAAAGGAGAGAGGGGAAAAGAGGGAATTGGAAATGGGGTGATTTAAATCTGGTCAAATAGTTGAATGTTGACAAATTCCAATATTTGGTAACCTTCTGGCTCTTAAATTGTTTCAATCAGCACTGCGTGGAACATAGAATAACACAGCATAGAACAGAGGTCTCCAAGCTTGGCAACTTTAAGACTTGTGGACTTCAATTCCCAGAAGTCCACAAGTCTTAAGGTTGCCAAGTTTGAGGACCTCTGGCATAGAATAATAGAGTTGGAAGGGACCTTGGAGGTCCTGTAGCCCAAACCCTCCTCAAATAGAAGACTCTATTCCATCTCAGATAAATAGCTATCTAGTCTCTTCTTGGAAGCCTCCAATGGTGGAGCGCCCATGATTTCTGAAGTCAAGGTGTTCCACAGTTAATTGTTCCCACTGTTAGGAAGTTTCTCCTTAGTTCGAGGTTGCTTCTCTCCAGGGGTGGGATTCAATTTTTTTAACAACCGGTTCTGTGGGCATGGCTTAGGTGGTGGGCGTGGTTTGATGGTCATGTGACTGGGTGGACATGGCTTGGTGGTCATGTGATTGGCTGGGCATGGCCAACTCAACATCACTCACATGGTGAGGCACTCATCTCCTCGCCTGGCCTCTCATGAATGTGGGGATGTTGCAACAGTCGTAAGTGTGAAAAACGGTCATATGTCACCTTTTTCAGTGCCATTGTAACTTTGAGTGGTCACTCCACACAAGCAAAGTACCAGCAAAGGAGGGGAAAAAAACTCCAGAGAAGTTCCTGAGACAGGAAGTCCAGTCCTGCCAAGAATGTAATAAGGGTTAATGGAGAGGCAGTTTCTGTAAGCAACACCAGAATGTTTCCTTCCTGCCTTCCTTACAGGATTAGCCCAGTAATTTCTTCTAACAACCGGTTCTCCGAACTGCTTAGAATGTTAACAACCGGTTCTAGCGAACAGGTATGAACTGGTAGTATCCCACCCCTGCTTCTCTCCTTGATTGGTTTCCATCCATTGTTTCTTATTTTCCTTTCTCATGTTTTAGGAAACAGGTCTATCGCCTCTTCTTTCTGGCAGCCCTTCAAATATTTCCCCCTCATTTTTTTTATTTCAATCTACACATACACAACAATACTGTGTGGCATCAATACATCGTACATTTTAGTATAGGCAAGCTTATTAATACCAATCATATCTCTTATTACCCATATTCACATTAAATCAAAATCCTTCCTTGCTTATTTTCAACATTTCAATACTCTTTCCTAATGCCAACCACCATTATCAGTTAGACATACCTAGTAATTTCATTATTCAATGTCCTCCTCAATTTTCTTTTAAATATTTGTCAGGTATTGAATGGTGACAAATTCCAAAAATTGACTGGGATTGAGTGGGACACACACTGTGTATATATGTTGGTGTGTACACACATACACACACACACGTGTGTGTGTGTATTTGTGTGTGTGTGTTTTCCTTTTATATATATATGGAAAAGGGGTTTTGTCATTTGTGAGACTCCTTTTCAACTCTTGCCTGTTGTGGAGTTTGTGTTGAATGTGACTTTTTGGCAAACCTTGTTTGCTTTTTTCAAACTAGGGGTGTGCAGCTTTTTCCATGATATTGCATAGGGCTTTGATTGGAATTAAGATCCCCCTCCCCATGCAGCTGCGAAGGGTAAGCAAATAAATAAAGGGTAATCTCTCTCCCCTCCCCCAGTTTACTTGTGGGTGGGACTGCCCCAAAAGAATCCATCAAACCATGGGTGGGGGGGGGATTTGGGGTGGGGGGGGAAAGGAGCAGAAAGGCTGGCTTGTAAACAAACGGAGCTAAACTCAGTCGGCCTTGGTCAAAGGTGACCTTTTGAAGATGGGCTCCAGATGGATTCCAACAGATGTGCCCAGGAAAGGAATCTGGAAGATAAGATCCTGAGGTCGGGAACACCCAGCCTTTCGCCCCCAATTCAGGGGGTCGCAGAGGACAGGGAGCAAGCAATGCCTGTCAGTTCCAATTAGGGAATCGGAGCTACATTTCCTATTGACATGAAGGCAGCCAGGATGAATAGAGGGGAAAGGAGAGAAGGGGGAGAGAGAGAGAGAGAGAGAGAAAGAGGGAGAAAGAGAGAGAGATAAAGAGAGACAGAGCAAGACAGAGAAAGAGAGACAGAGAAAGAGAGAGACAGAGAGAGACAGAAAGAGGGAGAGACAGAGAGAGAGAGACACAGAGAAAGAGGGAGAGACAGAAAAAGAGAGAGAGAGAAAGAGAAAAAGGGAGAGAGAAAGAGAGACAGACAGAGGGAGACAGAGAAAGAGAGAGAAAGAGAGAAATAGAGAGAGAGAGAAAGAGGGAGAGAGAGAGACAGAGAGAGAGACAGAGAGAGAGAGAGAGAGAGAGAGAAGGATAAGAGAGAGACAGAGAAGAGAGAGACAGAGAGAGACAGAAAGAGGGAGAGACAGAGAAAGAGAGAAAGAGAAAGAGAGACAGAGACAGAGGGAGACAGAGAAAGAGAGAAATAGAGAGAGAGAGACAGAGCGGAGAGAAAAGAAAGGGGGGAGAAAAGAGACAGAGAGAGAGAGAGAGAAAGGGAGAGAAAGAGACAGAGAGAGAGAGAGAGACAGAGACACAGAGAGAAAGAGAGAGACCCACCACCCTGTCTTCTCTTCCTTGCACTTTTCATTGTTGGTGCAAAGGTTAGCCTGAAATGGCCAGCAGACCACACTGGTGTTAATCAGGGAAAATTTTCTGGCTGCTTTTTTTTTTCTTTAGCAATTGGGGGTGGGGCTGTGTGTGTCTCCCATGTGGAGTGAGGTGGTGGGTGGGTGTTTAATTGCAAGTAAGACCTCCTCTGGTGTTCAAGGGTCTTGAAGGAACTGCAGGGGGTAGCAAGAGAACTTTATGAACTCAAGAGCGGAGGGCAATTTATAAAGACTAACGGGGTGGAGAAGGGACACAGGTTTCGGCTTAAAGAATTGGGATTTCTCCTTTTATGTTTGATCTAAGTCCATTTGGATGATTTTGGGGGCAGTTACAGGTCGTCCTCAACTTACAACAGTCTCTATTTCAGGAGCAGAGTTACAACTGGCACTGAAAAAAAAGGGATTTATGACAGTTTTTCACACTTATAACCGTCCCTGTGGTGACATCATCAAAATTCAGTCCCTTGGCAACTGACTCGTATTTATGACGGTTGCAGTGTCAATCATGTGATTCCCTTCTGCGATCTTCTGACAAGCAGAATCAATGGGGAAGCCAGTTTCACTTAACAGCCATGTGTTGCTAACATGGTTAGCGATAAGGGCAGGAATTCACGTTAACAGCGGTGGCAAGAAAGCTCGTAAAAAATGGGGCAAAACGTACTTAAAAGTATCTCATTTAGCGGCAGAAATTTTGGGCTGCACTATATATATTTCAGCCCTTTGTCCTTTGCAAGGTGATGTTTGTAGGGAAGCATTGAAGTGCTGTTTTATTTATTGATTCAGTTAAATCTATATATTGTCCGTCTTAACTATTGAAGGACTCAAGTCTACACCCTGTCTTGAGTTTCTGGAGAAAAGGTGGCCTAGAAATTTTAAGGGTTAGGGTTTTGAGGATGATCAAGATTCAAATTAATATCCCAAAATACTTTTTCAAAAGGCACCTGGACTTTCTTTGTTTTCTTTGAAGACATTTCACTTCTCCAAGAAGCTTCTTCTGTTCTGACTGAATGGTAGAAGGTAGATTTATATTCCTTGCAGTCATCTGGTCATTAGCGCTCTTTCTGAGAGTCATCAAGGCCACTTCCATCCTGCACCATTCAGCCAGAACTGAAGAAGCTTCTTGGATGAGAAACGAAATATCTTCAAGCAAAACCCAAACAAACCCAGAAAGTCTAGTTGCTTTTTGGAAAAGCACCTTTGGGACAGCCATGACCTGGATCAGAGGTGGTATTCAGCCGGTTCTGACCAGTTCTGGAGAACCAGTAGCGGAAATTTTGAGTAGTTTGGAGAACCGGCAAATGCCATCTCTGACTGGCCCCGCCCCCATCTATTCTCCACCTCCCAAGTCCCAACTGATTGGCTGGGTCTTCTTTGGTTGCCCTGCCCAGGAGAACAGAGCTGGAAAGCAGGTTAGTGGGGTGGGGAGGGAAGGGAAGGGGGATTTTGCAGTAACCTTCCCCTGCCATGCCCACCAAGCCACACCCACCAAGCCACACCGCGCCCATCAAGCCAGGCCCACAGAACTGGTAGCAAAAAATTTTTGAATTCCCACCACTGGCCTGGATGACTGAAAATCTCAGTAGACATCCAAACTAACATTGTGCAAAAAAAAATATATCTATCTTTGGAATCTTGCTTGGCAAGATATTCTTCAGTTTTTCCACCTTTATTCTCAGGGTGTTTTAAATTCCTTTAAGCTTTTCTAGACATAAAATCTTGGAAGGGAGCTTAAAGGCCTGGTAGCTCACTTGGAGGGACTTATAGGACAGGTAGACCTCAAGTCACGACAACAATAGGGGCCAGAATTTCCACTGCTAAGTTGCTAAGTGGGTTGCACCCAATTTTGTGACATTTTTTTGTTTTTTTTGCAAGGCTTGTTAAGTGAATCACTGCAGTTGCTAAGGGAATAAATGATGGAGCGAGTTGTGCCCAGCTTTTCAACTTTCTTTTGAGTGCTTGGTTTTTTTTTTCAAAATACATGCTGTGTTGCCAAGCATCTAAATTTTCATCTCATGACGTGAGGATGCTGATGATGCGATGGTCATAAGTCCGAGGACCAAACATAAGTCCCTTTTCCCCCCCAATGCCTTGCAACTTTGAATAGCTACTAAAGAAATAGCTGTAAGTCGAGGATTTTCTGTGGTCTATAGTAGGAAAAAAAAAATCAGAAGGAATCCAGAAGTAGGTTTTCCATATTTGGATAAAAACCACCAGTTTTGGCGAGGTGCAAATCACACTTTTGTTTCCTTCTTTTCATTTATTTTATTGTCCTTTTTATTCGTTCATAACATAAAAGCAAAAATGCAAAAAAAAAAATAACAACAGGAAAAACAGGGGGAGGGAAAAATGTAGACAAAAAAGGAAAAAGAAAGAAAAGGCATTAACTTTTCACTCCCTTCGGTGCAATAGAATAAGATTAATAACACCAAATCTCTTTTTTTTTTACTTTTACCTAATAATATAAACCAGACATTTCTATAGCAATGAATCTATCGAATCAGTAAGACCCAAAATCAAAGTTTCATTTCCCCCGCCCCATCTCAAACACAAAGTCCAGAAACGGTTTCCAGATAGAAACCAAAGTAATTGTGTTTTTTCTTTTCTTTTATCGAAGCAGTTGGTTTAGCCATCTCTGCTAATTCCATCAACTTTTGCAGCCATTCGTCCATTGTGGGATCCCCAGAGCACACCTTTGATGGTTAAGCTGCAGCTCACCAAAACAGATTTTGCAAAGTATGCTTTTTTTGCAAAAAGATCACCCGATTGATTCCTTCCAATTTTTGATTGGCAATGCTTTGGAACTTGTTCTACTGTCAAGACATTTTTTTTCATCATGCTCTCTGAGAGTGTCCAAGTTTTTCTAGCGTAAAAATAATAATAGTAATCTCATGGGTGGATTTAATAGAAATCTGAGAAGCCAGTAAGGCTGAAGTTATGTCAGACCTCCATGGAAATAATTGTAGCAGGAAAGCACACACTTATCTTATGAATCCCTTGGCTAGCCTGGAGAATGTAATGAGAATATTCTTCTTTGGAGGAAAAAAAAAAAGGAAAGAAAAAATGAACCCACACAGACAGTTTCTCTCCATCCTCCACCCAGTAATTTCTTTATCATCAAATTGTACAATGCAAAATAAGTAAAACAGAAAACTTTCAGCACAGTTTGAAAGATCGAATGGGTTTCTAAAGGAGACATTGTCCACCCAGAAAGGAAGTTGCTTGAAATTCCCTCTTGTTAACTTTATTTTTTTAAAAAATATTTTTTTGTGCATTTTCCTTCATTTTACATCGCAATTTCAGTTTTGCAACAATGATATGCTGGTTGTACCAGCACCTTTTGAAAATATACATGAAGTTATACATCCTAGTTATGACCATTTTTCTCTTTTTCATACAGTATAGTAGTCCATAGGAAAAAAAAATTAAAAACTTGCTCTTATACAACCTACTTATATCTGTTGTTTCCATGGTTATAACATACTTCTCTATACATGTATCACTCCATATATTTTGATTTGCAATTATGTACAATCTAGTACCAATATTGCTTACGATACGTATCCTTCTGTGTAGCCTGTATTTGTTCCTAACTTGTTGATCCTCTTTTGTCATCCATTTTCTAACCTCTGCATCTATTGTCTAGCTCCTCTTGTTAACTTTACAACCCCCTCCAGAATCAGCCCGCTCCCCACAGGATTTTGAGGGGGGGAAATATGTTGGCAAAGATAGAGGCAGCATCTGGGGGCTCCCGACGCCTGAGAGAAGGTATCCATCTGCAAAAAGAATTGCAACCCTTCTTCTGAACTCTGTCCCACCCGGACAGGCGAACAACGCCTCACACCCGTAAACCATTTGAGGCCATAAACCAGTTACGGCCAATGTTCCCCCCCTTTTTTTTTGGACCTAATTGGCATGTGGAGAATGTCGTTTGCGTGAGTGCAGCCGGCAAAGCTCGGTGCATTCTCCACATGCCACGATCAGAACAGAGATTGCCGGTCCCCCCCCCCCGCCCTCCACCATCCTTCAGGCTTTGTCTTTTAAGTAGCTGGAATTAAACTTCTGCAAGAGCTGCCTGGTTTCCTTGGGAGAAAGTAGATTCATGAGCAAACAGCTTGCATTTAAATTGCCAAACTGAAGGGGAACTGGGATTCCTGTCCGAGGCCCTGGCTCACAGGGGACGACAACCTAGTCAATGGATGGAAGGATGTGACAGGCCACTGACTAACTTGAGGAGTCCTTGGTGCTCTCTGAGCTTGGTTGTTTTCTTGCAGACGTTTCATTACCCAACTAGGTAACATCATCAGTGCTAGAAACCTCACTCCTTACTAGCCCTGATGATGTCTGGGTCAGTGGTGGGATTCAAAATTTTTTTTAGTACCGGTTCTGTGCACGTGGCTTGGGAGGGCGTGGCAGGGGAAGGATACTGTAAAATCTCCGTCAGGGGTGGGATTTGCCAGTTCTCCGAACTACTCAAAATTTCCGCTACCGGTTCTCCAGAACTGGTTAGGACCTGCTGAATACCCACCTCTGGTTTGGGTCATGAAACATCTGCATAAACATAGCCAATAATAATAACTTCTGGACTGGCCTCCAGAAGTTGTGCGCGCTCCAACACTGGAAATTTTAAAGAAGAGATTAAACAACCACTTGTCTGAAATGGTATTGGGACTCATTTTGAGCAGGGTATTGGAGTAGAAGTCGTCCAAGGTCCCTTCTGCTATTCTTCTTTATTTATTTTACTTATTTATTTATTTGATTTGTCGATCGCTTACAAGATAGTATGCATAAGTATAAACATAGTTATGAATACATGAAATGGATACATATAAGAAAAATAAAAAGAAACAATAGGACAGGGACGGTAGGCACGTTGGTGAGCTTATGCACGCCCCCTTCAGACCTCTTAGGAAAGGGGTGAGGTCAACAGTAGACAGTCTAAGGTTAAAGTTTTTGGGGTTTATTTATTTATTTGCTTACAAGATAATAGGTATAAGTATAAACATAGTTATAAATACATGGATACATATAAGAAAAATAAAAGAAACAATAGGACAGGGACGATAGGCATGTTGGTGCACTTATGCACGTCCCCTACAGATCTCTTAAGAAAGGGGTGAGGTCAATAGTAGACGGTCTAAGGTTAAAGTTTTTGGGGTTTGGGGAAGAAACCACAGAGTCAGGTAGAGTATTCCAGACATTGACCACTCTGTTGCTGAAGTCGTATTTCCTGCAATCGAGTTTGGTTCAGTTAACTTTGAGTTTGTATCTATTGTGTGCTCTTGTACTGTTATGGTTGAAGCTGAAGTATTCATTGACCGGTAGGACATTGCAATGTATGATTTTATGTACTATACTTAGATTGGACCGAAGGCGGCGTAGTTCTAGATTTTCTAGCTCTAGAATTTTGAGCTTGACGGCATAAGGTATTCTGTTATTCTTCTTTTGTAACAGGGATGTTCATTTTTGCGAAGCTTATTCATTTGGGGAAATTTAAGGTTCAGTATTTGGGATCAAGGAGAGGTTAATTGTCCTGATCTGTTGTTTTAAATAACTTTCCAACAGAAGGTTGCAAAGAAATCTTCTGGGTTTAAATGAATTCTCTTCTACATTCCAAAGCAATAGTACAATTACACAAGCATGGGTACATGTGGGTTAGGTAAGGGAAATTCCTGTAACTTAATTTGTGCCTAAAACTTCCCATATGTACGCTCTTACTGCCCTCTTGTGGACTACGAAAACAATGTGCAAATCTATTTTTATGCTTGACTACGAGTTGTAAACTCCTGGCGTGCGGCTAAAAATAACAGAACTTAATCCTTTATCTTTTTCTACAACTTTCCTTCATGAAAAGTTTACAAAGAAAGGGATAATTTTCTTAGTTATGTATGGTTGGTATCAAAAGATTTAAGTCCCAAATTTGTTCAACTTCCTCTGTGTGAGAGAGAGGGTATATGGTTCTGAAACAGCTTTTTGAAACAATAATTTTTGGATTTTTAAAAACTTTCTTAATCCGCGTGCTATATTATTGCGATTTCTCTTGCATCAGCACAAGTGTAACAAAAGCAGGACCCCATGTATTCAACAGAATGTCAGAGGAGATTAAAAATAAGAGTTTGAATAAAAATACATTAAAAAAATAAAAATAAGAGTTTGAACATATGCAGTCAGTGGTTTCTTCTTTTTTTTTTTCCTTTTTTTTAATGGTACATGAAGGTGATTTCACAGAGAAATATTGGTGCGTAAAGTGTATTTTGCATTGATGAGCTGCATTTAAACGGTGAGCTGCCTAGAGTTGCTGTGGAGTTGGGTGGCACCAGAACGGAATGAAATAAATATATCTGGAACTATATAAAACCCAGATCAAATTGATGTTTATGTGCTACCAAGTTGTTTTTGACTCTTCTTGAAATTTAGGTTGATTTTCTTTGTGATCATCGGTCCCTAATCTGGTCTTTCAGCTATATGCAGCTCTGGGCTAATCACCAGGAGACCCTGAGTTTCAATCCTGCCTTGTGCATGAAAGCTGGCTGGGTGATTTTGGGCCCATCACTAGAAGACTGTGAATTCTAGTCCCATTTTAGGCATGAAAGCCGGTTGGCTGACTTTGGGCCAATCCCTCATTCTCAGTCCAACCCACCTTGCAGGATTGTTGTTGTTGTGGGGTAAATAGGAATAGAATAGAATAACAGAGTTGGAAGGGACCTTGGAGGTCTTCTAGTCCAACCCACTCCTTAGGCAGGAAAGGAAGGAGTATCATGTAGGTTTGCCACCTTGAGTTACTTATAAAGTAATAATGATGGGATAAAAATCAAATTAATTAATAAAATTATATGAACTCATATATGAAATCAATACTTCCCAGCCTCAGACTGGCTTCCGACATTGTTGTTGTTATTTTTGTTATTATTACTATACTTTTATCCATTAAACATGAAACTCAGTCAACTGAACATTTAAAAATGTATCACAAATATAATGGTCTGGCACTAATGGCTGATACAGGTTGCTGCCAGCATCTAGGTATCAACCAAGTAGTTTCCTTAAGATGTACTATTATTATTGTTGTTGTTGTTAGTTTAATTTGTTTGCCGCTGTCACACACACACACACACACACACTTTAATTGCACGCGCCCTTTCCAGGTAAGAAATAAAGGAAGCCGGGATCAGAGACCCTCCGTCCCGCCAGGTTTGGAACGAACGCCTCGCCGGGCGAAAGGATGCTGCGTCTCCATGGCAACGCGCGCGGAGGACCAGCTGGCAGGAGGGATACCAGAAGCCGCAGAGCATCTCCAGCCGGCTCGGGAAAAAGAAGGCGGCGGAGGCGGCGCTGGGCTTCGGCTGACCCGGCAGTGGAAGCGGCGGGGAAGGCGGCGTCGGAGGCCACCTCCTCTTCCTTCTCCTCCGCCTCCTTAAACCCGCTCCTCGGCTCCGCCTCGCCGGCGTGCATTGAACCAACGGAGCAAAGCAGGCGGGGGTGCCCCTCGCGGGCTTGGGGCGGGGGGCTCCGAATGCAGCGGGGAGCCGCCTTCCTTCCCTTGCACACACCTGTCCTTGCACTTGCAGGAAGGTGAGCGAGCGAGCGAGCCTGCCTTTGCACCTTTCCCACGACTGGTTGGTTGGCTTTCCCACGAGAGACACGCGTCCCCGCGAGTGGGGCAGCTCAGGTGGGGTCGTGGGATGGAACTCCGAAGGGGGAGTGGGATCTGCGCGCGAGAGCTGTTCTTGCAGAATTAAATCTTTCTCTGAATGTTGCTCAGGTTTGATCTCTGGCTTCTGAATCCTTTTTAAAAAAAAAAAAAACAAACCTTATTTATTAGGATTTTACAGATCTATAAAACGTAAAAATTAAGCTGGAGAAAAGGACATTAGAAAAGAAGGAATTTAAAAAAAAGAAAATGTAGAAATGCCCTTTTCCCCCCTATGGAATTATTTTTCTCTCTCTCCTTCCTTTTAACTGTTTTTAATTCTCACCAGGTTCCTGGATTGTAATGAAGAGGAATTGGCCAAAGCCTTGGTGATGGCCTATTTTATTTTAAACCAGAGTTGTAGCTGGACTAATTCACAAGCAATACATTTTGTAGGACTTTCTTGTTTTATGGCAGTTTGTCGCCAAATCTCCAGTGCTGGAAGATTTTTGACGCTGGTGAAATTGATCATGGGCTCTTCTTTTGCCTATTGGCATTTTTATCAAAATTTTTATCAAAACAATTCCTAACAAATAACTAACATTTCTAACTAACTAACATAAGAATTCAATAGACATTATTTGGGTAGTGTGATATGTAAAGATCCTAAAATAACTTTTGTCGTAGCTGTATTACTAATTGCAGCCTGGGGAATTCATGTTTTATTAATAGCAAAGCTATTAATTTTTTTTAATCACATATGGTTATGCTTTGTTTTTTTTGTTTGAACTGGATCTATAACCTAGTTAATGTTTATTCCAGAACAAAAATAGGTGGTTAGTTCAAAACCTGGGCTAAACTGTGTGAGTTTGGTGTGTTACAGAGAATGCAAATATCATGTGGATGCTTAGTAGCTTAATCCTAACATAAAATAGAAGTAGCCATCCATTAATAATGGAGAGTCATTGAGAATTGGGCCACATACAGGTTTAATATATGATGATCATGATGATGGTGATGATGGTTTTGCACAGTCAGCCAGATGTTCAGACTGAATTGGCATTTTTATCCCCCCATTGAGTCTTTTCCAAGGACCTGGATTAGACAGGTGTTGTTTGATGGTGTCGAAACTATTCTTTTGTAATTGACTGTGGGGATTCAAGTGGTGTTCCAGATGTTTGAGATTGCATCCAAGGCACCTCTGTTATTATTATTGTGGTTGGTTGCACAGCCAGCCAGATGTTTAGACCTTTTTTTTAATAGGTGGCATTTTTATCCACCTTTCAAATCTTTCTCAAGGACCTGGAATTGGCATATGTGGATGTCTGATGGTGTTAAAGAAATCACAGGATGTCAGCTGTTCCAAATCATGCTGCCTTTTGCAATTGACTGACAGATTTTGTCAATACCGATGGTGTTCAAGGGGTGCCCCAGATGTTTTGGGATTGCACCCAAGGCACCTATGATTATTAATACTATCTTTGAACCAGCCATAAGCTACTTTATTGAATGGTTTTATAACTTTGAATGGTGGTTAAAAGGTTGGAAGCGAAGGTCTCGCTGAACAATATAGAATTATGTCTTGGAAAGTATTTATACCCAATAAACATTTTCACACTAAATCTGGCAAATTATACTGGAAGAGAGTTTTCAAAAAGGATATGTTAGGCAGTAGGTGGGCAGATGTTCTGGGCAAGCAAACAGAGAGTCACTTTGGTCTAGTGGTAAAGGCAGCAGGCTAGAAAATAAGAGACCATGAGTTCAAGTCCTGCCTTAGCTATGAAAGCCAGTTGGGTAACTTTGAGCCTTTCGCCAGGAGACAGTGAGTTCTAGTGCTGCGTTAGCCATGAAAGCCAGCTGGGTGTCTTTGGGCCAGTGCCTCTCTCTTGCAGCCCA
Organism: Naja naja; assembly: GCA_009733165.1. Taxonomy (NCBI): domain Eukaryota; kingdom Metazoa; phylum Chordata; class Lepidosauria; order Squamata; family Elapidae; genus Naja; species Naja naja. Next base: position 7,896,193 of record CM019165.1, read on the forward strand.
ACTTCACCTCACAAGGTGGTGTTTGTGGGGAAAATAGAAGGAAGAAGATGTTGTATATGTTCACTACCTTGTGTTTGTAAAAATAATAAAGATGGAATACAAATAAATAAACTGAGAAGAGAAACTGAATTTTTCAGCCCACCTTTCCAAAGTGATTCAATAATGTTTTTTTCCCCTTGTTTAGGTTGAAATATTTTCTTCCAGTTTGAAGGCTTCATCACCATTCTCTGAAGATGAAGATAGTCCTTATGGTAGCCGAGAAGCCCTCTCTGGCTCAGTCCATCGCCAAAATCCTTTCAAGAGGTTTGAAAAAAAAGAAGGATGCTCTATTAATGTTAATTACAATTTTGAATGTCAATATTCCAAGCATTATTCACTCACTCACTCATTCATTCATTCAAATTAAATATAACATCTAAGCATATTTTTTTTGTAAATTTTTTATTTTATTTTATACAAACAATCCAGCTTCCATTTAAACAGTGTGCCGTACAAATTTATTTTATTTATTTATTTTATTGGACTTATATGCGCCCATCTCTCGAAGACTCGGCGGCTCACAAAACATACAATACAATAATTATTTAAAAAAGAAATAAACAATTTTAAGCCCAATAAAACCAAATTAAAATACTTAAAATTATCCCATGGCCCTGGTGAGGTAATCACAGCCCGATTTCGAACAACCAGGTCTTTAAATCAGCAGAAGGTTGAGTCAGGGCCAGACGGAGGTCCAGAGGCAGTTCATTCCATAAGTCGGGGACCGCAATAACAATCTCGTGCAATAACAATTACAGTTTATACATACTCATTGCTTGGTTTTAATACTCTATTCTTACTTAATACCAATCTACATAATGTATCTAATTCTAAGTATATTGATAATATGTAAGTATAAGGTCTATTTACCCATGTAGCATGGCAGTATTATCCTTCTCATCTTTTCTACTACCTTCTCTTATTGGTATTGTTATGATTACAGTATTATTGCCTTGTTGTTTTGCATGTACACGGAGAACTTTTGCACCTGAGACAAATTCTTTGTGTGTCTAATCACACTTGGCCAAATAAAAGTGTTATATTTCTATTTATGTAGCCACCCATCTTAATCAATGACTCTGGGCTACTTACAATTTAAAAAATAGTTTACTGTGAAAATACTAAAAACATTTTAAAACAATAAAAACCCTAGAAACTATCAATTTATAAATATAATTATTTGGCTTTTCTTCAAAATTAAATATGATAAACATACAAAAAACAAAATATTAATAAAATGTGAATAGCAAGTCATTTACCTTAAAATTGAATCTGTTATCGTTGTTTTGATTTTAAGGTAATTTGATATATGCTTGATGTATGTCGATGTATGTGCTTATCTCTTTTTTTTCATTTTGCTTATTTCTTAAAAAATCTCTTTGAATTATTGGGAGTTAACATGTCTGGCACTGCCTGGGTGTAGCCGACTCTGAAACACATAATTCATTGTCACCCTTGACCCTGGTTTTCCCCACACCCCTCTGGGTGTATCATAATTCATATTCTCCAATGGGACACATCCATAGCCAAGTCATCAATCAGGCTCTCCAGTTAGAATTTTGCACAGCAGAAACTTCAGTCACCTAGTTACTATCTTTGAAAACATTTATGGAATGCACTTTCGGTTCCCAAGCTGCTGCACTGCTCCCCCCTCCCTTTCTGTTGGCAACTTTAAAAAGACCATAGAAATATTTTATATTGAGTTGACATTGTAAACTTGAAAGGATGTTTGTAAAATCTGGCCTTTTTTTGTGGTGCAATATTGCTGTTGTTTTTTTCCCGCCGCTGTAGGAAACATGTCGTCTCGCAAAGGGTTAAACGGGGCGTGTTCTGTCCATGAATTCACTGGTCCTTTCATTGGACAAACCGTCCACTTCAAGATGACGTCCGTATGTGGTCATGTGATGACGCTGGATTTTATAGGTAAAATAATCATTGTTGGCTATTTTCTTCCACTTTGTTATAAGTTGAAAGCAGGAAAGATGCAACACAGGGCCATTGAAGAGAATGTCAACCCCCAGCGCTTTAAAAGTAGATGGTCCATGACTTAGGACCACAATGGAGCCCCAAATTTATGTTGCTAAGTGAAACATGTGTTGAATTTTACCCCTTGCCTGAGTTTTTAAGTGAATCATTGCCTTGGTTAAGTTAGTAACAGGGTTGTTAAGGGACTTCCTCATTGACTTGGCTGGCCTGAAGTTTGCAAAAAACTGACCTCATGACAAGAGGACATTGCAACCGTCATAAGTACGAACCACTTGCCAAGCACCTGAATTTTGATCATGTGACCATGAGGATGCGGCTATGTTATAAGTGTGAGAAATGGCCCTAAGTCCCTTTTTTCAATGCTGTTGTAACTTTGAACAGTCACTAAATGAATGGTTGCAAGGCAAGGACTATCGGTATTCAGGCTACAGAGCACAGTTTATCAGAAGCCTATGACTTCACAATTAATTAGCCGAAATAGAAATACAATACAATACAATACAATACGAACGAATAGAAATACAATACAATACAATACAATACAATACGAATGAATAGAAATAGAAGTAGAATAGAAATAGGAATAGAAATAGGAATAGAATACAATACAATATGAATGAATAGAAATAGAACAGGAATAGAATAGAATAGAATAGAATGGAATAGAATAGAATAGAATAGAATAGAATAGAATAGAATAGAATACAATATGAACGAATAGAAATAGAATACAATATAATATGAATGAATAGATAGAATAGAAATAGGAATACAATACAATACAATATGAACGAATAGAAATAGAAATAGTACAATATGAATGAATAGAAATCGAATAGAAATAGGAATAGAAATTGAATAGAATAGAATACAATGCAATACAATACAATACGAATGAATAGAAATAGAATAGAAATAGAAATTGAATAGAATAGAATAACAATGAATAGAAATAGAAAAGAGTAGAAGAGTTGGAAGGGGCCTTGGAGGTCTTCTAGTCCAACCCCCTGCTCAGGCAGGAAACCCCTATACCACTTCAAACAAATGGTTGTCCCATCTCTTCTTGAAAACTTCCAGTGTTGGAGCACTCACAACTTCTGGAGGCAAGTTGTTCCACTGATTAATTGTTCCGACTGTCAGGAAATTTCTCCTTAGTTCTAAGTTGCTTCTCTCCTGGATTAGTTTTCACCCATTGCTTCTTGTCCTGCCTTCAGGTGCTTTGGAGAATAGCTTGACTCCCCTCTTCTTTGGGGCAGCCCCTGAAATGAATATTGTTCTAATTCTTTACAAAGATGATGATGATGATGATTGTTATGCTATCCGTCCTTTTTAGGAAAATACAACAACTGGGATAAAGTTGACCCCGCTGAACTTTTTAGTAAAGCACCAACCGAAAAGAAAGAAGCCAACCCAAAACTAAACATGGTGAAATTCTTACAGGTAATGAACTCTTCGGAATTGGCTTAGGAAATTTAAGTATTTATTGACCTGATCCGGAGAGCCAGGTTGATCGTATCAGACCTGTCTGCACCAACTACCGTGTTTCCCCGAAAATAAGACACTGTCTTATTTTTGGCTCCCAAAACACACTAGGTCTTATTTTCGTAGGTCTTATATATTTATGGTGCCAAATAGTGGGTGTGAGTGTGTGGGGGGGTGGGTGCACTGCTGTTCCCTGAAAAGTCTTCCAACTGGAGATTTCACTAGGTCTTATTTTCAGGGTAGCAAAGCCCCGTCTGGGGGATGCAAGCAGCACACGTCCCCTCGGTCCTGCGGAAAAACTTTCTCACGGAACCGGTCCCCGGTGCCCAAAACATTGTGGGCCACTGACTTAGGGGGTCCATTCCATTCAGCCGTCCAAATTGGTAGAAATTCTGGAAAACGGGATCTCAAAGAGTTTGTACCAAACCGGATAGGATATTGAACAGTGAATTAAATGTATCTTTGCTTTGATTTGTTTTCAGGTGGAAGGGAGAGGTTGCGATTACATTGTTCTGTGGCTGGATTGCGACAAGGAAGGAGAAAATATATGCTTTGAGGTATATCTCATCATCACCTTCATTTAATGACCCCATAATCCCTTGCCGGGTGGAGCCTGGGCAACTGAATGGAGCTAGCAGAGTGTTTACTGGCCGGATGCCCCTCCTGTTGCCAATGTGGGGTTTTGTTTAGCAGATATATTCTCATTGTGCCCAGAGAGAGAAATATCTGCCTTTACCTAGGTTCGAACTCACAGCCTCCTGTTTGTGAGGCAAGAGCTTCAACTTTGAGGTATATGTCTCATGATCCAACTGTAACATTTCCCTTAGTTTAACCAGTTTGAGCATCTGAAAAGCAAAACCGCTAGCCAAATACTGAAATCTTGGCCACGGGGATGCTTCGTTTAGCGACCGTTCGAAGTTACAATGGCACTGAAAAAAGTCACATAATGACCGTTTTTCACGCCTACGACTGCTGAGGCATCCCCGTGGTCACACGATCAACATTTAGGCACTGGCACATAGGAGAGTCACGCTGTCCGCCATCATGTAGTTTCCACTTGGGACCTTCCCAGCCAGCTTTCAACAAGCCAAGTCAATGGGGGGGGGAGCCAGATTCATTTAACGACCACATGATTCACTTAACAACTGCACTGTGTCAGGGCTCCAACAAATCCACCCCCATTCAAATCATAAGTCTCAAGCTGCATCTCTCAGAGTAAAAAAATTGATTTATTAGGAGTGGCCATGTCGGTGTTAGCTGGGTGCAGCTGACACTAAAATACAGCATTCATTTCCCCCTTGACCCTGGTCTTCCTCCCATCCCCTGGATGTATATTCTCCAATGGGACACATCCATAGCCAAAAGTCATCAATCATGCTCTCCAGTAATATTCTTGTGCGCCAGAAGCTTCGGCTGCCAAGGCGATTATCTGAGGCATGTAAGGAATGCGCTGCTTTCCTTTACTCCTTTTCTGCTGGCAACTAAAAAGACCAAAGGAGTATTTTTGACACACTGATTCACTTAAGGGTGGCAAAAAAAGGCCGTACAAGGAGGCAGAACTCAAGAACCGCCTCGCTTAGCAACAGAAATGTTGGGCACATAAGCTGAGGGCTCCCTGCACCCCACACATTTGGCTTCCTTGGCGTCTAGGTGCTGGATGCAACCCTCCCCGTGATGAATAAACCTCGTGGGGGCGAGAAGATGACCTACCGAGCCAAATTCAGCTCCATCACTGACACAGATATTTGCAACGCCATGAACCAGTTGGGTGAACCCAACCACAATGAAGCTCTCTCGGTGGACGCACGCCAAGAGTTAGATTTGAGGATCGGATGTGCGTTTACAAGGTTTGTAACCAGATAGCTTGGCTTATTTTTTCCTGGGCCTTTCGTGGAGGACTGGTTTGCCCGTTCCACGTACCTCTTTAATCACATTATAGAACAGAAAGTAGAATAACAGAGTTGGAAGGGACCTTTGAGGTCTTCAAGTCCAGCCCCCTGCTATTTCAGATAGGTGTCCAATCTTCTCCTCCTCCTCCTCCTCCTCCTCCTCCTCCTCCTCCTCCTTCTGGTGGGCATGTGCTTTTTGATGAAATATGGCACCAATGAGATTGCAGAGAGCTGCAGTGCATTATAGCTTGAGTGGGGTTTTACCCACCACTTTTGCTTGATGCTAGGTTGTTACTATAATCTTTGAAAACGGGATTATGCAAAGACTGTCCGGTAATAAGAGCCCAAGTAATAAATAAGCCGATCTTACCTTCTTTAATCCATGTTGCCTTCAGATATTCTAGCAACAAGATAAAATCGAAGCGTTCCTACGTAATACACTCTTCAGATCATCAAGCCTCTGAACGTTCACTGCAGTTGAATATTTGAACATTAAGCCTCAGATGGATTGGAACTTGCCTTTAAAAGAATCACTCAGGTTTAAGCTGAGCAACACCTGTCCAATCTCTTCTTAAAAACCTCCTGTGTTGGAGAATTCACGACTTCTGGAGGCAAGCAGTTCCACTGGTTAATTGTTTTGACTGTCAGGAAATTTCTCCTTAGTTCCAGGTTGCGTCTGTCCTTGGTTAGTTTCCACCTGTTGCTTCTTGTCCTGCCCTCAGGTGCTTTGGAGAATAGCTTGACTCCCTCTTCTTTGTGGCAGCCCCTCAAATACTGGAATACTGCTATCATGTCCCCTCTTGTCCTTTTTTCAACTAAATTAAACATGCCCAATTCCTGAAACCTTTCTTCATATGTTTTAGCCTCCAGTCCCTTAATCATCTTTGTGGCTGTTCTCTGCACCCTTTCTCAACATCTTTTTGAAGGTATAGTGACCAGAACTGGGTGCAGTATTCCAAGTGTGGTCTTACTAAGGCTTTATGAAGCAGTACTACAACTTCACGTGAACTTGATTCTATCCCTCTGTTGATGCAACCTCAGACTGCGTTGGCTTCTCTGGGCAGCTGCTGCACACTGTTCCTGTTATTTTCTGTTACGTTCTCTATTTATTCCTACAGGTTTCAGACAAAATATTTCCAGGGCAAATACGGCAATTTGGACAGTTCGTTGATCTCCTTTGGGCCTTGTCAGACGCCCACGCTGGGGTTTTGTGTGGAGCGCCATGATAAAATCCAGTCATTCAAACCCGAAACCTACTGGGTGTTGCAAGCCAAGGTAATCTGTGCCTGCTTGGGGCTGGACTAGAACCAAGGGTCGCCAACCTTTGGGACCTCAAGGACCACCAAACTCATCGTTTTAAATCCCGCGGGCCAGAGACCCTGGAAAACCCCCAAAAAAAGTTTGCAGGAAAATTCCCCACCCCATTTTCCTACCGATCGATCGTTCTTTATTTGGGATCACAGGATATTGTCTCCAGCTCCGTTCTCAGAGGGAGAGAGAGAGAGAGAGAGAGACTTTTGGCTTTGTGCAAGGAAAGCAGCAGAAGCAGCAGAAGTCTTTCTTTCTCTCCTCCAAACTCTGCCAGTAATGAGTCTTTGCCGGCGCAGCCTCTTGGAGCAGGAAAAAATGACTTATGACCGTTTTCACATTTATAACCACTGCGGCATCCTCGTGTGATCAAAATTCAGACGCTTAGCAACTGAGTCGTATTTACGATGGTTGCAGCGTCCCGTAACCCTCTTTTGCAACCTTCAAGTGATTGGGGAAGCCAGGTTATTAACTTAGCAACCACGTTATTAACCAATGCAATGGTTCACTTAGCAACCGGCAAGCAAGGTTGTAAAATAGGGAAAAAATTCACCTCACAAACGTTTCAGTTCAGAACGGAAATGTTGGGCCATTCAAAGTTAAGTCACCTTTCTTTCAGGGGCTGTCGTATGACCGTTTTTCACACTTAACGACAATTGCCTGGGAAAGCCAGGTTCACTTAACAAACTGCCTTACTAACTCCACAATGGCCGTGATTCACTTAATGAACAGGGCAAGAAAGTTGATAAAATGGGGAGAAACTCACTTCCCGAACGTTTCACTTAAGAACGGAAATGTTGGGCCTCCATTGGGGTCGTAAGGTCGAGGACCGTGGTATGTAGCTCAAACGAGAATATCGCGGCAAATCCTGACGGAAGAACATGGTATTTTGTTTTTTTCTAAATATTTTATTCTTATCAGGTTATTCCCGAAAAAGACAGTTGTTTGACCCTGGAGTGGGACAGAGTGAGGATCTTTGACCGAGAAATTGCTCAGATGTTTTTGAACTTAACAAAGATGGCAAAGGAAGCCAAGGTAAGACTGCATTAGCGTTGTCTTAGTAAGGCCACCCCTAGAGTACTGCATCCAGTTTCAGTCACCACACTGTAAAAAAGAGGTTGAGACTCTAGAAAAAGTGCAGAGAAGAGCAACCAGGATGATTAGGGACTGGAGGCTAAAACATAGGATGAACAGTTGCAGGAACTGGGCCTGGCTAGTCTAGGGAAGAGAAGGACCAGGGGAGACAGGAGAGCAGTCTTCCAATATTTGAGGGGCTGCCCCAGAGAGGAGGAAGGGGGTCAAGCTATTTTCCAAAGCACCTGAAGGCCAGACAAGGAATAATGGATGGAAACTGACCAAGGAGAGATTCAACCTGGAAATAAGGAGAAACTTTCTGACAGTGAGAACAATCAATCGATGGAACAGAAGTTGCCTTTGGAAGTTGTGGGAGCTTCATCACTGGAGGCTTTCAAGAAGAGACTGGACTGCCACCTGTCAGAAATAGTGTAGGATCTCCTGCTTGGGCAAGGGGGGTTGGGCTAGATTACCTCCAAGGTCCCTTCCAACTCTGATTATCTGTTATCTATCTGTAAAATAATTTGTGTTCCTTTCAGTGATAAATTCAATCTACCTTGTGCCTTGTGATAATATTGTTGTTTACATTTGATGCTCTAAAGCATTGAATCTCAATAGCTATTCAGGAAGTCCTCAACTTACAATAGTTCATTTAGTGACCATTCGGAGTTACGATGGCACGGAAGAAAAGTGCCTTATGACCGTTTTTCACACTTAACGACCACTGTAGCATCTCCACGGTCACGGGATCAAAATTTGGATGCTTGGCAATTGATTCATATTTATGACAGTCTACGTGTTCCCTTTTTATGACCTCTGGTGGCCAAGAGGGGGAGCTCTCGCCTCACAATAGGAGGCTGTGAGTTCAATCCTAGGTAGAGGCTAGTATTCGGAATAGGGGGTTGGACTAGATGACCTCCAAGGTCCTTCCAACTCTTGTTATTCTATGATCGGCGACCTTTTGACAAGCAACGTCAATGGGTCAGCCAGGTTAATTTCACAGCCGTGTTCCTAACTTAACCCCTCCAGTGATTCCCTTAACAACGGTGGCAGGAAAGGTCATGAAAAGGGGCAAAATCCACTTAACGACGGCCTAGCTTAGCAACAGAAGTGTTGGGCTCAATCGTGGTCGTAAGTCCAGGACTCCCTTGGATAGCGATGCATAGTTTGCTACCTTCCTCTTGCTGATGTAAATTGGACAGAGTGAAATTTAAATAATTATTCCTAGAACTTGATTTATCCGGATCAAATGATTAAAGAACATCCCTCTTTTTTTTTTTTTTTGCAGGTAGAATCTGTGAGTAAAAAGGAGAAAGTGAAACAACGACCCCTGGCTCTTAATACGGTAGAAATGTTGCGGGTCGCCAGCGCTGCGTTGGGTAAATATGGCAGGATTCCTTTCTTTTAAAAAATAATAGCAATAGCCCTTAGACTTATATACCGCTTCACAGTGCTTCACAGACCTCTCTAAGCGGTTTACAGAGTCAGCCTCTTGCCCCCAACAATCTGGGTCCTCATTTCACCCACCTCGGAAGGATGGAAGGCTGAGTCAACCTTGAGCCGGTCAGGATTGAACTGCTGGCAGTCAGCAGAGTTAGCCTGCAATACTGCATTCCAACCACTGCTCATCATGAATGGTTGGATGGATGGAAGGGCAACAGCATTAGGCCTTAGACTTATATACCGCTTCACAATGCTTCACAGCCCTCTCTTAGCAGTTTACAGAGTCAGCCTCTTGCCCCCAACAATTTGGGTCCTCATTTTACCCACCTCGGAAGGAGGGAAGGCTGAGTCAACCTGGAGCCGCCAGAATCGAACTGCTGGCAGTGGGCAGAGTCATCCTGCAATTCTGCATTTTAACCACTGCGCCACCACAGCTCTTGATAATCTGATAATCAACCAGATAGAGCTGGAAGGGACCTAACCCCTGCTTAGCCTATACCATTCCAGACAAGTGGCTGTCCAGTCTCTTTTTAAAAGCCTCCTGTGATGGCGCACTCACAACTTCTGGAGGCAAGTTGTTCCACTGATTAATTGTTCTCACTGTCAGGAAATTTCTCCTTAGTTCTAAATTGTTTCTCTCCTTGATTAGTTTCCATCCATTGTTTCTTGTCCTGCCTTTCAGTGCTCTTGTTTTTTTAAAAAAATATATATTTACTTTGTTCTTATTTACTGTTATTTCCACTCTTTGAGGACTGTGTGTTGATTAATATAGAATAACAGAGTTGGAAGGGACCTTGGAGGTCTTCTAGCCCAGCCCCCTGCCTAGGCAGGAAACCCCACACCACTTCAGACAAAGGGTTATCCAACATCTTTTTCAAAACTTCCAGTGTTGGAGCATTTAAACTTCTGGTGGCAAGCAGTTCCACTGGTTGATTGTCCTCACTGTTAGGAAGTTTCTCCTTAATTCCAGCTTGCTTCTCTCCTTGATTAGTTTCCATCCGTTGTTTCTTGTCCTGCTTCCAGGTGCTTTGGGAAATAGGCTGACCCTCTCCTCTTGATTGTGGCAGCCCCTCAAATCCTGGAAAACTGCTCTCATGTCACCCGCTAGTCCTTCTTTTCTGGCCATACAGGAGTTGGTTGCAGGAATTGGCCATACCCAATTCCTGCAACCGTGCTTGTATGTTTTAGTCCCTTAATCATCGTAGTTGCTCTTCTCTGAACTTCTTCCTAAGTGTCTTTTGTGCGATGTGGTGACTATGGATTTGCAACCTTTTCCACCACCACCCCCTCCCCAAAACCTGTTTTATCTGTAGGAATGGGACCGCAGCATACGATGCAGATAGCTGAACGGCTATATACCCAGGGCTACATTAGCTACCCTCGAACAGAAACGACTCACTATCCTGAAAATTTCGATTTGAAAGGGCCTTTGCGACAACAAGCTAACAATCCTTACTGGGCTGAAACCGTAAGTAATTGGCATTAATCTCGTTGCCAAAAGACACTTAAAAATCAAGGCGGACTTAAATTCACAGGGAGTCCTCGACTTATGAGTGTTCGATCAGTGACCATTTGCAATTCCGACAGACTTGTCTAAGGCAGCGCTGTGCGAGGGCACAAGGCTTGCATCGCTTGCATTGCAAACATGAGGTAGTGAGGAGGGGGGGAACTTGCCCCACTCGCCCCACACGCCTGGCCTGGACACCAGGCTGCTTCTTCCCGCTTCTTTCTTCTTCTGCTTTTGGTTGGGAAAGCAGCAAAGTCTTTCTTTCTCTCCCCCAAACTCCGCCAGAAACGAGTCTTTGGGACCCTGCAAGGCCTCCTGCTCCAAGAGGCTGTGCTGGTGCAACAAGTCTCACAAAGACTCATTTCCGGCGGAGTTTGGGACTCTGCTCTGCTGCTTTCCTTGCATGAAGCCAAAAGTCTCTCTCTTTTTCTCTCCCCCATGAGAATGGAGCTGGAGACAGTATCCTGCGATCCCAAATAGAGAATGATTGATCGGTAGGAAAACGGGGTGGAGAATTCTCCTGCAGACTTTTTTGGGGATTTTCCAAGGGTCTCTGGTCCTCGGGATTTAAAATTATGACTTTGATGGTCCCTGAGGTCCAAAAGGTTGGCGACCCCTGATCTAGGGGGTACTTGCAATCTGCATTCAGAGTTCTGATTTTCACCTCTCTGTGGTCACATGACTGCACGTCGGGCCAAATTTAAGGAAAACTGCAATCATGCCTCCCCTAGTCCTTCTTTTCATTAGACTACGCATACCTTATTCTTGTAACTGTTGTCATATGTTTAGTTAGTCTCCAGCCCCCTAATCATGAATAATCAAGCCAGGCAAAACGGCCTTGCATAGCTACCCTAGGTAGTAGGTCTACTCCCAAGTAAGTGCCAAATATCAATAACACTTTTCAATGCTTCGGTTAAGACCATAGTTGTAATATTGCATCCATTTGGTTGCCACGATATAAAAAGGATGTTGAAAACTTCTAGAAAGAGTGCAGAGAAGAGCAACGAAGATGATTAGGGGACTGGAGGCTAAAATATTTAAAGAACGGTTGCTGGAACTGGGTATAAATTAAATTTTGTAATGTTCACTGGGGACTTTTAGTGAAATTGGGCTTGTGATTGTTCAATATTCTTTTTAAGTAATTTATTGTTCACTGTTTGGTTTTAGATGTGTGAGCTGCCCCGAGTCATCGGAGATGGGGCGGCATACAAGTCCAAGTAATAAATAAATAAATATAATGAAAAGAAGGACCAGGGGAGACATGATAGCAGCCTTTCAATATCTCAGGGGTTGCCCCAAAGAAGAGGGAGTCAAGCTATTCTCCAAAGCACCTGAAGGCAGGACAAGAAGCCATGGGTGGAAACTAATCAAGGAGAGAAGCAACTTAGAACTAAGGAGAAATTTCCTGATAGTGAGAACAATTAACCAGTGGAACAACTTGCCTCCAGAAGTTGTGAATTCTCCAACACTGGAAGTCTTTAAGAAGAGATTGGATAACCATTTTGTCTGAAGTGGTGTAGGGTTTCCTGCCTAGGCAGCGGGCTGGACAAGAAGACCTCCAAGGTCCCTTCCAACTCTGTTATCCTGTTCTGTTCCGTTATTTGTTTAGTCACCATTTAAAGTTAAAATGGCACTGAAAAAAGTGATTTATGACCGTTTTTCTCACTGCATCATTCCCTGGTCACGTGATTAAATTCTTGGCAGCTGGCTGGTATTTATGGCTGCTGCAATGTCCCAGGGTCATATTAAGTTAACCACGTTGTTAACTGCAGTGATTCTCTTTAACAACTGTGACAAGAAAGGTGGTAAAATGGGGCAAAACTGAGTCAGCAACGGTGTCGTTTAACAACAGAAATTTTGGGCTGCGCTCTGGTCGTAAGGCGAGGATTATCTGTCGTTAACTTTAGTCTGCTCCAGTCAGCTTTTTGGTTCAGCCAGAGGTGGCCCTTGGCTCATGCAGGCTCTGTCTGTGGTTTTCTCCTAAGGTCAAAACATTGTTAGTGGAAGGCATCAACAGGCCACGGAAAGGCCACGATGCTGGAGATCACCCCCCCATCACCCCAATGAGAGCTGCCTCCGAAGCAGAATTAGGTGAGTGGTTGTTCATGTTTGCAAACCCTCTGACGTGAACTCAAAATATTCCTTTATTAGGAATGCGGCAGCCCCGGCAAAAAAGTTTTCCTCGCAGGCTAACAAGTCCGTCCGTCCGTCTGTCCGGAAGATGAACAGTTGTCTGCCACACCTATTCCACATGCCTTTTACCCCAGAGCTAGGGTTGGGCTTCACTAGCAGCGGTGGCTCTTCCGTCCCAAGGACCGGCCCATAGATTTCCACTGCTCTCCTCTCCTCTGCCTTCTGTGCATCCGTGTGTCAGGCACTGGACCCGGCTGTTCCTCCTCTTCCTCATCAGCCACCTCCAGACCTGGGGGCTGTTGACTCTCCATCTGAAGGCTGTTATAACAGCAACACCTCTGTGTATTTCCAGGGGGTGATGGATGGAGGCTTTACGAGTACATTACAAGGCATTTTATTGCCACTATCAGTGCTGACTGCAAGTACCTTCAAACTACTATTGCCTGCAGCGTCGCATCGGAACGCTTCACCTGCATAGGAAAGATGGTTCTTTCGCCAGGTAGGAAATGCTTCCTAACAGCTCAGTTGGGACAGATTTTCTTTCTTTTTGTGTTCTTTCTTTCTTTCTTTCTTTCTTTCTCTCTTTCTTTCTCTCTCTCTTTCTTTCTATTTTTCTTGCCTTTCTTTTCCTTCCTTCCTTCCTTCCTTCACTTTGTTTCTGTTTCTCTCACCTCTTTTCTTTCTTTTTCTTTCTTTTCTTTCTTTTTTTCCTTCCTTCTTTCCTTCCTTTTTTCCTTCCTTTCTCTCTCTTCCTTTCTCTCTTTCTTTTTTTCCTTTCTTTCTCTCTCTCTCCTTCCTTCTCTTAGTTTCTGTTCCTCTCCTACCTTTTTTGTTTCTTTTTCTTTCTTTCTTTTTTCCCTTCCCTTTTCCCTTCCTTTTTTCCTTCCTTCCTTTCTCTCTCTCTCTTTCTTTCTCTCTCTTTCTTTTTCTTTCTTTCCTTTCTTTCTCTCTCTCTCCTTCCATCTCTTTGTTTCTGTTTCTCTCCTACCTGTTTCGTTTCTTTCTTTGTTTCTTTTTCTTTCATTTCCCCCTCCCTCCCTTCCTCCCTTGTTCTTTATAAACCTTGAAATACAAAAATGATGAAAAATATTACTCTTTTAAAAAAAAATCAGCTAAGATTAGTGCAGAATTACAACTTGCTTTAAAAAAAAAATTCATTGCAGGGTTTACCGAAGTTATGCCTTGGCAAAATATCCCGTTGGAAGAGAGCCTGCCCAGTTGTGACCGAGGAGACCTCTTCCCCGTGAGCGAAGTGAAACTCTTGGAGAAGCAGACCTGCCCGCCCGATTATCTGACGGAAGCTGAACTCATCACGTTGATGGAAAAACATGGGATAGGTAGGGAGGGTCCTTTCTGGTGGCACGGTTAAGCGTAAGGTGGTGGAAAGGAAGTCCTCATCTTTCTTCAGATGATGGTCATCTCACGTTTCTTCTAAGGTCTACGAAGCGTGAAGAGGTGGTGATGGTCAGGTTGACTTGGAAGGATGGGTGTGATTCTGTGATGACCCAAAGGGGCGTGACACAAAGGCAACACAGTCAGATAATCAATAAGAGTTCCTTTATTAGCTCCAACTTTGCCCCCAATGTCCAGGTTACCTTCTGGCTGGAGAAAAACTCTCCCAGGAATGGCCTTTGGCTGCAGAGAATCAAGTCCAAAACATGGTCAACACAAACTGTAATTATAAGTCCACTCAAGGCAAAATGAGGTAGTTAGTTTGGCAGGGAAGGAGCAAGAATTCCAGATGTGAAGGCATGGCAATAACTCAACATGGTTGGGAAGATGCCAGGAACATAGATAAGCTAAGTGAACACAGGATAAACTTACGTTTGCTCCCAGCAGCTGCCGCATTCAGCATTCAGTTATTTTAAACTGTATTCCCAGCTGTGGCTAAGGAAGGGAATCAGGGCCCTTTCTTCCCCCATAAGCCACCCAACCCACGTTGCTCTCCTCTTCGTTCCTCCCTGCGTGCCCCAGGATGAAGAGGGGGTGGGCCTGGGTCTTCCTCTGAACTCCCTCTCCCTTGTTCTACCTCTTCCCTGCTCTGCCCAGCCGACTTTGCCCTTCCCCAGTTTCCTCCACAGCCAACAGCCACACTCCCACTCCCTGTCAGCTGTTCGTCTTTCTTCTCAGATTCAGACTCGACAGGGACATGACAGATTAAGTGTGAGAAGAACAGCATTGTTCTTCCATTAATTCATTCATCGTGGTCATTCATTTGTGGTGTGGCCAAGTTCTGGTTCCCAGAAGGTTCTTGAAACCATCCCCAGAAGTTCTGGAGGGTAAATAACAACTCAGAGAATGAAGAAACTCAAGAATTTGCTTTGAGGATCAAATCTAAATTTCCAGGTTTTGGAGACAAATATACTTTCAGGTGTCTTGTAGAGAAGAGGGATCTAGTAACCCTCCAGATGCTGCTGGAACACCTGTTCTATCTTCAGAGCGGGCCATGTTGATTAAGGTGTTTGGAAGTTGTAGTTTGGCCAGATCCTGAGGGCCATACCTTCAACGGCTTTCATTGTTGTGTCATGAGCTTATCAAACCAGCCAACTTAGCCTCAGTCTGCCCCAATCTGTGAAATGGGCATAACCATGCAGCTTCCAGAATCATTTTCCGCCCCCAGATCCTAGGGGAAAGACTTTGGAACACACCGAAGGGCTGGACGAAACAATTAATACTGTATTATTGTTAGGAACGGATGCCAGCATTCCTGTCCATATCAACAACATCTGCCAACGCAACTACGTCACTGTGGAAGGGGGCCGAAGACTGAAACCTACCAACCTGGGCATAGTTTTGGTGCACGGCTACTACAAAATAGGTAATGTGCCATTTTGTGGTGGGGGGAGGACAACGCTAGGGAAATTGAAGGAGTAAATGTGTGTCTTAGGGCCAGGTTGTTTGAAGGACCCTCTATCTGACATGGAGAAGGTCCATCTATTTTTCTTGGCAATGGAAGAGAAGTGGTCAAATCCCAGAATTCCCCAGCCAGCGTGCTTTAAGATGGTTGGACTTCAACTTCCAGAATTACCCCGTCCAGATGCTTTAAGATTATTTATTTTATTTATTTATTATTTATTATTTGGTCTTATATGCCGCCCTCTCTCCCGAAGGACTCAGGGCGGCTCACATAAAAAACAACCATACAAATACAAAAGTTAAAATAGAATTAAATCAAATTCGACCAAATAATCATTAAAACCCATTTAGAAACGTTTAAAAATATTAAAGATTAGAGGACCATCTTCCAGAATTGATCAGCCAGCATGCTTTAAGATAGTAGTCTTCAATTCCCAGAATTCCCCAGCCAGCGTGCTTTAAGAGAGATGGACTTCAGTTCCCAGAATTGATCAGCCAGCGTGCTTTAAGATAGTAGTCTTCAATTCCCAGAATTCCCCAGCCAGCATGCTTTAAGAGATAAGGACTTCAAGTCCCAGAATTCCCCAGCCAGCGTGCTTTAAGAGAGATGGACTTCAGCTCCCAGAATTGATCAGCCAGCGTGCTTTAAGATAGTAGACTTCAATTCCCAGAATTCCCCAGCCAGCGTGCTTTAAGAGAGATGGACTTCAGCTCCCAGAATTGATCAGCCAGCGTGCTTTAAGATAGTAGACTTCAATTCCCAGAATTTCCCAGCCAGCATGCTTTAAGAGATACGGACTTCAACTCCCAGAATTTGCTAGCCAGTATACTTAAAGTCAGAGATATAGACTTCAACTCCCAGAATTCCCCAGCCAGCTTGCTTTAAGACAGGTGGACATCAGTTCCCAGAATTCCCCAGCCAGCGTGCTTTAAGACGGATGCCTATCAACTCCCTGGCTGGGGAATTCTGGGTCTCGTCTCCCAGAGATCTAAGAGGACTCTCTGCATTTTGGACAAATCCTGGATGTTTCTCCCAGGCTGACTTTCTTTGAGCATCCCGCAGACTTTTAATCTATCTCATTTTTGGCTCTTCTCACCTGCTCAGATGCAGAGCTGGTGCTGCCCACCATCCGTAGCGCGGTGGAAAAGCAGCTCAACCTGATTGCGCAAGGGAAAGCCAACTTCCACCAGGTGCTGGAGCACACCTTGGACATCTTCAAGAGGAAGTTCCACTACTTTGTGGATTCCATCGCTGGTAGGTCTCCACTCTTCCCCTGGCTGGCCTTTTAGAATGTGCAGTTGTGAGAAGGAAAACAACATGTGTGAGTCAGGGGTTTATACTGCCGGAGACCTAAGAATTCTATTCTTTCCTCCTCCTCTTCCCCCACCCCCTCTTTGTTTTACCTTTTCGGTTGCTTTTTACTTAATTAAAATTGAGATTTATTTATTTATTTTTAAAGAAGAATTTGCAGTCATAACATGGGAGTTTGGGGAGAAATATTCATCCACTGAATCGTAACTTTGCTTCTTAGGAATTGTCGAATGGTTCAGTGGCTTGTTATTCTGGTTATGAATACGAAAGAGTTATTATTACAGGGTTGTACAGATATATCTAGAATGGATAAAATATAAATGTACAACAGTTATAGATCAGAAGGCTTCCTTCCTTCCTTCCTTCCTTCCTTCCTTTTTCTTTCTTTCCCTTCCTTCCTCTCTCCTTTCTTTCTTTCATGTTTCTTTTCTTTCTTTCTCTTCTTTCTTTCTTTCCTTTCCTTTCTTTCTCTCTCTTTCTTTCTTTCTTTCTTTCTTTTTCTTTCTTTCTTTCTGTCTTCTTTCTTTCTTTCTTTCTTTCTTTCTTTCTTTTCTTTCTTTCTTTCTTTCTTTCTTTCCTTTCCTCTTCCTCTTCCTCCATTCCTCTCCTTCCTTTCCTTTCCTTCCTTTCCTTTCTTTCCTTTCCTTCCTTTCCTTCCCTTCCTTCCCTTCCCTTCCTTCCTTCCCTTCCTTTCCTTTCCTCCCTCCCATTTCTTCCATTTCTTTCATTTGTCACCTTTTCTTATTTTTCTATTTTTCTCTAAATATGTATTATTTTTACTTTGCAAAAAAAAAAACACCACCCCTTTATTTATTTATTTATTTTATTTTATTCATATTTATATATCCGGACTCAGGTGAAACCTTTGGGATACAACCCAATGCGCTCAGCAATAGCCTTCCTTCCATTGTGTATGCCTGCTTATTACTAAACGGCATTTTTTACAAAGTCAGCTTATTGCCCCCAACAATCTTGGGTCCTCAATTTTACCTGCCCCGAGAGGATGGAAGGCTGAGTCAACCTTGAGCCTGGTGGGATTCAAGCCTGCAGTAATCACAGGCAGCTGGAACTAAGTGCTAGGTGTTTAACAGCCTGCACCACCAAGGCCCTTTTCTGTTTTTGAAACAGAAAAGGTGATAGAGGTGTGCATCTTCAAAACTACATTACCTTTTTGTCCCACCTGCCCTCCCTTCCCTCCAGGTATGGATGAGTTAATGGAAGTGTCTTTTTCACCTCTGGCTGCCACAGGGAAGCCTCTCTCCCGATGCGGCAAATGTCATCGTTTTATGAAATACATCCAGGTAAAGAAAATCTGGAGTTCAAGCCGACGTAAGGAAAGAAAACTGATGGGATTTTTTTTTTAATGGCTGCATGCATTTTTTATGTATTTATGGGCAGCTTCCTTTTATTTATTGTTTAAGTGTAGCACAGGTAATCCTTGATTTAGAAATGGTAAAATGATCTGTTTGTTAAGGAGGAAACTAAAATCTATATATCTAAAAGCGAAATACCACTCACGCATCATCACAAAATCTCCAGAACTGTAAAGCCTACAAACGTGAAATTTGGCACGTAGGTTCCTCTCGGCTTCTAGGTGCTCACTAAGAAAGGATTTTTCAAAATGACCATCAGAGCATTTAGAGTATTTCCTATATTATTATTATTATTATTATTATTATTATTATTATTATTATTATTAACATGTTCTGATGCTCAGAGTTCTACACCCCTCCTTACCTGAAAAGAAATCTGTTCCAAATGCAAAACACAAGCAGAGGAGAGGAGGTTCAGTTTCAGTTTCACAGCCCCAAGCAGCTTTAGTACAGAACAGTTGAGCTAAGCCATGCCCAGGCTCCTTGCTGTCTCCTCCTTGCTCACACAGCAAATACTCTTCCAGTTTCCAAACAGCCCTCAACTCTCTCACACACTGACAGGACGCTAGCCAGATGAATACCAGTGGATGCTGGGAGGCAGAGGCAGAGGCAGAATTTTTTCCCCTTATTTTCTTCCCCCAAAACTAAGCCCGACCACATAGTTTCGTAGCGAATCACGGGTATCCAGCTATTTGTTTTTATAAAAGACTAAATATCCTTTATGGACTTTTTGTTTTTAACTAAAAACGGAGTCCAAATGAAATGGCCATTTCGGGATCGGATGGGAAACTTATTTTCTTTAAAGTTTTGAGCTTTGTCCTGTGTTCCTTGTGTTTTAGGCCAAGCCAAGCCGCCTCCACTGCTCGCACTGCGACGAGACCTACAGCCTTCCCCAGAACGGGACGATCAAACTCTACAAAGAGTTGCGATGCCCCCTGGATGATTTTGAGTTGGTATTGTGGTCTTCCGGTTCCAGGGGGAAGAGTTACCCCCTGTGCCCTTATTGTTACAATAACCCTCCTTTTAGGGATATGAAAAAAGGTGAGATTTCGCAGAAGGAGATATAAACGTGTGTATATATATATATATATGTAGGTAGGTAGGTAGGTAGGTAGGTATGTAGGTCTTGGTGTATTCGGGTCTTGTCCTGTGTAAGATTGAGAATACCTTGGCGACGTTTCGACAAGATCCCACTCGCCATCTTCAGGCTGGTGTCTTCGGCTTTGTGCCGGCTTTGTTAGCCTGCGGTGAGAGAGAGATAAACTTTTTGCAAGGGCTGCTGGCACTCCTAATAAAGGAATCACTGATTTAACGACAGAGGGTTTGTCGTCTTTGGGGAGCCAAGTCAGAACAGCTGGCTAGGGCATTCTGAAAGTTAAAGTCACTCCTCTTAAAGCACGCTGGCTGGGGAATTCTGGGTGTTGTGTCTCCCCATTTTAAAAGATACTGGGGCATCCTGGGACTTGAAGTCCATATCTGTTAAAGCATGCCGGCTAGGGAATTCTGGGAGTTGAAGTCCACCTACTTTCAAGCAGCCAAGTTTTTGAGAAACGCCATTATGCTGTTTGGTCCCGATTTCTCTCTGCTATATTCTAAGTGTGTGATGACTCCCGTTGATTCTTTCAGCTGGAATCCGTGTAACTATTTTGGGACTCTGAAGATTGCTTAGGGATCCGATGTTGACTTGGAATTGGATCTGACCTTGCTCAAGGCCTAGGTTGGCTCCCGTAGATTTCCTTCTAGGAGTGTCCAGCAATTCCTGCAATGAATTTTACGTCCTCTCCATTTTCTCACCATTGCTGGAAGACCTTCAAGGGAAGGAATTTGGCTGATCAGCCTTTTACCCTGCAAGCTAAGTAGACGTGATCCATCCCTAAAGATGGTATTTTCACGCCGGGTGGAAAAAGGATCCCGTTATGCCCAAATTTGATGGGCCTGAATCTTTTAGAAAGAAAGCAATAATGCGTCACAAACTATAGAAAACAACTGTATAGGTAGTCCTTGACTTATAACTGTTTGTTTATGAATGTTCAAAGTTACAACAGCACTGACTTAAGACGGCTTTTTTAGATTCACATTTTTGTCACATTGGCAAGGAAAGTCAATGGGGGAAGCCCAGATTCGCTGAACGACCAAAAACCTTACACCTGCAGCGGTCCGCTTAACAACAGTGGCCAGAAAGGTCAATCCATGGGGCTAAACTTCCTTAACCACTTAGCAACAGAAAAGTTGGGCTCAATGGGTGCCCGTAACTCAAGAGAACTTACCTGTACAGGTACAACCAGAATTGAGCCCAAATTTGCTGTTGCTAAGCGAGACCTTCGCTAAATGAAGCTTTGCCCCCATCGTACGACATTTGTTGTTAAGTGACTTCATTCAGCGCCCTTGTAACTTTGAACAGTCGCTCTGTGAACCGTTGCAAGTCGAGGACTGTGTTTTAAAACCCACCTTCTTTTCTTGCCTCCCCCCCACCATTTCAGGAATGGGTTGCAACGAATGTACCCACCCCAACTGCCAACATTCGCTGAACCTCCTTGGCATCGGCCAGTGCGTCGAGTGCGAAAGTGGGGTGCTGGTGCTGGACCCCATCTCCGGGCCCAAGTGGAAAATGGCTTGCAACAAGTGCAACGTGGTGGTGCATTTCTTCGAAAACGCGCACAAGGTGCGGGTGTCGGCCGAGACCTGCGACACCTGCGACGCCGCCCTGGTGGACGTGGATTTCAACAAGGCTAAGTCGCCACTGCCCGGCGGCGAGACCCAGCACGCCGGCTGTGTCTTCTGCGACCCGGTTTTCCAGGACCTGGTGGAATTGAAGCACGCGGCCATGAAGCACCCCATGCACCGGGGCGGGCAGGGGAAACGGCAGGGGCGAGGGAGGGGAGGCAAGGGCCGGCGGCTCGGGGGCCGGCAGCCGCCTAAGAAGCCGAAAGACAAGATGGCGGCCCTCGCAGCTTATTTTGTATGATTCGCCGTTGTGCAGAAAGCGTTTCGTAATAAAATCCCCGCCGCCCTGGAGAAAACTGCTTTCGGTTGGTTCTCCTTGGTTTTATTGTGTGGGAAGCCTCCCCCCCCCCCGAAGAATGAAATATTTTGGGAAATATTTTTTAAAAAGGCAGAATATTATATTTCCCCAATGGAGAAACGTGTTTTTAGAGGCAGAAAGCAGCCCCCCCCCCAGTCTTTCTTCATAGCCCACAGCGGATGCCAGCCCATCAGGAGATAAAAGAGCTTATAAAAAGAGGAAGACATTGTGTGCCGCCCCGAGTCCTCTTGGAGAGGGGGCGGCATACAAGTCCAAATAAATAAATAAACAAATAAATATCTAGATGGCTCTATTCATAAGCAAAGTTTATTACAGGACATTTACTGGGAAAGCTGAAAAGAATCATTTTGGTCCAAAGGTTTAAGGCACCAAATTAAAATGAGGGCATCCTCGTTGAATGACTGGCTCATTTAGTGACCGTTTGCAGTTATGACAGCGATGAAGACGTACCTAATGGTAGCCCGTCCTCAGGTTTATGACCTTCGCGGGACTGTAAAGCAAAGGAAAGCTGAAACGAGATTATAAGCGCCGTCGTGGTTCCGTTTAGCGACGGCTTTGCTTAGCAGATGAGTTGCCGATTGATAAATCAGAAATGATATCAGATCGATGAAATCCATAAAAAAAAAACACACCCAAAATAAGTTTCCATTTGGGTGTGTATGTAAAGAATGATGCCTTTATTATTATTAAAGACCCCTCCCCCAAGAAACTCACTGGTATTCCCTCCAAAAGAAAAAGTTTTGCAACTTGGGACTAGAGAAATGTGCCTTATTTTTTATCTTTTTGCATTAAAAGACACCCTCAAAAAATCCACTTGTCTCCCCACTCCCCCAAAATAGGTTTGCATGGGGAGGGGGGGTTAGAGAATCATGCCTTTTTTTGGCATGAAAGGACACCCCTAGGAAATCTGCCTGTCCCTTTCTAAGAGAAACGATTTTTGCAGTGTGTGTGTGTGTTAGACCTGTCTATATTGTATTTATATATATCTGTATATTATATATATCACCTATCATCTCTATATATATCTTATCTTTAAAATCTATTGCTATATATCTATAATCTCTATATCATCTCTACACCATCTCTATATATATCTATATCATCTCTATCTTTAAAATCTATATATTATATCTATTATATCTATATATATATCTACATCATCTCTATATCATCTCTATATAGCTATATATCTAATATAAATCCAATTAAATAAATAAAATAAAAATCCATATATATCATCTCTATATCATCTATAATCTATATATGTCTACATTATATCTATCTTTAAAATCTATCATTATATATCTTTGTCTTGCTATCTATCTTGCTATCTATGTATCATTTATCTTGCTATCTGTCTGTGTCTATATATTTATATCATCTATCTATCCAACCATATCTATCTATCCATCCATCCAACCATATCTATCTATCCAACCCTATCTATCTATCTATCTATCTATCCAACCATATCTATCTATCTATCTATCCAACCATATCTATCTATCCAACCCTATCTATCTATCTATCTATCCATCCATCCATCCAACCATATCTATCTATATCCAACCATATCTATCTATCTAACCATATCTATCTATCTAACCATATCTATCTATCTATCCAACCATATCTATCTACCTATCTATCCAACCATCCATCTATCTATCCAACCATATCTATCTATCTATCTATCTATCTATCTATCTATCTATCTATCCAACCATATCTATCTATCCATCCAACCATATCTATCTATCTACCTACCTACCTACCTACCTACCTACCTATCTCGCCTTGAAGGAAACCCACGGGTCTCCTCCGCTCTCTCCCCCAAAAACAGGTTTGCATGCGAGGAGTAGAAAATCGTGGGGGGGTTTTTTTGCATTAAAGGACACCCCACTCCCCGGGAAGCCCCCTCGCTGTCCACCCCCACCACCCTAAGGAAGAAAAAAAAAACCAACCCAAACTTTTGCTTGGGGTTGTGCGGCTTTTCCTCCCTTTGAACGACCCGCCCAGGAAGCCGGCTGGTTCTCTCTCCCCCCCCCCCGCCCGCTCCAAACAGGAAAAGTTTTGCATTTGGGGGGGGGGAGAAAAAGCGGCTGGAGCAACGTGGCTTTTCCTTGCACATCGGAGCTGCCAGCTGGGCTGGGGGGGGGGGTGCTGCCTTCCCCTTCCCCCCTTGGAAGGGGGGAGGGTTTGCAGGAAGCCAGCCGGGCTCGCCCCTCTCCAACCAGCCCCGGGAAAGGCGGCCGTTTGCAATTTGCACCCGCCGGCGGGCACCGCCTCCAGCCGGCCTCTTCTCTTTCTCGGCCATGGCGCGGCCGGAGCTCGCTTGGCTGGCCGGCTTCCTGCGCGATTTCCCCGGCCCTTTGGGCCCCGCCGAGCCGCCGCCCTGGACCGCTTCCACCGCTTTGCTCCGGCCGGACGAAACGGCGGCCGAATTGACCGAGGGGGCTCGCGGCTTCCTGGGCAGGAGGTGAGCCGGGCACGCGTGGGGGGAACTCCCCCCCCCTCGGCTGGCTGGCTGGTGGATTTCTTTGCAAGGGAAGCGCGTGGAAGGCCACGCGCGGGCGGGGCGGGGGGGGTTTGCATTGCGCGCGCTTTCCCTGCTCCACGCGGGCGGGTGCAATTTTGTGGGTTTTTTGCATGGACACGCGTGGGAGGAGGTGGTGGTAACGTGCGTGGTTCGGCCGGCTGAGCACCACGCGTGTCCATGCAAAAACCCCACGAAATTACACCCGCCCGCGTGGCCTTGCAACGTGGGAGGAGGTGGGGTGGTAGGGTACGTGGTTCGGCCGGCCTAGCCTCACGCGTGGGCCTTTCTTTTTGCAAAACGGGCCTGGGATTTTTGTTTCTTTCGGGTTGCTTTGGCTAAGCGGGCAGGGAAGGAGAGAGGCTTTGCTTGGGTAGCGGATGGATTGGCTTTGGAGATCGGGCTGGGTGGGCTCCCAACTTGGCAGGGGAATCGGCCCTTGTGTTGGGTTTGTAGGGGGTGGTGTGGGGTGGTAGAAGAGGGTCTTTGTAACTCAGGGTTGAATTGTGGGGGTCTCTCTGAGCCAGGGTGGTTTTCTTGCAGACGTTTCGTGACCCAACTAGGTAACATCATCAGGGCTCAAGGGAGTGGGGTGTGCAGAGAAGGGGAGGAAGGGGGAGGAAGAGGACTGTGGGGTCCCTGGTGCTCTCTGAGCTTGGTTGTTCGCTTGCAGATGTTTTATGACCCAAGTAGGTAACATCATCAGTGGAAGAAGAAAATGGGGTGTGTTGATAGGGGAGGAGGAGAAGGAAGAGGATTGTGGGGTCCTTGGTGCTCTTTGAGCTGGGTTGTTTGTTTCCAGACCTTTCATGACCCAACTAAGTAACATCATCAGTGTGAGAAGAGAGTGGGTTGTGTTGATAGGAGAAAGAGGATTGTGGGGTCCTTGGTGCTCTCTGAGCTTGGTTGTTTACTTGTAACATTTCATTACCCAGCTAGGTAACATCATCAGTGTTAGAAGGGTGTGGGGTGTGCAGAGTGTAGGAGGAAGAGGAGGGGATTGTTAGGTCCTTGGTGTTCTCTGAACTTGTTTTCTTGCAGACGTTTCATTACCCAACTAGGTAACATCATCAGTGCTAGCTTTGCGTTCTTCACCTGGTTCCTTGGTTCAAAAATCCAGAATCTCTGGTGTCAACTCAGGTTCTTCGTGGAATAACATAGGAGGGAAAAAGTCACCTAACCCTGGTTAATTCTAACCAGGCTGATCATTCTTATATACAGTTAGTCGTTAAGTGAGTCACGCCTCATTTTATGACCTTTTGGGGTTGTTGTGATCTACCTCCATCTTCCTTCCCAGCCTCTCTGTGGTTTGTTTTCTGTTGATCAAAATTATGGATGTTTAATTTTGAGGGGTACAGTAGAGAATTGATATATTTGATTATTAATGTTTTAACAGCAGCTAGAATTGTATTTGCTCAAAAAATGGAAAAATGAAAAAATTCCAATAGAAGAGAGAGGAGGTGATGGAATGTGCAGAGATGGGTAGAGTGACATTGGCAATTAGAGAGCAAGAAGAAAAAGAATATTATAAAATATGGGATTTATTTTATGAATGGTTAGATAGGAAAGTAGAGAAATGAAGTACATTATAATATAAATATAACAAAATAGTAAATATAATATAATGAAATGATATGCTATAATTGATTATTATGGAAGGAACTATAATACGAATCAGGACTTGTAAAAGTTGAGATTTGCTCGAAAAGGATGGTGTGAATTTGCAATTAAAGTCTAATGATGATGTAATAATATGATATGGATAGCTGATCTACATAATGTGAATTTTAATCTAAACTTAAGGAAAGACTGTTGATATTGTGCACAAGAGATACGTACCAATCGATACACTGTACAATTGAAACAAGGGTTTATTTGTTGTTTTGTGTTGGTGTTTGTTTGTTGTTAAAAATAAACTTTTAATTAAATGGATGTTTGTTATGAACGGTGGTTACACTTTGGGCATTTATTTGAAATGGTGTAGGGTTTCCTGCCTAAGCAGGGGGATGGATTAGAAGACCTCCAAGGTCCCTTCCAACTTTGTATATTCTATTCTATTTACCATACTTCCTTACCCTTTGAAGGCACAAGGGCCAGGATGCACCAGGGAAGATTTTGTAATTTTGCTTTATGCAATCTTCTTCCTTTTTTGAACTGGCCCGCCCTCAAGCCGTCCTTTCATGAAAGGAAGTGTGAAAGTAAACAGAACAATGGTTAGATAAATGCTTCTAAGCCAGAGCCTTGAGGTCTGTTAAATAGCTTTTAAGTTTTATCTCAGGGGTTGAGGTTGATAAATCCAGAGTCATTGCTGGCTTTAATTCACTTGCGGACGTTTAGTGAAAAGTGCAACTTAATGTTGCAAGTTGGATGCTGACTCTGATCTTACAGTACAGGTAATAATAATAATAACAACAACAGTAATTTGATAAGAAAGACAAAAAAAGTCTGGATAGTGGATGTGGCAGTGCCTGGAAACAGCAGAATAGAAGAGAAAGAACTGGTATTTGAATGGAGCTAGAAGCCAAAAGATATTGGACAAAAATACACACATGGTTGGAAAAAAATGATAAAAAAACATACAGATTTGAAACCTGAAATATTTTTTATTAGGAATGGCACCCGAAGGTTACAGCAAAGAAAAAAGATATTTAATTCTACATGTATTAACAGCAGCTCAGAACTGGAAAAATGATAAGATACCAGTAGAGGGAAAAGTAATTGAGAAAATATTTGAATGTACAGAAATGAATAGATTAACATTGGTAATTAGAGAAAAAGAAGAAACGGAATATTATACGGTATGGGATTTATTTTATCAATGGTTAGAAAATAAAACAAATTAAATGTCTTAGATGAATGTATAAAGCACTAAAATAAGATTGTTAAAGAACAGATATATTAGATAAGATGTATAAGAAAATGTGATTATTGATATATTGATAAGGAAAGTATTCATTATAATTGTGAGCACACAAAATATGTACCTAGGAGCCTGTTCTCAATGATGGATGGCATGGCATATTTCTAACCTCACGTAACTGTAATTTTGGCAAGGTTTTTTATCCTTGAAACGGGAAAGATTTTGAGCTAGTCAAAGCATGCCTGGAATTTTCTTTGTCCTGTCTGAACGGAGAAATAATTCTTACCTTGCAAACATAGCCAGGGGCTATGTTATATTTCTCCAGTCTAGGGAAATGGAATTTTAAAGCAGAGTCCTCTATTTACAATCGTTTATTTATTATTGCAGCCTCCCCACGGTTTACAGCAAGGGTCTTCAAACTTGGCAAGTTTAAGACTTGTGGACATCAACTCCCAGAATTCCTGAGCTAACATGACTGGAGGAGGAATTCTGGGAGTTGAAGTCCCCAAGTTTTAAAGCTGCCATGTTTGAAGACCCCTGCATTAGATTTCTCACAACAGACAACCAAACATGGCAGCTTTAAGACTTGTGGACTTCAACTCCCAGAATTCCTGAGCTAACATGACTGGAGGAGGAATTCTGGGAGTTGAAGTCCCCAAGTCTAAAAGCTGCCATGTTTGAAGACCCCTGGTTTATGGGATCAAAATTCGGACGCTTGGCAAACTGGACTGTATAGAGAGTCTTTGACTTACAGCAGCTCGTTTAGTGACTGTTCGAAGTTACAGCGTCGCAGGGAAAAAAGCGACTTAGGACCGTTTTTCACACTTAATGACCATTGCTGCATCCCCAGGGTCATGTGATTTGCATTCAGAGGCTTGGCAACTGCCTCACATTTATGATGGTTGCAGTGTTCCCAGGGGTCACTGTGATCCCCTTTTGCGACCTCCCAACAAGCAAAGACAACAGGGAAGCCAGATTCACTTCATGACCGTGTGACTCACTTAATAACAGCAAGTGATTCACTTAACAATGGTGGCAAGAAAGATAATGAAACTGCAAAATTCACTTAACAAAGATTTCACTTAGCAACAGAGATTTTGGGCTCCGTTGTGGTCATAAGTTGAGGACTGCCTGTATTTACGACAGTTGCAGTGTCCCGGGGTCATGTGATTCCCCCTTTTTTTGGACCGGGCGGTTGGACTAGATGACCTACAAGGTCCCATCCAACTCTGTTAATCTATCTAAGATGCCCTTCTGACCAAGCAAAGTCAATGAGGGAGCCAGATTCACCGAGCAACCCTGTTACTCATTGAGCAACTGCAATGATTCGTTTAATAACTGTGGCCAGATAGGTGGTAAAACGGGGCAAAACTCAGTTATAAACTGTCCTACTCTTGTAGGCTCCATTGTGGTTGTAACTCAAGGACTGCCTGTATAGGGTTTTAGCGTTTTAATATATTTTAATTATTTTTCCATTCGTTGTACAATCTCTGAGCTGCCCAGGGTTGCAGCATAAACATTAAACAAGGCTGATTTTTTTTGTTGGGTTTCAACGGTGAGCAAATCAAATCCCCTTGGTGCAATCTAACAGCACTGAATATCACACCTGACGAGCAGTGCAAAATGTGCTTATTGTGGATTTTTTTATTTTATCTTATCACGGGCCAAATTTTCGTGATTTGCAAGGAAGCTACCCACCTCAAAAGAGGCAATTGTATTATTAGAATCGCATAATTTGTTAAACGTAAATATGATGAATACTATTTTAGTTGCATCAAATGTGACTAGAAAGAGGATTTAAAAATTTTTTTTAACAGTGGCGTGATTAAAAATGAAAAAGGGGACGAACAATGGAAAATTACAATTTAATATAAATTGGTGAATTGTCATCAGAATTACATAATTAAACACTGCAAATATTATTATATAATTAGTAATAAGAGAAGTGATGATAAGACTATAGAGATTGACACAGAATTAACAGGCTGTAACATTGAATAATCACGATCGATAATTTAACAAAATGTGTGTATTAATACCAAATTTTAAAAGATCGTCAATGATATTAAATATAAAGAATATTGTCATATTTGTACTAAAATGTAAGGCACTCCGGAACCACACTATTCATACAATGATATGCTTGTTGAAATTTAAAAAAAAAAATATTGCAAAAAAAAAAAGAAGAGGCAGGCTGCATCATCCTTAGACCGACTATATCCGGTAGTAAATTTTGAAAGGAAAAAGGAAGTTATTGTTTCTAGTTATGGGTTTTTTATTTTTTTGAGAAAGGGAGAAGAATAACAGGAAATTCCAAGAGTTAGCTCAGCCCTGAAAATAACCTCCTCGCATTGCAGAGGAAATAAAAAAACCATTTCAAGCTGGGATTTGCAAGAAAGTTAGAAACTGTATGGGTCGTTTGAATCTGTCTAGGGGAATTTGTTGTGAATTGTAACTGACAAGACCTGTGGAGTGGATGTGGAGTTGGCACTAAAAGGTCTCCCATAAATAGGAGCCACAACTTTCCTGTTTGCTCTCAGCTTATATAAACTGCATTCCTTCCTAGCCCTGATGTTGTTACCTAGTTTGGCAATGAAATGTCTGCAAGAAAACAACGAAGCTCAGGGAGCACCAAGCACTCCTCCTCCTCCCTTGATGATGTTCCTTAGTTGGGTCATGAAATGTCTGCAAGCAAATAGCCAGACAGTCCTCCTCCTACCCCTAGCCTTCCTCCTCTACACAATCCCCACTTCCTAGCCCTGATGATGTTATCTAGTTGGGTAATGAAACTTCTGCAAGCGAGTGACTAACCTCAGAGGGCATCAAAGGCCCCTCGTTTCAACCCCGAGATACAAATATTCTCCTTGATTGGAAACTCTTGTTTTGCTTGTTTTCTCTCTACGAGTCCCTTTCATTCACCCCATCTTTTTTTCCTTTCTTTAATTAGGGGTGCACCTCCTCTTCTTGCAGCCTCCTTAATTCACGCCGCGGTCAGCGGGATTCTGCAAAGCGACCTCGGCGATTTAAAAAAACAGAACCTAGACCAGGATGAAGCGAGCGACAGCGGAACCTGTAAGGATTTGCCCTCCCACGCTCTCTTACTAAAGCTCCTTATTTTCGCTCCGGTGTTGTTTTCTTTCTTTTCTCCCTAAATTCATTGAAAATCATTTGAAAATCGGTACATCGCTGTTTACACAAGGTTAGCCCTCGTCTTACAACGGTTCATTCAGTGGCCGTCGGAAAGTTAGAACGGCACTGAAAAAAAAGCGACGGTCCTTTTTCACACTTAGGACCATTGCAGCGTCCCACATTTACGACGGTCGCAGTGTTCCGGAGTCAAATGGTTCCCTTTTTTTTTGCGACCTTCTGGCGAGCAAAATCCGTGGGGAAGCCCAATTCCGTCAAGCACCGTATTGCTAATTTTAACAACTGCACTGCTCGCTTAACGACGGTGGTGAGGAAGGTTGTAAAATGGGGCAAAACTTGCGTAAGGCATGCCTCGCTTAGCTTAGCCACAGAAAATTTTCGGCTCAGTTGTGGTTGTAAGTTGAGGATTACCTGTCCTACAGACTCCATTTGTTGGCATCTATTTCCTGTATTTGTGATGACCCAGGGTAGGATATAAAATAAACACAGTCACAAAAAACAGGTGAAGCCCCTGTTATTCCTTCACTTTGCTTCCAAGCTCCAAATATCCTTGACTGGAGACAAAAAACTCCCACACAAACAGTTACAAGGAGGAGGAAATGCCGTTTAAATTATAAAGAGTAAAAAACAACACAAACCAGGCAAGATAAGGGTTGGAAGACCTTATTTTGGTTCCGGTGTTGTTTCTCTCACACACACTGGGAAGGACGCCAAACTCAGAGGAACCATAAACTAGAGATATTTCCACACTTTGTTTCCAGCAGTTGCCCATACGCATGTCCATCCTCTTATCCAGTTGTCACAGCTGCAGCCCATGAAGAGGATCAAGGCCCTCTCCTCTCCCATAGACCACGTCTCTCCCTTATCCACTCCTCCCTGTGTGCCCTAGGATGGAGAGGGGATGGGCCTGGGTCCACCTCTGACTGACCAGCCGGCCTCTGCCCTTCCCCAGCCTCCTCCACAACCTCCGGAGCCACACTTCCACTTCCTGTCAGCTGTTCCTCCTCTCCCTCAGAGTCAGTCTCCAACAGGGGCATGACAGTATTCATACTCTTCTTTATTCCTATATCTTGTCAGGGCTCCGGCATCCACCCCCATTTAAATCATGAGTCTCTAGCAGGGGTGGCGAACACGCGGCTCTCGAGCCGCATGCGGCTTCCGGCCAAAATGAATGCGGCTCTTTGCCTCTTATATTATTATTATATTATTATTATATTATATTATTTTGTATACTGTGGCTCTTTGCCAAGTTTGGATTTTGTTATGCTGCTTCTGAGGAGGGATCTCTGAGGAGAGATTTCCGAGCGCGTAGTCCCGCCCCCGGCTGCGTCATCCCGTCTCCCATCCCTCGGAAACAACTGCACGGGCCAGCGAGCGTGGTGTGGCTCTCTGACTCTCACAGTTTAAAATTGTGGCTCTTTGTGTCAAACTTGTTCGCCACCCCTGGTCTCTAGTCTAGCCGCATCTCTTAGAGTTTAAAGAAGATTTATTAGGAGTGAACATGCCTGTATAATCTCCAATGGGACACATCCATAGCCAAGAGTCATCAATCATGCTCTCCAGTAATAATCTTGCCCGCCAGAAGCTGCGGTTCCCTAGAAATTATCTATGAAAGCATTTAAGGAATGCACTACTTCCCCCACTGGCAACTCTAAAAGACCCGAGAAATATTTTTGAGTTGACATATTTGTTATCTTGTAAGCGACTGACAAATCAAACAAAACAAATTAAGTTCAGGTTGAAGATAGCCAGGCGAGGCCGTGAAAGTTTCAAAATACTTGTTTTCAAGGGAATTCTTTTTTTAATTGACCTGCCAGTGTTGGAAGCCGCGCCTTTGCAACGCCGTTTCTTTAACAAACTGTTGGAAATTTGCCGCGAGTGGCAGAAAGAGCTTCCCGCCCTGAAGCCGTCCAAGCGCTACCTTCAGATTTCGATCCACGCGACTCGTAATACTCGACGGAAGATGGAAGACAGGCACGTTTCCCTGCCGGAATTTAACCAACTGTTTGGCCTGGAGGTGAGTTTTGAGAAGGAGCTAGAGAGAGGACACGCAGGTAGAAAAATTGCTCTCCGTGATCACGCGAGCCTATTTTGGGGATTTGTAACTTCTGACCTTTCAGGTCCTTGATGCTCTTTTGGGTTTGGTTGTTTTCTTGCAGACGTTTCGTTACCCAACTAGGTAACATCGTCAGTACATTGATGGTAGTTTGGTAATGAAATCTCTGGGAGAAAAGCTCAGAGCACCAATTTCCTTCCTTCCTTCCCTATTTATCCCCTTCCTCCTTTTATCTCTTTCTCGTCTTTCCTTCTTATCCTTCCTTCCTTCCTTTTGTCCGCTCTTCCCTCTTCTTTCCTTTTCTTCTTATCCCTCCCTTTCTTCTGTTTATCGCCTGCCTGCCTGCCTGCCTGCCTGCCTTCCTTCCTTCCTTCCTTCCTTCCTTCCTTCCTTCCTTCCTTCCCACAAACTTCACTCCCTTCTAGTACTAATGATGTAACCTAGTTCAGTAATGAAACATGTGCAAGAAAACAACCAAGCTCAGAGAGCACCGAGGATCCCACAGTCTTCCTCCTCCCTCCACTCTGTACACCCCACTCTCTTGTCACACTGATGATGTTACCTAGTTGGGTAATGAAACGTGGAAGAAAACAAGCCCAGAAAGCACCAAGGACCCCACATTACTACTACTACTACTACTACTACTACTACTACTACTACTACTACTACTTCTTCTTCTTCTTCTTCTTCTTCTTCTTCTTCTTCTTCTTCTTCTTCTTCTTCTTCTTCTTCCCCTCCTCTTCCTCTTCTTCCTCTTCTTCCTCCTCCTCCTCCTCTTTCTCCTCCTCCCCACAAGCCCCACTCTCTTCTGACACTGATTTAATTAGATTTATATGCCGCCCTTCTCTGAAGACTCAGGCCGGCTTACAATTTTTGGATACAACCCAGTGTGCTCAGCAATAGCCTTCCTTCCATTGTACATGCCTGCTTATTACTAAGCGGCATTTTTACAAGGTCAGCTAATTGCCCCCAACAATCTTGGGTCCTCAATTTACCTACCCCGAGAGGATGGAAGGCTGAGTCAACCTTGAGCCTGGTGGGATTTGAGCCTACAGTAATTGTAGGCAGCTGGAACTTAAGTGCAGGCATTTAACAGCCTGAGCCACCAAGGCCCTGATGATGCTACCTAGGTGGGTAATGAAACAACCAAGCTCAGAGAGCACCAAGGACCTCACAGTTCATCTGAATTGCAGATATTCTCTTCTGTCCTTCCTTACCTTTGTCCTAGTCAACCATCTTCGATGGGCCTTGTTGTTGGAAAACATCTAGGTGGTGTGTGTGTGTGAGAGAGAGACACGCATTTCATTTCTCTCCGAAAGAGACTTATCTATTTTAAGCTTGGGACAACACGCCCAATTTGTGTTTTTCTTCTGTCTTTACTTGCCCTTGCCCCCGAAAGGATGACGTCGATCGCGCCTACTTTGCCGTCTACGATGGTCATGGAGGGATCGAGGCCGCTAATTATGCCGCTGCCCATTTGCATGTCAACATGGCGCATCACGAGAAGCTTCTAGAAAACCCAGCGGAAGCGCTGAGAGATTCCTTCCAGAAGACGGACGAGATGTTTCTCTTGAGAGCCAGGAGAGAGGTGAGTTGAGGTAGAAGGGTTGACCAAATGCCGATAGATCGTTGACCAAAGAGGACATTTAAAAATCAGGGGGTGAGTTTGAAGAAAGGTGTTCTCTTAACAAGTGCCACTAGGCATGAAAACCAGCTGGATGACTTTGGGCTGAGCACCAGGAGACTGGGAGTTCTAGTGCTACCTTAGGCATGAAGCCCAGCTGGGTGACTTTGGGCCAAGCACCAGGAGACTGGGAGTTCTAGTGCCGCTTTAGGCATGAAAACCCGCTGATGACTTTGGGCTGAGCACAGCAGACTGGGAGTTCTAGTGCCATCTTAGGCATGAAAACCAGTTGGATAATTTTGGGCCGAGCACCAGGAGACAGTGAGTTCTAGTGCCACCTTAGGCATGAAGCCCAGCTGGGTGACTTTGGGCCGAGCACCAGGAGACTGGGAGTTCTAGTGCCACCTTAGCCATGAAGCCCAGCTGGATGACTTTGGGCCGAGCACCAGGAGACTGGGAGTTCTAGTGCCACCTTAGGCATGAAAACCAGTTGGATAATTTTGGGCCGAGCACCAGGAGACAGTGAGTTCTAGTGCCACCTTAGGCATGAAGCCCAGCTGGGTGACTTTGGGCCGAGCACCAGGAGACTGGGAGTTCTAGTGCCACCTTAGGCATGAAAACCAGCTGGATGACTTTGGGCCGAGCACCAGGAGACTGGGAGTTCTAGTGCCACCTTAGGCATGAAAACCGGCTGGGTCACTTTGGGCCAGTCCCTCCCT
Organism: Naja naja; assembly: GCA_009733165.1. Classification (NCBI taxonomy): domain Eukaryota; kingdom Metazoa; phylum Chordata; class Lepidosauria; order Squamata; family Elapidae; genus Naja; species Naja naja. The sequence goes on from CM019165.1 coordinate 7,930,580, forward strand.
CCCTCAGCCCATCCTACCTCACAGCGTTAGGGGCAAATAGGAGGAGGAAGGTACGTAGGATATGTTCACCGCTTTGAGTTATTTGTAAAAACAATAAACCGTCTTGCTTAACCGCAGAAATTCTGGTCTCAATTTTCGTAAGTTGAGGACTAAACTGTAGGGGATTAGAATACAATTTGCCGTTGTTAGCCTCGGTGCGGTGCCTGCAGTTGCAAGAAAGAAAGATGCACACTTCAGGATCTGCTGTAACAGTTTTCGCTTATTAGTGGATTTGCAGCGTGTTTTACACACCCACATGCATGCAGAGAACACGGGGTTGTTGTTTTTTGTCACAGTTTCGGTATTAGTGATCACCGATCGGTGGTTATTCAGCTGGAAACAACTCACACAAGTAGTAACAAAGATCTCTTTGTTTTCTTTCTTTAAGAAAAAAAAAAACAACGCTTGGTTTTTGTTCCAGTTCCCGCGTGGTTTGCACAACTGGAAGCTGAGAAGGGAAATTGTCATATGTAATAATGAGCCTTTTGCAGAGGCTGAAATGAAACTCCACCCCTCAAAAAAATTGTGTTTTTCTCGAAATTATGCATGTCTTCGTTATAAAAATTGAAGAGGGAGGGAGGAAGAGGTACCTGCATGCATTTCTGAGTGGCAGCTGCTATTTAATAATGATGAGGCCACATTTGTTCTGACCCAGGCTTTGTCAGTCGTAATTAATCACAAACTTGTTTTAAAAGCAAAACCTATTTTATTGCAGTGCTGGGAATTATTTTCATTCCCAGCCGGAACGAATCTTAAACTGTCCCCCAAGATAAGCACGCACCTCCCAGTTCTGTGGAATGCTGCCAAAAACAGAAGTATCCAATTAACTATAAAAGAAACCAACCGAAGTGAGAGAGTCAACAGCTCCCAGGTCTGGAGGTGGCTGATGAGGAAGAGGAGGAACAGCTGGGTCCAGTGCCTGACGCGCAGATGCATAGAAGGCAGAGGAGAGGAGAGCAGAGGAAATCTATGAGCCAGTCCTTGGGACGGAAGAGCCACCGCTGCTACCACCCTAGCTCTGGGGATAAAAGGCAGGGAACGGAGATGAATAGGTACAGCAGACAGACTTGTTAGCCTGATGTGTGAGAGAGAAACATTTGCTGGGGCTGCCGGCGCTCCGAATAAAGGAATCTTTTGAATTCACGTCAGAGGGTTTGTCGCATTTGGGCCGCTGGGTCAGAGCATTGCTGTGTGGTTAACCAATAGGCGTGACTTTTTCTCATGTGTTATATTTCAGTCTTGAGGGGGAGCAAACTAACTACTTCTGCTTTTTCAAAACGTGTCTGCAGAAGCTTCGGAGCGGCACCACAGGGGTGTCTTGTTTCCTGGTTGACGACAAATTACACGTCGCGTGGCTGGGAGACTCTCAAGTGATGCTGGTCCAGCAAGGAAAAGTTATAACTCTGATGGAGCCTCACAAACCGGAGCGAGAGGTAACTTGCCCTGTGTAGCTCTTCACAAGTCGTACTCTGATGTTTATTTTGGCTCATCTTGGTGTAAAAACAGTAATTGACCCACTTGGAAAATCCCCCATTGTCCCAAAACCTGATTTCTTTCTGTATCCTTGATTTATTGTTTAATTGAAGAATAACAGAATAACACTGTTGGAAGGGACCTCGGAGGTCTTCTAGCCCAACCCCACACTCAAGCAGGAGACCCTGTACCATTCTGGACATATGGCTGTCCAGTCTCTTCTTGAAAGCCTCCAGTGATGAGGGAGGGGAGAGAAGGGGAGGGAGGGAGGGAGGGAGGAAGGGAGAAAGGAAGGAAGGAAGGAAGGAAGGAAGGAAGGAAGGAAGGAAGGAAGGAAGGAAGGAAGGAAGGAAGGAAGGAAGGATAACAGAAGAACAGGGTTGGAAGGGACCTTGGAGGTCATCTAGACCAACCCCCTGCTTAGGCAGGAAACCCTACACCACTTCAGACAAATGGCTATCCAACATCTTTTTAAAAACTTCCAGTGTTGGAGCATTTACAACTTCTAGAGGCAAGTCGTTCCACCGATTAATTGTTTTCAGTGTCATGAAATTCCTCCTTAGTTCTAAGTTGCTTCTCTCCCTGATCAGTTTCCATCCATTGCTTCTTGTCCTGCCCTTCAGGTGCTTTGGAGAATAGCTTGACTCCCTCTTCTTTGGGGCAGCCCCTGAGATATTGGAAGACTGCTATCATGTCTCCCCTGGTCCTTCTTTTCATCAGATTAGACATACCCAGTTCCTGCAACTTTTCTTCCTATGTTTTAGCCTCCAGTCCCCTCATCTTCTTCGTTGCTCTACTCTTCACTCTTTCCAGAGTCTCAACATCCTTTTTACATTGTGGCAACCAAAACTGGATGCAGGATTCCAAGGGTGGCCTTATTACCAAGGCCTTATAAAGTGGTATTAACACTTCACGTAATCTTGGTTCTACCCCTGTTAATGCAGCCTAGGACTGTGTTGGCTTTTTGGCAGCTGCTACACACTGCTGACTCGTATTTAAATGGTTATCCACTAGGACTCCGAGATCCCTCTCACAGTTACTACTGTTGAGCAAGGTGCCACCTCTACTGTACCTGTGCATTTGGTTTTTCTTGCCTAAATGCAGAACCGTAGATAGCGCCCAATGTTCAAGAAGAGCCGTGGTGGTGCAGGCTATTAAACGCCTAGCACTTAGCTCCAGCTGCCTGCAATTAGGGCAGGCCCGAATCCCACCAGGCTCAAGGTTGACTCAGCCTTCCATCCTCTCGGGGTAGGTAAATTGAGGACCCAAGATTGTTGGGGGCAATAAGCTGACTTTGTAAAAATGCCGCTTAGTAATAAGCAGGCATATACAATGGAAGGAAGGCTATTGCTGAGCACATTGGGTTGCGCTCCAAATATTGTAAGCCGCCCTGAGTCTCCGGAGAAGGGCAGCATATAAATATGAATTAAAAAAAAAAAAGTCTGTCTGTATCTTAAGCCTATCTTCTGGAGTGAGTGTTGGCTACAACAAAGGCTTACTTGTGTGTGTTTCCTTGCCTTCACAGGATGAACGACAACGCATAGAAGATTTAGGGGGCTGCATAACATACATGGACTGTTGGCGTGTAAATGGCACCCTGGCTGTTTCCAGAGCAATTGGTAAGCGTGTTTTCTAAAGCTAGTCGGACAATATGTACAGGTGGTCCTCTCAGTGCTATTGTCATGGAATGATCACTCAACAAACTTGTCGGTCAAGGACTACCTATATTTGCTAAAAATGGTTAGCCCAAATGCTACAGCCAGCTGATCAGGGCACTGGGAGGTCAGTGGCAGCTTTTCGATTGACCAGGGTCCATTCCATTCTATATTCTATTCTATTCTATTCCTTATTCTATTCTATTCCTTATTCCATTCCATTCCATTCCATATTTTCTATTCTGTTCTGTTCTGTTCTGTTCTGTTCTGTTCTATTCTATTCTATTCTATTCTATTCTATTCTATTCTACTCTCCTACGTTCTATTCTATTCTATTCTATTCTATTCCCTATTCCATTCTATATTCTATTCTATATTCTATTCTATTCTATTCTATTCTATTCCTTATTCTATTCTATTCCTTATTCTATTCTATTCCTTATTCTATTCCATTCCATTTCATTCTATTTTTATTATCTATTCTGTTCTGTTCCACTCCACCCCACTTCCATCCTCATTCCCATTCCCAAGGCTGCCTGAAACAGTGGCATCTCAGAAAAAAAAATGGCTTGTTGGCTGCCATTGAAGCGCTCCCATTAAAACCTGCTCCGTGCATTGCATTGCCATAGTAACTCAAACCTGACAGTGCACATTGAAGAATTAAGTCCGTGCTGTTTGCTCCCAAAGCATCTGCAGTGATATTTTTAATGTTTTTGAAAGATGCCCAGAAGCGCCCGTTAATATTCAAGGCTAACAGTTCTTCCCGTTTGCTCAGATTGTGAGGGAATCCAAGTGCAGCTAGTCCTCTATATACAACTATTCATTTAGCGACTGAGTGAAAAAAAGTGACTTATCCCCAGTCCTCACACTTTGCAACTGTCTCAGCAAGCACAAGGTCATTTGATCAGAATTTGGGAGTTTGTCAGCCGGAGTACGTTTACGTATTTGTGACAGTTGTGTGATTCCCATTTGCGACCTATACCAGCTGGCTCTGACAAGCAGAGTCATTGGGGGAAAACTAGAATTACTTAGCAGCCATGTTGATTCCCTTAACGGCAGAGGTTTGTGTAACCACCGTGGCCAAAATGTCATAAAATGAGCCACAACTCTCTTAACAATCAGTTTGCTTAGTAACTCCCTGATGGTGTCATTTTTGAACCAAAAGAAATGACGTTTGGTGTATAAAAGGGGAAAAGACAATTTACCTCAGTTGCGGTCAAATCGGAATTTGCCACCAATCCGGAGTGGTTGGCTGTTGACCGAAGGAATTAGATTACATTAGATTAACAGAGTTGGAAGGGACCATGGAGGTCATCTAGTCCAACCCCCACACCCAAGCAGGAGACCCTACACTATTTCTGACAGATGGCAGTCCAGTCTCTTCTTGAAAGCCTCCAGTGATGAAGCTCCCACAACTTCCAAAGGCAACTTCTGTTCCATGGGTTGATTGTTCTCACTGTCAGAAAATTTCTCCTTATTTCCAGGTTGAATCTCTCCTTGTTCAGTTTCCATCCATTGTTCCTTGTCTGGCCTTTGGGTGCCTTGGCAAATAGCTTGACCCCTTCCTCCTCTCTGTGGCAGCCCCTCAAATATTGGAAGACTGCTATCCTGTCTCCCCTGGTCCTTCTCTTCCCTAGACTAGCCAGGCCCAGTTCCTGCAACTGTTCATCGTATGTTTTAGCCTCCAGTCCCCTCATCATCCTGGTTGCTCTTCTCTGCACTTTTCCTAGAGTCTCAACATCCTTTTTTATAGTGTGGTGACCAAACTTGGATGCAGTATTCCAGGTGTGGCCTTACTAAGGCTTTATAGAGTGATATTAATACCTCACTTAATCCAGATTGTATCCCTCTGTTAATGCAATTTAAGATTTTTTTTGGCTGCCGCCCCCACCAGAATTGGAACCTGTCCTGCTTTCATGAATACGGGTAGTCCTTGACCTACGACCACACTTGAGCCCAACATTTCTGTTGTTAAGCAAGATCGCTGCTAATGAGCTTTGCCCCGTTTTGCGACCTTTCCTGCCACGGTTGTTAAGGGAATCGTTGCCGTTGTTAAATTAGGCACAAGGTTGTTCAGTGAATCTGGTTGCACCATTGACTTTGCTCATCAGAAGGTCGCAAAAAAGGGGACACTGCAGCCGTCATAAATCTGAGTCAGCTGCTGAATTTTGATCGCGTAACCATGGGGCTGCTGTGAAGGTTCAGGTCGCCGAGACCTGAAGACCTGGCTATTTCAGCAGGCCGGTCTGGACTGACCTGGGGGTTGGTTATTTTTTAGAGGTGGGTTATGTTAGTCGTTTTATTTAAATTTTAATTAATTGTTTTTAGGCTTGTAGTTATTTAATTATTTTTTATTGTAATCTGTTTGGTTTTTAAAATGTTCGCCGCCCTGAGTCCTTAGGGAGAAGGGCGGCATACAAGTCTAAATAAATAATAATAAGTTATTTTTTTCAGTGCTGTTGTAATTTCGAGCTGTCACTGAACGAACTTGTTACTAAGTCCAGGACTCTCTGTACTACATTTAAAAAAAATAAAAAGAAGCTCCCAACGGTCACTATACGAATGGTCATAAGTCGAGAACTGCCTGTGTTTTATCTCCTGTTTCTCATCTTCTTTTTTTTTTTTAATCATTTACAGGGGATCTCCTGCAAAAACCTTACATCTCCGGCTGCGCGGATGGCGCCTCGTTTGAGCTGACGGGAACGGAAGATTACGTCCTCCTCGCCTGCGACGGGTTCTTCGATGCCATCCAGCCGGGCGAGGTGGTGGACCACGTCTTGGAGCACTTGACGCAAAACCACGGAGACGGCCTTCAGACCGCGGAGAGGCTGGTGGCCGCAGCGAAGGAGAGCGGCTCGACCGATAACATCACCGTCCTGGTGCTGTTTCTACGCGAGCCCAAAGACATTGTGGCCGACTGCCTCAGAGACCCCAAAGCCAGCCCTGTGGATGAGGGCGCACCGGGTTCCTTCTTCAGCTTCGGAGCAAACAACTAAAAGAGCGTCCGCCTTCAAAGCCACATCTGCAACTCTGCCAAAGCCTGTCATCCGGATACCAACAAGGTTTTTTAAAAAAAAATCAGCTCTTCTACGTTGGAAAAACAAATATGGCGCCTGGAATGGATTTGACATTGGAAAAGAAAACCCATCCAGCTGTTCCTTAGCCCAGGGCCGTGCATGGGGTCAGTGGTGGGATTCTACCGGTTTAACAACCGGTTCAGTGAGCGCATGTTGTGCATGCGCGCACAGCATTCAAAACTGCCAATTTACAGCTCTAAAATTGACCTTCTACTGCAGCGCTGTAGAAGCTGAGGCACAGCAATGTCCTATATTTTCCTGCAAAACAGGAAAATATAGGACAGGCTAAGGCAGGGCCAACCGATTGTTGTTCGTTACCGGTTCGTGCGAACCGTTGTGAACCGGTAGCAGTCCTCCCCTGCATGGGGTGGTATAATATCAGTCTCTACAGCTGGAGAAAGGGTAGGGCAGAAGCACCAACCTTTTCTTGAAGACCTCATCAGGAGGAGAAAGGGCAGACTTTAAATTTCTTGCCGACGTGGTTTTCCATGGAGAAAGGATGGGGTTTGAGCAGAGAAGGTGTCGGTCAGGCCGAAGTGATAATATAGCTTAAGCATATAAGAAAAAAAAAATAGGGTTCAGATGGGCTGGAGGGTGAAGACCTTCTTGAGAAGTTTCAATGCGTGTTCTCCAAGATCCCTTCTGACTCCTGTTATTCTGTTAGCTCAGATGAGAGTCAAAAGTATGTTTTAATTGTGGAGGTATTGTTGGAAACAGCTTAAATCAGGTTGGGGGTCTTTTGGAAATTAACCATCGAATAAGCTATGGCTTATTTGCACCAAGAAATTCAGTATTAAGTTCCGGATTGGGGCGTCCGCCATTTTGTTCTGCGTCTTGTGTTTGTGCTTTTGTATACCAAAGAAAATACTAGCCAAGATTGTCAGCTACGAGATTTAAGAAAACGAAGATAGATAAGGAAGCGATAAGAACCTACTGCCCCCCTTCCCTTTCCCCAATTATTTAATATGTCAAACCTGTATCAAACTCATATATGGTCATACAGTATCCATAAGCTAAGCTGAGATTATCTAAATTGCTGTTAAATTGCCAAACGTGGGTTTTTTTTGTGTGTAATTGTCATCTGTGTCTTTTTAAAAATTTAACTACTTTTATTATTTCTCTGCTCACCTGTATGTTCAGCCTTTTTTTAAAAAAAATTCCCAGAAGGTTTATTTTAATCAGATTTTTAGATGTGCGCGTTTACTGTTATTTTATCACTAGTATTTTGAAATGGGCTGCTGACAGATGTCATTCACCTGCTGACGAAGAAGTAGAATACAGGTTGCTCTCGACTTAACGACCACAGTTGAGGCCAACTTTCCTGTTGCTAAGCGAGACAGTTGTGAAATGAGTTTCACGAGCCTTTCTTATCACCGTCGTTAAGTGACTCATTTGCAGTTGTTAAGTTAGGGACGTGGTTATTAAATGAATCTGGCTGCCACACTGACTTCGCTTGTCAGCAGTGGGATCACACAATGACCCCAGGACGCTGCAGCCGTCATAAATATGAGTCAGTGGCCAAGCTTCTGAATTTTGATCAGACGATCTTGGGGGTGGCTGCAGTGGTCATAAGCGTGAAAAACGGTCATAAGTCACCTTTTTCAGTGCCGTTGTAACTTTGAACGGCCACTAAGTGAATTGTTGTAAGTCAAGGACTACCTGTGTTGTGCTCCACCTTTATAGGAGTTTATTTCAGACGTTTAAAAAAAAAGCTGCTCAAATCCTCAGGGCCTTTTTAAAGCTATGCCAAGATCTCTAGAATTCAGGGACGCTTTTCCCTGTTTAAACGGTGGCTGGGAATGACTGGAAATTTTCCAAAACGCAAGAGGCTTTGAGTTAAACGAAACAATCTGCTTGTTTCTTTTGGTCAGGCGCTGTTCCAGGAAAGCACATTTTTTGAAGCTTAAACCAGAAGCGGTGCTAGCTCTAAATAGGTTTAAGCTTGAATCTGGCGATAAAGAAAAAGAAAAAAAAAACTTTGGTTACAAAGAGGAACAGGAAAAGCAACTAGGATAGAATCTTTCAAAACCTGTTGTTGTTCTCAACTTTATAATTTCCTTTTTTCCTTATTACTACGTTGTGAAGTTGCAGGGAAACCTAGCTAGGATTGGTGTTTTTTTCTCTCTCGACAGCATCCAGCTCTTACGCGATCTGAACCAGGGTTAAACCTCAACTCCTCCCTTATGTCAACTCATAAAATATTTCTGTGGTCTTTTTAGAGTTGCCAACGGAAAGGGGTTTGAAGGAGCAGTGCGGCAGCTTAGAAATCAGAAGTGCATTCCATACATAGTTTTTCAGGGATAGTAACTAGGTGACTGAAGTTTGTGCCGTGCAAATATCTTACTGGAGAACGTGATTGATGGCTCTTGGCTATGGATGTGTCCCATTGGAGGATATGAATTATGATAAACCCAGAGGGTAGGGGGAAAACCAGGGTCAAGGGTGACAATGAGTTATGTGTCTCAGAGTCAGCTATACCCAGGCAGTGGCGGACATGTTAACTCCCAATAAATCCCTTTGAAGTTTTGGAAGTTTGGCTTGAGACTCATGATTTTAATACTCTGAGACACACAATTCATTGTCACCCTTGACCCTGGTTTTCCGCCACTCCTCTGGGTGTATCATAATTCATAATCCTGACACCTTAATCCATGTAAGTTGCAATTCCAGGTTCATTTGCTAATGCAGGTTGTTAAGGGAGTTTCGCTTCCTTTTGCGACTGGTCTCATAACCGTTGCTAAGTGAATCTCTGCAGTTGTTAAATTAGTCACACCGTGGTTCAGGAATCGGGCTTGCCCATCAATTTTGCTTGTCAGAAGGTCGCAAAAAGGGATGGTGTGACACACACACACACCCCGGAACGCTGCAACCGCCATAAATACGAGTCAGTTTGCCAAGTGCCCGAATTTTAATCCCATGATCCCGGGGATGTTGCGATGACCTTAAGTTAGAAAAATGGTCTTCAGTCATTTTCTTCTGTAGCCTTGTAATTTCGAACTGTCACTAAACGAACGGCTGTATGTTGAGATCTAGCTTTACAGGGTTTCCTACCTAAGCAGGGGGTCAGACTAGAAGACCTCCAAGGTCCCTTTCCAGCTCTATTCTGATTGATTGATACTGATAAATTGTCTCTATAAGACTGGGATGAGAAGTTACAAATCTGTATGTCTGAACGGTTGACGTTTAGACTTATTTTCCCCGTGGTGGAGAAAGAAAGAAAGGAAGAAAATTAGTCATGCCCATTCTTTCTCGAACCTTCCAAGAAACTACAGAACGGGCCAGAAATCTGGCAAAGGAGGAGAAAGGTTGCAGAGATGCTTCTCCCTGCTTGCTAATCAGGTTGACAGAAAGAGCAAGCGCCGTTTTTAGAAACAATGGGAGGAGGTGGTAATTTTTAAGTAAATCCACCCTCTGACAGTGGTAATGCAGGGTGAGGGAGGAATGAGAAAGCGTTTAGGAATTATTAGTGCCTGGAGGAAGGAAGGGAAAGCTACAGATGCCTGCTTCTTTTTTTTAAAAAAAAGATGCATCGTTCTGGATAATGGCTAGTAGACACACACACACAGAGATTAACGGAGTTGGAAGGGACCTTGTAGGTCATCTAGTCGAACCCCTTGCCTCCTAAGCAGGAGACCTTGCACCATTTCTGATAGATTGCAGTCCAGTCTCTTCTTGAAAGCTTCCAGGGATGAAGCTCCCACAACTGCCGAGGGCAACTTCTGTTCCAGTAGTAATGCTTCAAGACCGTCTGAAGTATTGGCACAGCTGTATAAAGCGTTTGTAAGACCACACTTAGAATGCTGCATCCTAACAGCGAGGACAACCAACCAGTGGAACTGCATGCCTTCAGATGTTGTAGGTCCTCCATCACTGCAGGCTTTTAAGAAGAGACTGGCCTGCCCCTGGCCTGGAACGGTATATTCCCCTGCTTATGCAGGGGGTTGGACTAGAAGACCTCTAAGGTACCTTTTCCAACTCTTGCTATTCTGTAGAGAGAAAAAGAATGGATCCGGATTTATTTCGGGCGGGTTGGTTCCTTGGCTGATTGTTCCAGCATCGTTTCTCCTCCTTGGCAGGTAACCGTCTGCCTTACACACCTGCTGCTGTAGTGAAGCGTTCTCCAGATTGCTGGGATTTGACAGACCTTGACAGGAATGAATGACTTGATTGTTTGAGCAGAACTGGCAGCTCGGGATGGTTAATTACAGCATCGGGTTTAATAATTGACACTTAATAGAGCTCAAAAGTAAGGCAGCGTGTTCTGCCGTCCCCTTTGAAATGTGCTGCCAGCGATTGGAATCTTTATTATAAGAGCTCTGTAGATTTGCAGAGGAGCCTAAGAAAGGAATGGACTTTGGTCTCGGATTGGTCTTCTGGTAGAATCAAGATCATGTGTGGCGTTGATACCGCTTTATAATGCCTAGGTAAGGCCAGACTTGGGATCCTGCATCCAGTTTTGGTTGCCACGATATAAAAACATGTTGAGACTTTAGGAAGGGTGCAGAGAAGAGCAACGAAGAAGATGAGGGGACTGGAGGCTAAAACATAGGAAGAAGGGTTGCAGGAACTGGGTATGTCTAGTCTAGAGAAGAGAAGGACCAGGGGAGACATGATAGCAGTCTTCCAATATCTCAGGGGCTGCCCCAAAGAAGAGGGAGTCAAGCTATTCTCCAAAGCACCAGAAGGCAGGACAAGAAGCAATGGGTGGAAACTAATCAAGGAGTGAAGCGACCTAGAACTAAGGAGAAATTTCATGACACTGAAAACAATTAACCAGTGGAATGACTTGCCTCTAGAAGTTGTAAATGCTCCAACGCTGGGAGTTTTTAAAAAGATGTTGGATAACCCTTTGTCTGAAGTGGTGTAAGGTTTCCTCCCTAAGCAGGGGGTTAGACTAGAAGACCTCCAAGGTCCCTCCCAACGCTGTCATTCTATTCTATTCAAAATTCATGCTTGTAGTTCCTTAGAACAATACCGGTTTTTGTCCTACAAGGCAAGCGAGATGACGTAGGGACAAGTGTCTCATCTGCAGAATCGGAGGAGGTGGGAAAGAGAATGGATGTTTTGAGAAACACAGTCTTAGTTCTTTCAGTCGGCGTGACCTTGGGGGGGGTCTGACTCCGATCTTGTATGGAGGCGATGCCTGAATAGGTTTCCGCCAGAACAAAGCCATGCTTGCTTCGTGGCTCATGGTCAGGGCGCTTTCAGAACGACTTTAGATGTTGGGTGAACTTCATTCCGTCACGGAGATGCAGGCAGGTGGAGTTCCACCTGTCCTTCCAGAATGAGATGGGTTTGTTTCGTTCTCGGAGGGTTCTTTTGAGGTGGCAAGGTGTGGGCTGTGCTTCAACAATGGGATGGTCATGTAATCCACCATTGTGCTGTCCCATCTTCCTCCCTCCCAAGAAATCAGAATAAGAGAGCAAGAGACGTCTACCAATAAAGGGGAATATTTGCAGCCCAGGGTTGAAATGAGGGGTCCATGGTGCTCTCTGAGCTTGGCTGCTTTCTTGCAGACATTTCATGCCCCAAATTAGGTACCATCATCAGTGTTAGAAGGGAGTGGGGTTTGTAGAGAGGAGGAGGAGGGACGAGGACTTGTGGGCTCCTTGGTCCTCTAAGCTGGGTTCTTTTCTTACGGACATCTCATTACCCAACAAGGTTACACCCATCAGTGTTAGAAGGGAGTGGGGTGTGAAGATTGGAGGAGGAGGAGGAAAAGAGGAGGATGGGGTCCTCAAGTGCTCTCTGAGATTCGTTGTTTTCTTGCAGGCGTTTCATGACCCAACTAGGTAACATCGTCAGTGCTACAAGGGGTTTGCAGAGAGGAAGGGCTCTCTGAGCCTGGTTGCTTTCTTGCAGACATTTCACTATCCGACTAGGTAGCATCATCAGTGCTAAAAGGGAGCGGGGTTTGCTCTCTGTTTATACGCAGTAATTGACAGGACAAACTATTGGTATATAAACAGAGAGCCAGCCCTACTTCCTACTAGCACTGATGATGTTACCTAGTATGGGTAATGGACGTCTGCAAGAAAGCAGCCAAGCTCAGGGAGCACCAAGGGTCCCTCAGAAACATCTACTCTGGGAAACAGAAGTGAAATCTGGTGGAAAGCAGGGAAGGAACAGGAGATGGCAGAAGTAGTGGGGGGTGTTGTGTAGATAATTCTGGAGCTGGCAGTCCTACCATGGCAAACAGTGTAGGCGGACGTATCGTAGGATACACAGAAGACGTCTCCATTCGGTATATAACAACTTGTCCTCACCGATGGTTGCCATTTGAAAAGCAGATTTGGGCTCAGGGTTTTTTTTTAATCTACCTGTTCATCAGGAATTGCCTTTGCAAAAGAGTCTGTCACTCACCTGGTTTCATTCCTTTGAGGCCAGTTTTTCCTAGGGAACTCTTTAACACTGAAGTCCTTGGAGTTTCGTGTCTTGCCACTTGAGAATGTTTATTTCAGCTTCCCTTGATTTCACACCCGAAAGAAGGAGATGAGATGCAGGTTGTCCTCAAGTTACGACTGCCGCGGAGACCAGAATTGCCCTCTCTAAGCGAGGCGGTTGCTAAGTGAGTCGCGCCAGAATTTAGGGACCTTTTCTGTTTGGCCAGGCTTGTTAAGGGAAACACTGCAGATGTTCAGTGTCATCAAGTAAATCCAACTAAGGGAGCCGCACACAATTTTATGACCTCCGCCATGGTTGTTAAGTGATTCAAGAGGTCGTTGAGTGAATCCAGCATCTCCCATTATCTTTGCTTGTCGGAAACCAGCTGGGAAGGTCACAAATGAAGATGACAAGATGCTACGTGCCGGCTGCCAAGCGCCTGAGTTTTGATCACGTGACAGGGATGCTGCAATGGTCATAAATGCGAGGACTGGTTGTAAGCTACTCTTTTTCAGTCCTGTTGTAACGTCGGTGAGAATCTCTTCTTCCCCTCCTTCCCTCATGCCTTCCCTGAACAGGTCCTGCGATAAATTTCTGATTATTCCTTAGAAATACTCATCTTGTCTTATTTCACCCATCGATATATGTTACATAATTATAATGTTTAGGAAATGTATAGTAGTCTTCCTGCTTTGGAAAGACAGGTGTATATAAGCTAGCCTGTCAGGGCTCAGCATCCACCTTCTGTGCCACCAAACCCAGAATTCTGCGCCCTGAATGGTGGATAACCCTGGATTTTAGTAACTGAAGCAATGGATGAAAACTAATCAAGGAGAGAAGCCATCTAGAACCAAGGAGACATTTCCTGACAGTTAGAACAAGTCGCCTCCTGAAGTTCTGGATGCCCCAAGGTTTTTAAGAAGACATTGGACAACCACTGGCATAGCTTTCCTGCCTGAGCAGGGGTTGGACTAGAAGACCTCTAAGGTCCCTTCCAACTCCAGTAGGAATTCCGTTATTCTATTAATGATGAACTGGGCATTGAAAGGAAGCAATATGTCTTAACATGTCATTAAACAAGGGCTGTGTCACCATATGCCTTTTTCAAACGCGTGTCTTTTCAACGCCAAGGACTAGAAACTTGCTTGTTGTTGGGTTTTTTTTTTACAAAGAATAACAGACTAGATTCTCAGGAGATACAGAAATTGTTCATTTCACAGCATGTTTCCATAACTGCAGGAGGACAAAGGCAAGCTCCATTTTTATGGCTGCCAAGAAAGACGACTCAGATCCGTCTTCTGAAGTCAACCAAGCTCAGCCTGGAGACTTGGGACTTCAGATACAGGTGGTTCTCGGCTTACAAAATTTGGAGCCCCAAGTATTCCGTTTTGTTAAGTGAGACATTTGTCAAGTGAGCTTTGTTCCCATTTTACCACCTTTCTGGCCACTGCGGTGAAGTGAATCCCTCGCCGTGGATAAGTTTGCAACACGGTTGTTGAGTGAAATCTGGCTTCCCCTGTTGACTTCGCTTGCCAGAAGGTTGCAAAAGGGACCCCCCGGAGATTACGACCGCCGTAAAGATGAACCAGTTTGACAAGTGTCTGAATTTTGATCAGGAGATGCTGCAGCGGTCGTTAAGTGTGAAAAATGGGTCATAAACTGCCTTTTCCACTGCCGATGTAACTTTGAATGGTCACTAAATTGTCGTAAGTGGAAGACTACCTGGACAAAGGTGCTTAGAGACTTGTTGAGGATCGTCAATATGTTTTGTGCCTGGGAGTCAAACCAGAGACCATCCAAGTAGCTGTGATTAATCATATAATTGCATCAAGCCATTTATATTCAGCTTTTGGCATATATTATATAACTCCAGAAGTACAGGCAGTCATGTTCTATTTCTGGAAGCACATCTACTGATTTTTCTTTTTCTTTTTTTTTTCTTTTTAAAAATGCTTGTCAGTATTAACCCCTTTTGAGGATTGAAAAACAAAAAGCTATATAGCTTTATCGCGGCTGCGAATATTAAAGCCTTCTAACTCTTCTCTCTGTTCCGTTGACCTTGAAAGAAATCCCACAAGTGAGGATGCTTCTGGCTTTTTTCCCAGTGAGGCATGCTTTCGTGTCGGCTGTGCCATTTTAACGTTTAAAACAAATTGCCTCTATTTATTGTACGAGACGGGTCCTGGTATCAACAATCTGGAATAAAGAGTGGGGTTTTAGAGACGGTGAGGTCTGGAATATTGGCCAGCTAATTTGAACGACTTTTCTCTTCTGCAGGAGATAGGATTTGTGCATTGAACTGTAGCTTGGTTTTGAATCATATGCTTTATACAGCTATTATACTGTATTGTGTGAAAGGCCTTTTCTTTCTTCCCTCTTCCTTTCCTTTCTTTTCCTCTCCT
>CM019165.1:7946609-8003017 GCA_009733165.1 Naja naja
TTTCTTCTCTCCTCCTCTCCCCTCCCCTCCCCACTCCCTCCCCTCCCTTTCTCTCTCTCTCTCTTTCATATACATCCTGCAATATTTATGCTGAAATTGAGTGAAGTTGCTTGCAAAGGTGTCAGTTCATGTTTTCTTTTCAGTATTTGCAGGCAGCCTCACATCCCTTTTTGTGTAAGTGTTGGGGTGAGGGAGACCCCAACTTGTTCCTAAGTGTTAATAAACAACCACAAATTTCGTTTGAAGCTCTCTTCGCTTTGTTGTTGGAGAGGCTGCAAAATTTGAAGCCTGTTTAAAGGTTTAAAGCTCGTGGCTAGCCCCTGCATGCTTGTGTGTGTTTGTGTGTGTTTTTCTGTGTGTTGAGAGATTCCCTCTCCTCCAGTTGTCACTTCAGCACGCCTGCCTTCTCGACTAATTGTCAAAACACTTCACCCCGACAAAAGATACAACAACAGGAGAACGATAACGGTTTAATACCCTAGGTTTGTTTGCATGCAGCTGGATTCCTCGGGGAGTTAAGATTCGGTTTCATTGCCTTCCAGTGCCACAATCACACACAAACACACAGCCCTTTTCCAGTAAAAGCATATGAGAAGGCATAAAATCTTTGCACTTAAGTCTGAGGAGAATTCTAGAAAGGCCGTCCTGTGGCTGTTTGCAACACAATTTATGTGTGAGTAACTCTGTTCTTGGCTCGGAAGGACAAGTGGTAATTTATTCTTCCATTACTGATGCTGCTGTGTTGCAAATAGCTCATATTGAAACTCTGTGTGTGTGTGTGTGTGTGTGTGTGTGTGTGACAGAGATGAAGAGACAGAAGAGAAGTGACAGAGGAAGAGATGGAGAAAGGAAGAGACGGGAAGAGAAAAGAGGATAATAATTAATAATAATTTATTAGACTTGTATGCTGCCCTCTCTCCCTAAGGACCCTAAGGATGAGAAGAGGAGAGAGGAAGAGAGGAGAGGAAGAGAGAAGAGAAAGAAGAAAGGAAAAGACAGGCAGAGAGGAGAGAGAAAGAGTCAACAGCAACTAAAAACAAGATTATCTTCCTATTTTGCTTCTATCCCTTCCTGCAACCATTCTTCCTGGCATCTCAAAAGGGGAAAAGAGAAGACGTCAATTCCCTCTCACCCAACACTTACTATTAAGTTTATTTATTTATTATTATGAAATTTATTTGCCACCCATCTCATATCCAACATCTCTGGGCGGCTTACAACATAAAATGGATAGAATTGAATGGGTAACTTTTTTATTTCCCATGAATTTTGATCACGCAACCATGGGGGTGCTGCAATGGCAGTTAAAGTGAAAAATGGGCTGCAAGTCCCATATAATAACTTGGAATGGTCACGAAATATACTGTATTACCTGTATTTAATCAGATATATTTGCCACAGGGTTCACTGTAGAGAACTATTGGGGACCACCATTTTTAACAACAGACCGCCTCCAGAAAGATGGACATTTTTCAATTAAGTGGAAAAGATGCTGCTTTGAAGTTTCTTCCCGACTTGGCCACAAGCTGTAAAATACCAAGAACAATCAGGCATTGAAAGCCTGTTATGAAATGTTGGCGGTGGGGTTTTTTTTGTAAAAGACCTTGGTTGTTTTCTTGCAGACATTTCACCGCCCAAGTAGGTAACATCATCAGTGCTGACAGAGAATGGGGTTTGCTGTCTGCTAATGGATTCCTAATCTGAGCATCTTTAGAACGGGGCTAGTTTTTTAGGATTCAGGTTTCAGCCAAGCCAAGATGCAAAAATCTCATGATTGCTTTTTTTTTCCTTTAAAAAAAACCAAACAACAACCAGAAATTTTAACTTGCCATGCGGTCAGAAGGATGGAAACCTTTAAACCTCATCCCACATTAATGATGGCCAGTGCATTGAAGCCCATTCACACCCAACGGGGTTTACACGTGCTTTAATAACACACTAAAGTCATCAGCCATCTGTTCTTCCCCCTCCTTGTGAAAAACCGATTATGTAAAGGAGATGAAAAATATTTTTGTTGCAAGCAGCATTGTCATCTGCGATTTCTCTGGTGTTCCTGAGCAATTTTGTTTAAAAAATTTTAACGGGGGGGGGGACATGGAGAAGAAACAGTTTCACCGTGTTCTTCCATGTGGCGCGGGAAGCTGTCAGAAAGAAACAGGTGTTTGGCATGTTGGGGACGTTTAAATCCATCTCGATTTTAAATCCTGGACTGTATAGCTCACGTTGGATGGCAGTGTAATGAAGGAGTCCAGGAACCATGGGGTCTGCTCTTCAGGGAATCTGGAAGAAGCAAAAGGAGTTGGAAATGGCGCCCTGAGCTACCCCAAAATTAGCAAGTCAAAAAAAGAACTAAATGTGGGTTGTTTTTTTTACCCTAAACTGCCTTACTATAGATTTTATAGAAGGAGACTTTAAAAACAAACCTGTAAAATAGTGATACCTGTATAAGATTTGGAATAGGTTCATATATGTCTCGAACTAGTATTGATAACCTAGTTTGGTTAATGAAACCTCTGCAAGAAAACAAGCCCAGAAAGCACAAAGGACCCCCCCCCTCCCCCTCCTCCTCCTCCTCCTCCTCTTCTCCTTCCTCTTCCTCTTCTTCCTCTTCTTCTCTTCCTTCCTCTTCTGCTTCTTCCTCCTATTCTTCTTTTCTTCCTCTTCCTCTTCTTCCTCCTATTCTCTTCCTCCTCTTCTCCTTCCTCTTTCTCTTTTTCCTCCTATTCTCCTTCTCCACCTCCTCACCTCCTCCTTCCTCTTCCTCTTCTACACACCTCTTCTTCCTCCTTTTCCGCTTCCTCCTCCTCTGAGACAGCTTGGGCAGGGGGTTGGACTAGATGACCTACAAGATCCCTTCCAACTCTGTTGGTCGGTCTGTCTGTCCTTCTCCCCCCCCCAAATTCCACTCTTTTCTATCACTGATGATGTTACTTAGTTTGGATAATGAAACGTCTGCAAGAAAACAACTAGGAGAGGCAGCATAAACATTCAACCAATGTTAAATATTTAAAAATATTGATTGATTTATTAATGCATTGCTCGGAGCAGGGGCTTGCTGGAGATCAGCCTGCTTCTTTATATATATATATATATAAAATGTTAAGCCGAAAAATTAGGCTTCATCAATTCTGCAGAAATCTCACCCTCTTGGGGAAATGATAAGATGCCTTATAAATTCACTTCTGGGACTCCCTGTTCTCCGAGCTGCACCAGTGCAGAACCACATTTCCAGAAAAGCAAAATCATTCAAGGGAGGCCAATGCAGTTTCGGAGGTAGGAAATAAGAAATCAAATTGCGAATTGCAAGGACGGAGTGTTTAAAAAAAAAAAATCAAAGAGAAACCACGTGATTTACAGATTCTTCCCTTTTCCTTCTGCAAAACCACGCCCCTGTGGTTACGCCCCCTTCGTTCCACGTCCTCCGCTGCTTTTCCCAGGCCACGCCCCTCGGGCTGCGGCACCCTGTCCGTCCGTCCTCTCGGGTGAGGTAGGCTCCCCCCATCTCTTCAGCCAATCCGTAAGCCCCTCCCTCTGCCTCCCGCGCGCTCGCGCCACGCCTCTCCCCCCCCTCAGCCGAACCAATCGCAGGACGCGAAGCCTGCCCACTCTCCTACCCCACCCCGGCGAGTGCGCGTGCGCGGTTCGTCAGGTTAAGCCCCGCCCCGCTTCCCTCAGACGGTTCTCTCAGAGGGCGGCTGGCGGGGTTGAACGGCGGCTGCAGTTTTGGGGTTATCCGCGTCGCCTTCCCTCGGCAGCCCTTACCCTTCGCTTCGTCTGGCCGGAGCGAGCCGCGGAAGGCGAACGGCGGCTTCCCGCCTCTTTTCCTCCCGCCCGCCGGCCGGTCGGCGCCCCTTTCCCCCTCAGCCTCACCTCTCCCCTCACGGATACCAACATGGCGGCGGTGTCGGGGTCTGCCGCGGGCAGCTGTGGGAGCCCTGCCGGGGTCCCGGAGATGGTGCGCGGGCAGGTCTTCGACGTGGGGCCTCGCTACACCAACCTCTCCTATATCGGGGAAGGGGCTTACGGGATGGTCTGGTAAGGAAGGGGATGATGGGGATGGGAGTCCGGCTGGGGGGCGGCCGCTCTGCAAGTAGGTGGGACCACTGCTCCCATCGCTGCCTTTTTCAACTGGGGGTGGATGATGGAGAGGGTGGTCCAGGCGGCGGCGGGGGGAGATGGGGAGCCGTCCGGACAGGTTGGACCACAACTCCCATCGTTGTCCCAGCCTTCCCCCATCTGGTAGGGGATGATGGGAATCTAGGTGGAGGCTGGGTGTGTTGCTTTCCAGATCTTTCTGTCTTAGTGGTGGATGATGGGGATGGTGGTCCAGGTGGGGGAGATGGGGAGCCGTCCGGAGAGGTTGGACCATGACTCCCATCATTGTCCCAGCCTTGTCCCATTTGGTAGTGGATGATGGGTATCTAGGAAGAGACTGGGTGCGTTGCTTTCCAGACCTTTCTCTGTTGGTTGTGGATGATGGGTGGGGATATACAGCAGAAGAAGGTTCCAGACACATTGGATCACAATTCCCAGCCACCTTAAGCTTGTAGTGGATGATGGGAATCTTGGTGGGGGCTGGGTGCATTGCTTGTGAGATGGAGTGGAGAGCGCTCCACTTTCCAGACAGATTGGACCACAACTCCCATTGCTTTTCCAGCCTTCTCATGCTAATAGCGGGTGATGGGGTTGTAGGTTGAGGCTGGGTGGTGCATTGCCTTCCAGACAGGTGGGAGCATAGCCCTCCCCCCCCAGAGCCTTCCTGTCCTAGTGATGGATGATGGGGGTGGGGGTCCAGGCAGGGGAAGGGTGGAGAGCCCTGTGTTCCACCTATCAGACAGATTGGATCACAATTCCCATTGCTGACCCAGCCTTGTTGGTGATGGATGATGGCAATCTAGATTGAGGGCTGTACATGCTGCTTTGCAGACAAGCCGGACCACAAGAACCGTCACTACCCCAGGGTTCGGAGGTCCATCCTAGGCTTCCAGTGGATGATGGGGATCCAGACTGAGGAGAGGTTGGAGGCCATGAGTGCTGCCTTCTAGATGGATTGGACCTCAACTCCCATCAACTGCCCCAGGGAGTGGGGAACCTTCCAGTTCCAGCAGTGGGATGGTGGTCCATCCTGGAGAGAGGACCAGGGCCTTGACTGCTGCCTTCTAGCCAGGTTGGACCACAACTCCCATCGCTGCCCACGGAATCGGAGAAGGGCCCATGTTGGTGATAGATGATGAGAATCGAGTCTGAAAGCCACCAGCGTCTTCTAGATGTGTTGCTCCACCTTCCTGTCATGTTTTAAGTGACGAGCCATAGCAGCCCACACCATCTTCAAAGGATCCAAGCTTCTTTGGGCCCTGACCCATCTGCACAAACTTGAGTTGTGGTTGCCGCAGCCTTTTTAATTGCAAACCTGTCGCCTGTTCGTCGGTTCCTGTTTTGTTCTGCATCTCACACAGGAGCAAAAGGCAGCCTAGACACAGCTCCACTCTTTGCAATCACTCAGTGAAGTGGGCTGGGCCAAGAAAGAAAGAAAGAGAACATCTGGCCCCGAGTCACCCCAACATTTTTCATGGCTTAGTGTGCAACAGGGTCCCCCTATTTAAAAAATCACCACATCCACTGCCACACCACGCTAATATTCTGTTCTTGACTAGCCAAGATGATCTACATATATTACACTTAATGCAGTTGGGTGCCTAGATTGCATTTAAATCTATTAAGGATGAAGTCGAGAGCTTGGAGACTGCAGAACAATCTTGGGCATTTTTATTTGGGAATGAAACCAACCAGGCTCAAACTTGTTAACTCCTAGTTAAAATATCCTTAAGATTGCAGCCTTGTCTGTTTTAAAAAAAAACACATTTGTTTTGCCTATCCTTCCTCAATGAGGCATTCAGGGTACCTCATAATATAATGTAAAGCAGTCAAAATAGGTGCGTATTGATGTATATCAATGATTTATGTATTTAAAGCAGTCGTTTCTGTTTTCTCTCTATCTGAGTTCCCATTATTTTCCAAAGGAATTGATATCTGAAATTTCATTATGCTGTTTATGTACCGGAAAACATTTTATGCCTTATATTTTAATTGTGCCAAATTCCTTGCGGAAGCATTGTTTTTATGCAATCGTAACATAAAATAATGAACCTTGCCTCGGAAGCATATATTTCAAATTTTCATTTTGATCCCATTTACATTTCCCCAAAATGTAATGAGACTTTGCTGCCACAAATAAAATATAATGCCTATTATTGGTATGGCAGTTATAAAGATCGTAAGTTACTATCTCCTTTCCCAGATTACTTAATAAAACACTCTCATGCCCAAATTTCTTTGCCTGCTATAGTTTCAGCAAATCACTTTATGCTGTTGCTGTCTATACAATGTAAATATGACATTTATTGCGAGATATTAATTATTAACTATACTGTTCATTGCAAGTGTGAAACTGAGTACACTATGTGTTTGCATAATGGTGCCTGTGTTACATAGGTAGAGTGAACGTATGCCAGGTATTATTTAATACATGTCATGTGAGTTTTCTGGGGTGTCCAGAAAGATACCAGAAGAACACCTGATTCCTCACTGTATACTAAGCTAAGGAGGTGGGGGAGCAAAGACCCAGAGCTCAGCTATTCTTAAGTCTATTTTACTGTTTGTTGCTCATGGGGTGTCATCTTTTATCTCTGTTGATACTCCCTCTTGCTGTATTTCCTTAATCCCTGTTTGCCATGGCTGCGCTTGCTGAAATCAGATAAGATTTTCAGTTGGGTTTGGATGAAAACTTATTGCATGTTGTTTGAATTACAGCAGGAGACTAGGCCAAATACGAAAAATGGCAATTTATTTTTGTAGGGGTTTTGATGGCTAGCTTGCTGGGTCTTATATAATTTTAAAAATTTGGGTACAGGAAGCTGTGAGAGCAGGGAACAGAGCCTTTTCTAGTTACCAGAGCCAGCAAGGGGGCAAGTGATATATTACAGGTTTGTGTTGTGAAGGCTTTGTGCTTAACGCAGCTGGTGCTGCTCCTTTTCAACTGACATTCAGCAAGGCTCTGTTCCTCTGTTGGGGTCTCCTATGTTGTGTGGACTAGCCAGTCTGAAGTCAGAATTTAATGCCCATCAATTAAGTGCCTGCCGTCACATGGTGCAGGATCTATCACACCAATATCAGTTCAGAAGGATAGGCAGGAAAGTGTTCAGTTCATAGCGTATGCAGAGCCTACTTTACATTAAGGTCTTTTTAGTTAATTGTTTTCCTCTTTAAAAAAAGACTGCTCAGCTCTTAGCTTTTTTTTTAATCAATGCAGGCTGGCATAAGTGCTCAGATCTTCCACTGGGGAATTACCTTTTTCCGATCCAGCATAATGAGCTAGATGGTAATTCATTTTTAAAATTCTAACATCTTTATACTTAACAGCTGCTTGACTACTTGACTAATATCAGGTAATAGAAATTTTGAAGAAAATACAGTATTAATAAGTTAATTGAAAGAATTGTGATTCTATTATACAAACCTTTGTATTATAGGTGTGATACTAATACTTTGTATTATAGGTGTTGTACTTTATTTCTGTGAAAACCGTTTCTGAGATTTAGTTTAAAACTGGAACTATATGTATGGGCAGTCAGCTGCGACTGTATCAGCATCAGCTAAGACAGGAATTTAAGAAAAGTTCTGTGTATGCAGATGGTTTATATATTTTGCAGCAGGTTAGAAGCATGTGAACATCCTGATTCAGAGTCAAGTTATTAATGCTTCCATTCCATGAAAAACTTCAGAATGTTGAACATGTTCAGTATCTTTGCTAGACTCACATTGTGAGGCCTTTCACTAGTGAGGTTCCCAGGGTATGCTAAAAACAGTGACCAAATGTTTTTCTTACCCAGATCCCTATCCAGGTTTGTATGTCTGTTTCAATGTCAAATGAACATGCTAGTTAGGCAGACCGAAAAGATTTCACTAAAGCTGGAAAACATTGCTTGTTTGGATACTAAATTTATCCTCTGGTTTTCTCTAATTTCTTTCTTCAACATACAGTTTCATTCTGTTACTGTGGCTGGATTCATCTAACACTGCAAAACCAAAATGTTTTTTTTTCTTAGCATGTTGGGCAAACCTAATCACTTGTGGTTTAATAAGTCATGGTTAAGTGAATCGTGTCTTAATAGGAAGAAGTACAGCCTTTGATGATTTTTCCTTTCACTTTGGGCAGTCTTTACAACCTTACCTGACTGAACAGATTTCCCTGGCAAAGTCTGCCAGGCTCGGCCTTGGGTGGTTATCTTTTCCCACTGCTGAAACTTTAATCTGTATTTTTTCTTCTGTGTAGTCTTTTGCACATGGCCATATACCTGTTCTCTTCCTTTCAACTTCAGTTCTAGACCTCTTGTGGTTTTCTCTCTTTCTCTCTCTCCCTGACTTACTTTCCATTCTGTGTCTTGGTGATTCCGCATTCATGTTTACCTTTTTGAACCATATGCTTCCAGTTTTCTCTGGGACAGGATTTTTAAAAATATATTTTGGTGAACCATATTCTCATATTGAACCCTAATGGCTTTCCTTGAATCCCTTCTGCAAAATTCTGGCTTCTTGTTGTCCTTTTTGTTTTGTAGCCTGGTCACAATTTTCTTCCTTCGATGTCTCTTTTTTGAGGTGCAGTATACTGATTCTGCAGTCATCTTTAATATGTTATTTCTCCTGTCACTTGTGCCTACGCTTCGTGGCTTGTAACTTAGGAACATAGGAAACTGCTTTCTCTGGGTTCTCTTGCAGAAAATACCAAGCCATAATTCTTCAGAATCCTGGCCTAACATTCACAGATGAGCGTGCCACCGTTCTCTATCTGATTTCTTCAAGCACATCTTGGGATTTAATTTTATTTTTTGTCCAGTGGGTAACGCTGAATCTTTTAGGATTGAAAAAGCTTAATGTTGCATCGGAACACAAATCTCACCTTATCCCTCGACCCACAAGATATAATGCGAAGCTAGAATTTGAAGTTGGCTGCTACCTGCTTCATTTAAAGAAGGAAGTGGCAGGTAATTCTGGCTTTTTTTTATAGTGATGAGTGCTTGTACGGGTTCCTACCTGCAGGAAGAGTGAAGAGAAAGCCTGCAGTCTTGAGAATAATCAGTCAGGTCTTGAAACATTAATGTTTTTGAGTGTGGCCACTGAAATAATACAGTAGTATCAAGACTTCTGTCTTTAACTCATCCCTTTTTTGGCTCTGGGTTCGGGAGATCGCGATTACAGGTAGTCCTTGAATTACAACAGTTCATTTGGTGACTGTTCAAAGTCACAACAGCGTTGAAGAAAGTGACTTATGACTGTTTTTCACAGTTGCAACCTTGTAGAATCCCACGATCAAGTGATCAAAGTTCAGATGCTAGGTGACTGGTTTATACTTAAGACCGTTGCTGTGTCCCAGGGTCACGTGATCCTTCTGACAAGCAAAGTCAAGGGGGAAGTCAGATTCACTTAACAACAGGGTTGATAACTTGACTACACTGATTCATTTAACAACTCTGGCAAGAAAGGTCATAAAATGGGGCAGAACTCCCTTAACAAATGTCTCGCTTCACAACAGAAACGTTGGGCTCAATTGCAGTCGTATGTCGAGGACTACCTGTATTGCTCACCTCTTCTAGTTGCAAAAGCTGAGATTCCCGAGCTTCTGAATTTCTTTGAAAGAAATGTGATTAAAGCTGCCCGTCGTAGATCCGTGTCCCTTTTTCCTCTGTTACATTCCAGACACCGTCTGGTCTCAGTTTGCTCTAATAATAGTCGTTTCTTTGTCTTTTTTCTGCCAAAGCCTATACTTGTTCCACCTCTGCTCTCAGTTTATGCTCTGAGTTTGTTTTTGTTTTGTTCTTCTCTCTCTCTAAGAATAAAGTCGATGACAAGCACTTTTCACAGGCTACCCTATTTCCTAGTTCGGTAAAAGGATATAAATACATCCTTTTTCACTTTTCAGTAGCCTGGATGACAGCAAAACTCCATCACTCTCAGATAGCTGTCATAGTCTTAAAATTCTGATTTGCCATAAGGGATCCATTCTTACTGTGACAAAGAGTTAAAGCATTCCAGTAGAATTCTTCCAATTCCTACTGTGGTCTTCCTGAAATTGGGCACTCCACAGGTGCGTTGACCAACTCTCACGCAGGGCTATTGAAATAATCTTTGGAATATGCTATAAAGACCTTTACATTTTCAGGTTAAATAGGCAACTCATAAATTGTGAAGCAAGAATGGCCATGATCCTGAGAAGGTTGTGATCCTGAACCTTTAAAAGCAGAATCACTCCTGGCCTTGACAAAGGTGCACTGGCAAACCAGTGAGTCATTGCTCAGTGACAAAGAGAAGGAACTTATTTCCTAACCTGTCAAACAGATTGTACTCTGATCTTTGATCTAGGTAATACCTTTGGCCGCCTTCCCAAAGAATTCTGGGAATCAGGTCCCTGTACACTGGTTTGGAGAGAGCATCTGATTGAGGAAGGTTATGAAACATTAATTTCTTTGCTCGGTTGTTATGACCCACCCAGAGTCAACAAGAGTTGGGCAGCATGCAAGATTAATTATTCTTATCCTCTTCCCCTTCGTCAGGAATATAAAAATTAATTATTCTTAGGTGTCAGCCTTTTATTTCACTTCAGTGTGTGATCCACCTGATTTGAACACACATAGATATCTAAAGCTCTTGTTTCCTAATAATTTTCTTTAGCTTTTGACAATGGGTTTCTTACGTTATTAGTTTTCTCTTCCAGATTGTTATCACTTATAAATCTGTTACTACACAGTTCTCTGAAAATCTTCCTTTTAATTGGGTTAACTTCATGGGGAAATATTCTTTGTCTCTTAAAGAGTAAAAATGGAGGATAAAAGCAGGCTGGATTTAATCCTTCCTGAATTCCTTCAGGATTAAATTGGCTGCAAGTTGGGTTTTTTTTTTGCAGAAGTTTTGTTTACTTAAAGCATTTTTAACCTCTTTAATCAGAAAAGTTGCCTGAAAACTCACAAAAATTCTTGCAAAGAGAGTGCCTGGTTCCAGGCTTATATATACATGACACAGGAGGAAAAGGCAATCTGATTTACAGTTGGTATAATGGTTATCTGGAAATAGCTCATTTAGCCTGTTTGAATAGCTCCTGCTGAATGACCCTGGTGAGAAGAAGAACACAGAGCAAGAATCTCAGCCAAATTTTGCTTCAATTCCTTTTTGTCTTCTGCATTATTGGAATGGTTCTGTTAGACTATAGGGGTCATCTTTCCGTTGAAAACTGAATTGGTAATCATCTATTATTAGGCTTGAAATCTGGAGTGAAATTTAAACTAAAGTGTGGTCGCCAAGCAACAGCAAGAACTGGGTCGACAAAGCAATAATCTTGCTCCTTTTCTAAGAACACATTCCTTAAACTTTTCAAGATTCAGATAAGCTTACATATTAGTGCTCGTCAGTGTTGAAAAACCATCAGAGCAGAAAATGAGCCATTGTCAACAGGACAAGGAAGGCTGGATTAATGTATCCAAATCCACAGGAAAAATCCCACTTGTTTATTATTCTTTACTAAATTGTAGCGCTTAAAAAAACCTCTTTACCATATAATAGCAGTATGTTTACAGAGATGGGCAACGTTTTGCAATAGGAGTTAAAAGTGAATATTTCTGTGTGTTTGATTCAGTTTACATGTGCTGGACATTATGAGGTTGTCCAAATTAGTCTGCTCTTCTTCCTCCTAACAGCCCCCCACCCCTGCCCTAAAAATGGTGAATGGGTTACAGGGTGTCCTGATTTGGAGGACCCCAAGCCTGCTCTTGTGTCCCTAGATCACAACCCACCCTTTCAACACAACCCTACAATCCTCAATGTCTCTGAAATTAGGCAAGATCGTCATGAAAAGAAATGGGTGGACAACTTTGCAACCTCAGTGTCTATAATGCTGGAGCCTATTCTTTGTTTTAAGCAACATTTCTTTTGGGACCAACAATTTCTATCTACTATATTGCTGAGAAGGAAACAATATGAACATATAGAGAAGAAACACAATATGGGCAAAGATTTAGAAGAGAAACATGTGCTCTAATTTTTGTGGTCGTTGGCACCAAAGGAAGCTATAGTTGAAACTTAATCAAACATTGGTTGGAGGACAAGGTACTAAATTATTTAAGAACGTCTCTTGTTTTGCCGATTGTTGAGTTTATTTTATCACCTTTTTTTCCCCAGTTCAGCCTATGATAATTTGAATAGAGTTCGGGTGGCGATAAAGAAAATCAGCCCTTTTGAACACCAGACTTACTGTCAAAGAACCCTGAGAGAGATTAAAATCCTGTTGCGTTTCAAGCATGAAAATATTATTGGGATCAATGACATCATTAGGGCTCCAACTATTGATCAAATGAAAGACGTGTATCCTTTAAAAACCCTACATTCTTCTGTTCTCATTGTCGTCATATTTTCTTCTTTGAGTTAAAGTAAAATTATTTATTCTGGTTATTATTATATGCATGGGTTGTGCTTGACTTACAACAGTTCACTTACTGGCCGTTTGAAGTTACAACGGCACTGAAAAAAGTGACTTACGACCTTTTTCCACACTGATGACCCTTGCAGCATCCCCATTTGGATGTAATTTACATGATGACATATTCACTCACATTTATGACGGTTGCAGTGTCCTGGGGTCATGTGACCCCCTTTTCGACCTTCTGACAAGCAAAATCAGTGTGGAAGCCAGATTCACTTAACAACTGTGTTACTAACTTAACAACTGCAGTGATTTGCTTAACAAACGTGGCAAGAAAACTCATAAAACTCACTTTGACACATTTCTCACTTAGCCACATTAATTTTGGGCTCAGTGGTGGTCGTAAGTGGAGGACTACCTGTATACTTCTATGCATGAACCACGCAGAAATTTTGTCATTGTTTCCGTTTTGTAGTTGTATCTTCTGTAATGCAGAAGTGTGATTTTAAACATCTCAGAAGCTCAGCCAAGGTACATTATCTGATATAACGCATGTGTTGGTTTTGTTGCCTTAATTCAGTTTTCAGCTACATTGTGCAAGATCTCATGGAGACAGATCTTTACAAACTCTTGAAGACTCAACATCTCAGCAACGATCACATTTGTTACTTCCTTTACCAAATTCTGAGAGGATTGAAATATATCCATTCAGCCAACGTATTGCACAGGGATCTCAAACCGTCCAACTTGCTGTTAAACACTACTTGTGATCTCAAGGTCTGTATTTGGCTTTTTAGGGACAGCTCAAGGGATTACAGAATACCAAATAACAGAGTTGGAAGGGGGACCTTGGAGGCCTTCTAGTTCAGCCCCCTGCTCAAGCAGGAGACCCTATACCATTTCAGTCAAATGCTTGTCCAGTCTCTTCTTGATAGCCTCCAGTGATGGGGCACCCACAACTTCTGAAGGCAACTTCTGTTCCATCATTTGATTGTTTTCACTGTCAGGAAATTTCTCCTTAGTTCTAGGTTGCTTCCCCCCTTGATTAGTTTCCATCCATTGTTTCTTGTCTTGCCTTCTGGTGCTTTGGAAAATAGGTTGACTCCCTCTTCTTTGTGGCAGCCTCTCAAATATTGGAACACTGCCATCTCTGCAGGCTTTTCCCCTTGTAGAATATATCCCCCTTTTTAAAAAAATGAATTTTGCTGTCTCAAAAGAAAAAAAAAACCTCACTCTTTCTAAAAACAGCAACAATCCTTTTTTCTATCCCATAATAGATATGTGATTTTGGTTTGGCTCGTGTGGCAGACCCGGATCATGACCACACTGGTTTCCTAACAGAATATGTAGCTACACGTTGGTACAGAGCTCCTGAAATCATGTTGAATTCTAAGGTGAGACTTGAAATGTTTTGTGTTTAATATTATAGCAGAGTTTTTGATCCAAATCAGTCAATCATGGAAATCATTTTCCTCATGGAAATCCATTACTAGTCCTGTTTAACTGAGTTAGCCTAGTTTATGTAAAATATTAGTTTAACTTTGCTGATCATAAAATGGTGGCTCCTGTTTTATATTTTCTTCTACAATATTGTCCTGGCGATTTTTTTGTGTGCATGTGTGTGTTTGGGTGTAGGGTCATAGCTGGATAACATGTATATTATCCATTTAAAGTTGTTATTTAATATCTGTGTATTGAAACATGTCCTGTGGATGCCAAGGAATTGAACTTTAGGTATAGTGATTTATGGAGTTGTATAAACAAATATTTTTATAGTGCATTTTTGTAATGCTTCAAGAAATCCCAAGTATAAAGTCTAAAATATTGTCAAATGGTAGAAGTAGTGACATGTGCTAGAAAATGATTGTATTTGAGAACTCCAGAACTGTAAAATATACAACATTATAGCAAATGTTTTTCCCTATTTTGTCTATAGGGATATACCAAATCTATTGATATTTGGTCTGTAGGCTGTATTCTGGCAGAGATGCTATCAAACAGACCCATCTTCCCAGGAAAACACTACCTTGATCAGCTCAACCACATTCTTGGTAAAAAAAAATTTTTTTACATATAAATAATACAGAGACTCTTAACATGTCTAATTGGTGTTTCTTCCTTGTTCTTTGTTTATTAGTTGGAACTAGGAACTTGAGCAAACGATAGCAAATTTAAGTTACTTATATTCACCAGACAGATATACTTTATTTTTGCAATAATTTCTCTTCCTTTTTTCCCCTTCATATTGCAGGAATTCTTGGGTCTCCTTCCCAAGAAGACTTGAACTGTATAATCAACGCAAAAGCGAGAAATTACTTGCTTTCTCTACCTTATAAAAATAAAGTTCCCTGGAACAGATTATTTCCAAATGCTGATCCCAAAGGTAATTTAAAAGAATAAAATTCTGACGTTCTGGAAAACTATGGCATAAGATAAGTTATGTTACAAGAGCTGAGTTTTGTAACAGTCCTACTCTTTCTCTTTCTTCATTAATGCTCATATCAAAAGAATTAGCCTCCCATATTTATGATCTTCCTCATAAATACATTGAAAACGTACAAGCATTTCCTATTTTCTTCTCAGCAAATGTTTTTATTGTAGGTCAAGTCCTGCTCGGACTAGAGCCTTCCTTTTGTGGTTGTTCCATGAAATTGTTTTGCAACCCCAGGAGGGAAATTTAAACATTACTCAACATGTTCTGTGTGGGGTGGACATCGGGATGAGTAGAATGCAAGCCAAACTAATTCTAAAAATTGTCTCTGTAGCTCTTGATCTGTTGGATAAAATGTTGACTTTCAACCCTCACAAGAGAATTGAAGTGGAAGAAGCTTTGGCTCACCCCTACCTAGAACAGTATTACGACCCCAGTGATGAGGTATGATGGAGGCTATAGTATCCTGGCTGTTTGACATGTAGAAACACTTCAATTCAATGCTTTGAGTTTGGAAGCCAGAGAGGCCAACAAGTGCTTACAGCTCAAATCTTGTTTTATATATTTATACAGATACTCCTCAACTGCAACTGTCTGTGGAGATTCAGTCATCCAGGTCATGGTTGTCCCAAAGGTGCTTTTTATATTCTTTGCAGTCATTTGCCCTATTCAGGTGACCCTGAGGGCGTGCAGATAAATCTCCAAGTGGCCTCAATGACTCTCAGAAAGAGCGCTAACGAGCAGATGACTGCAAAGGAATATAAATCCTTCCACCATTCAGTCAGAACTGAAGAACCTTCTCGGATGAGAAGTGAAATGTCTTCAAGGAAAAACAAAGTCTAGTTGCCTTTTGAAAAAGCACCTTTGGGACAACTTACACCGATTTGTTTAGTCAAAGTTACAGTCGAAGTTACAACCGTACTAAAAAAAGTTACAACTAGTCCTTGCACTTATGACGGTCACTGTAATTCCCGTGTCACCTGATGACATTTCATGTGCTTGGCATTTATGAAGGTTACAGCGTCCTGGGTTCACCATTTGCAGCCTTCCTGGGTGACTTCCAGCAAGCAAAGTCAAATTTCCCTAACGACCTCGTGACTCACTTAATAACTGCAGTGATTCTCTTAAAGATCGTGGCACAAAAGGCTGTAAAATCAGGCATGGCTCACTGAACACCTTGCTTAGCAATGGAAATTCTGGTCCCAACTGTGCTTGTAAGTCGAGGACTACCCATATACAAGTTTAGCAATTTAATAAGGGTCTCAGTTACAATTTCTGAAGCTGTAAGAGTCACTTGCTTTCAAAACAGATGTCTGTAAGAGCAGAACCATACTTCAAAAATAAGGTCAAAAATAGCTATTCTACCACATTCATAGTTACCACCAATTATTTTCCTTAACATATATCAATAAATGTGTGAAAAATCGTTATCTCGCCAGCTCTCCAATCCATATTTTAATAAATATAACCAAGTATAGTTGGTCCTCGATTTATGACCACAATTGAGCCCAACATTTCTGTTGTTAAGTGACTTTTGCTCCATTTTATGACTTTCCTTACCACTGTTGTTAAGTGAATCTCTGCAGTTGATAAGTTAGTCACCCGGTTGTTAAGTGAATCAGGCTTTCCCATTGACTTTGCTTGTCAGAAGGTTGCAAAAGGGGATCAGCCTGACCTTGGGACACAGCAACGGTCATAAGTATGAGTTAGTTGCCAAGCATCTAAATTTTGATCACGTGACCACGGGGATGCTGCGAATGGTCGTGTGAAAAATGTTCTTAAGTCACACTTTTCACTGTCATTGTAACTTTGAGCGGTCACTAAACATTGTAAGTCGAGGACTATCTGTAAAACTTCTGTAACTGCATTTTTATACTGTAGATGTGACTATTTGTGCAGGTAATTTTAGCAAACATTATTTTCTGTGATTCATATTCTAATTTTGACCACAAAGTCTTCTGAGCAGCTTTAGAACACTTAAAAAGTCGAAAACTTTCCAATTTACGTATTCCTTTTGTGCCTCAATATCATTCACGTTTCTGATGGCCTTTTTCTGTATTTTTCTAAAGCCTGTAGCTGAAGCGCCTTTCAAATTTGACATGGAGCTGGATGACTTGCCGAAGGAAAAACTGAAAGAACTAATTTTTGAGGAAACTGCCAGATTCCAGCCAGGATACAGATCCTAAATGGCATAAGAGTAGGTTACGTGTTTTAACCTAACTACCTGAAATGGGCAACTTCTTTTGTATTTCATGCTATCATTTGATAAATTTTAAATTATTTTAATATCATCACAGTTAAGGCTTGCCAATCATTAAGCCTTTCCAAAAAAGCTTTCAAAAAATTTACTCAGGAACTCAGGGAGAAGCCCCAAGTGGCTATTCCAAAATTCACATAAAATATCTGAAAGAATTTAGAAAAACAACCCAAAGCCCTATAATGGCTTCAGTTAGTTTTCCTAAGAGGCTTATTGATTCCCCCGCTCCACTCACACAGTGAGAATGTAGTCTTCCTTTCTAAAGCAATGATAATTTGCCGTTTCATCCACTATTCAATTCATACACCTAGAAAACAGCACTTTTAGTATTCTGTATTAATCTTTGTATTGCAAAAGCTGAAATGTCAAACATTTTGCTTTAAGTTTAAAAAAAATGTTTTGTAGGTCTAACTTCAGAAGGAAAATCAAAGGCAAACTTCCCTGAATGTAATGTCACTTTTTATGTATAAGTTGTAAGCTGCCCAGAGTCTCTCAACAGTGAGATGGGCAGCATACAAATTTAATAAATATATAAGGTTCAGGAGCCGCAGTGGGTAGAGTGCAGTGCTGAAGGCTACTCCTGCTGACCACCAGCTGCCAGCAGTTCAGCAGTTCGAGTCTCACTAGCTCAAGGTTGACTCAGCCTTCCATCCTTTCAAGGTGGGTAAAACAAGGACCCAGATTGTTGTTGGCAACAGGCTGACTTTGTAAACCGCTTAGAGAGGGCTGTAAAGCACTGTGAAGTGGTGTATAAGTCCAAGGACTATTACTAGTCAGCTTCTGGAGATAATCCTGTGTTATTTTATAATCTGAAGTACACTGTACAGATAGTACACTAAACCATTTGTTTAGTGACCCTCTGAAGTCACGTGATCCCCTTTGCGCCTTCTGACAAGCAAAGTCAACGGGGAAGCCAGATTCACTCAACAGTCACGTTACCAACTTAACAACTGCAGGGATTCACTTAACAATGGTGGTAAGGAAGATCATAAAATGGAGCAAAACTCACTTAGCAACAGAAATTTTGGGCTCCATTGCAATCGTAAGTCGAGGACTATCTGTACGGTGTGATCCCTCTGTACTCTGTCCGATGTGTATGCTCCGTTTTCCATTAAAACGTTCCCGCTTTGTCTCTTTTTTTATTTTGTAGGATAAAGGAATTAAAGGGCTGGGCACACTCTTCGCAGACGTTCTCTTCCTGGTTCTTTCTCTATGATCATATGACGTGGCCTCCTTCAGTTTTTCCACTAAACATTTCAAGCCATTCAGGAGGACCATTTCTATGGTCGTCCTGGCTTTCTATGTCTTCAACCGATTTCTCTCTTTGACGCCTGAAGAAACGTTACCAATACTCCTGCGTGTAAACCCCACCCCTCACTCCGCCCTACTGATCTTTTGCAGGTACCGTCTTTCTCTCTAAACACACCACCCTTAGATGACGCTGGTTGGTTTAGACCATGTCCCTTTCTGGTTTGAAAGATGCAGTGTTGGTTTCTGACCTTAAGGAGGGCAGGCTGTTTTATACCTTGAAATCATTTTCGTTTTTCTAGATTTTTGTAGCGGCATTTGAGAGGGAAAAAATAAATAAAAAATAAATGAGGAACATTGAGGGCACTTTAAGTCAAGGGCATTCGCCACAACTTTTGCACTTCTTTAAGCTTGCCATGTTTACTGACATGCACAGTACAGAGGACAGCTCCAGGCACATGCTGTATTTATACTTTTCACTAACACCCCCGGTATAAATTAAGGCAGGTCACTTCAGTGCTGAGATACCTCGCCCATCGATGCAGAAAAACCACCCTTCCCCCTCCACTTTAAGAGGTCCTAGGCACTTGTGCAATTTTAACTTTGAACGGTACACCTGGGATTTCTACCACCACACCTTTGCAAGACACACCTGCTTTCCCAGAAGGCAGCCCGACTGTTGATTTGAACAGGACACATTTCCCCCCGTTTTCAACCCAGCAAAAATGACTTGAAAACGAAATCTTACATTTGATGGGTTTCTTTTTTTTCTGGAAGCGCATCCAGGGGTGGTAATACGTATTAGCCACCCCAAGTGCGAAGAATCCTCACTTGGTACCTTTCTTTTGAATGTATGTGGTGGGCTCTGAAAAATTAAAAATAAAAAGGAACACTGCATCTTTAAAATAAGAAAGTGGGAACAACTTATTTGCGTAGCATGTCGGCATCTCGCATTTATTTCCTGTTATCATTCTCCCTCTTCCCATATGCTTCCAGAATTTATAACTCTGGGCCTCTTGTTCAGTCAGCTGATTTAAATTGCATTATTGAGACACCCCGCCCCCCAACCCGGGCCCGTGAAATGAACCCGCCACTCGGTTCTGTTTCATCAATACTCTGCTTTTTCTTTCTTTTTTTTTTTTAATGATAGCTCTTCAAGTATTTGTTTTTGAAACTGTACAGTGTGGAGTTTACTAGATGTTCTGTTCCAGTGCGGTGCCTCATTGACACTTCCTCCCCCTGCCCCCTACTGCTCTTGGTGAGAAATTTTACCTTGTTCTAAAACGATGACGGTGTTTTCCTTCTCGCATGACTGTTAAAAGCTTTCTGTGCACAGATGATTGTCTTAAGTGCCACATAGCTGGAGCTGAAACAAACAAACAAACAAACAAACAAAAAAAAAGTTACCTCTGATTATGCTCAATGAAATTCTCCCCAGCAAAGAGAACATTTCATCGGGGAGAATAAAGCGTGTTTTTAGCTGTTCCGTCTTTTTTGCTCTGTTGTATTTTGGCAGCAGTGCCCTTGTTACGAATCAAACATTAAAATTTTGTTTTGTATATTTAACCTTTTACTTTTTCCAAATAATTTTGTTTGCCTTTTGAATAATTTTTTTTTTAATGGGAGCCTTGCTGTTTTAGTCTCGGGGTGACTTGCATTTAATTTTACTTTCTGCAAGGGCGAGAAAGTCCTTTGAGTGGATTCTTAGTGGGCCAGTCGCTATGCATATATGCTGAAATGAGTAAGTTTTTTTTTTCTGTTAAAGGAAGCTAATCTGGCATTATGGTTCTCAGCTTGATCCACAGTTAGTTAATTTGTTTCTCTGATCCAAAATTCCATTGAGCTTGGTAAGACTGTTTGTTAGGAAATTAGAATTACAGTTTTGGCCTCTTCAGGTGCATCCGAAGTTACGTAAGGTGTATATCAAAGTTTATATTAGGTGTTTACAGATGATAGCATTCTACATTAACACATAAGCAATCAGCCTGCTAAACCAAACTTAATAAATGTGTGTCTTTGAAAGTTGCTTTCTGTTAATTC
The DNA here is from genome assembly GCA_009733165.1 of Naja naja. Classification (NCBI taxonomy): domain Eukaryota; kingdom Metazoa; phylum Chordata; class Lepidosauria; order Squamata; family Elapidae; genus Naja; species Naja naja. The sequence goes on from CM019165.1 coordinate 7,967,052, forward strand.
TCATGGAACCTGCAAAAAGCATAGATGGAGAATATTGTTGAAAAAGGTTTGACAGGTCCCAAGTTCTCTGCAATTTCCTGTGACTGTTCAGATCTGTCTTAGATCCGTCTTTCATTTTTTAAAAAACAGAGTTTACCATAATGCCTGCTGTTCAGTTGAGCTGTTCTTGGGGCTTGGCTTGCATCATTATTGCAACATTAATTTGGTGGTTTTAGACTGTTACGAGTCTCTCAAGTGAAACAACACAGCAGTTTTTGTTACAAGAATCGAAAGCTTTGTTGACTTTGTTTATTATGTTTTGTACTATCCTATTCACCTGCAATTTACAATTGGACAAAGGAAGCTACAGACAAAACATATTAAAACAATGCTGCCCCCAACCTTTTGGGCACCAGGGATTGGTTCTGTGGATGTGGTTTTGCACGCTGCCTGCATCCCACGGATGGGGCTTTGCTTTTTGTGCAGTCCGGTTTCTGGCATGCCACAGGCCAGTGCACCAGGGGTTAGAGACCCCCGTACTAAAATCTGCTTTGAGATATTCATTTGGTCTGTCAATTGACTTTTGGCCACTAACTGTTCATTAAAGGCACATCTTTTGACAGAATAGAATGTCTTGGCGAAAAAAGTAAGGCTCCACATGTAGGCAAGAAAAACCAAATGCAAAGCTATAATAAAAAGATGATACCTGGCTCAATAGTAGCAACGGTGAGAGGGATCTTGGAGTCCTAGCGGTCAATCACTTAAATATGAGCCAGCCATGTGCTGCATCTGCCAAGAAAAACCTAGCGGTTCTAGGCTGCATTAACAGGGGTAGAATCAAGATCACGTGAAGTGTTGGTAAGACCACCTTTGGAATACTGCATCCAGTTTTGGTCGCCATGATGTAAAAACAGGCTGAAACTCTAGAAAGAGTGCAGAGAAGAGCAGGAAAGATGATTAGGGAACTGGTGACTAAAACGTATGAAGAACGGTTGGGGGAATTGGGTATGTCTAATCTAGTGAAAAGGACTAGGGGTGGCATGAGAGCAGTCTTCCAATATCTCAGGGGTTGTCACAAAGAAGAGGGGGTCAAGCTATTCTCCAAAGCACCTGGAGGCAGGACAAGAAGCAATAGATGGAAACTAATCAAGGAGAGAAGCAACCTAAAACTAAGGAGAAATTTCCTGACAGTCAGAACAATTAATCCGTGGAACGACTTGCCTCCAGAAGTTGTGGGATCTCCAACATTGGAAGTTCTTAAGAAGAGATTGAACAACCATTTGTCTGAAATGGTATCCTGCCTAAGGGCCAGAAGACTTCTAAGGCCTCTTCCAATTCTGCTATTCTGTTACCATATTCTGTCTTTTTTAAAAGAAATGCTTCTGTCTGTACAGTTCTAATACATTATTTCTTATGCCATATATACTAGAAATTACACTATCAAAGAATATGCAATCATATTCATGCCTATTCAAAAAGCTTTGATATATGTAAATATGGAATATATGGATATATTGGACCTAATATGAACTGAATGAACCTCTGCTGGCCATTTACAAATACTTTGGATATCATGTTTGAGACTATGCAGATCAGTTGGGCAAAATGGAAGACCTTTTGATGCAGATCCTTCATGGAACTCCCCCATGAGCAGTCCAAACAATCTAGTTTAAAAGTAACCTCTTAATTTACAAAAATGGTGGATATTAGGCGACTGCCTCACCTCCCCAGAGGTTCGTGACCACAACTCCCAGAGTTCTCTGCAAGCATGTTTGCCCTTCCAGGAGTTCTGGTTATACCATAGTGTCAGGAATATGGCTGGGTGTACCTTAATTCGGGTACACCCAGCCAGCAATTCTGGGCGTTGAAGTCCACGAGTCTTAAAGTTGTCAAGTTTGAGACCCTTGCCTTAACTGCTTATGATTGATTGCGCTTTGGTAATGGAAAGCAATATGTAAGGCAAGTGAAACCCCTAACTGGCAGTAAATTTCCCCAAACGGTTGTGCAGAAATCATTTTCATCCCTGCTGATTCTAGAGTCTAAATGTAGGAACTTTTGAGATATGCACATCTTATATATTGCCAGGAAGCTGTAGCACCATCCCAACATCATGTACTTTGCTATAGCATGCTCAGATCCGTGCAAGAAGGAATCACAGGGAGATATGTTCAATTTCTTGAGGCTATATTGGTTCCTGCAGATGAAACCTTAACTTGATATGCGCTCAGGTGAGGCAGACCTAAGATAATGCTTCCAGCCAACAATGTTTTGACGCAATTCTCAGTTGAATGGTAAATTAATTTTGTTTAGCGTTGAAGGTTCACGTTCTAGGAAAGCCTCAAAGTAAGTTCAGGTTTAGATTTTAGAGCACGGATTTGGGTTAGGGTTAGGCTTGGTTGTTGCCAAGAATCTTAAGAACTCCCAAGTTAGGGAAATTGAGATTAAATAACTGAAGCCTTGAGGAAGATTTGGATGAAAACTGGAAGAAATGGTATATCGTCTGATTACAAACACGCAAAGATTGCAACGTCTTGTTTTTGCCTTTTCTCGTGGCGTGTCAGTGTATAACGCACTACTTAAAGAAATAACGTTTTGCTTTTCTATTGCTTTGTACTGTCGGTGCCTTAGTCATGTACTCCAGGCCCCCTGCATAGCTAGTTTTAGTTAATGGTTAATTTAAAACCTGAAACAAAAGCATAATTTTATAAAGGGTTTCCCGTATGTTACCTGATAACACAAAACATTTCTATCGTGTGACAGACTTTGTGATTTGGTTCTTATGGCTATGTATAGGATTATTGTAAGTAGAGAAAGTTTATATTTTTGTCTTCTGTTGTAAGCGTACATGCTTTTTTTGTTTTTTAAAAAAAGGAATGGAACAGTTAAATGTCTTGTTAATTACATGCCATCAGATTCATGTAAAAACAAATGTGAAGGAACTCATTAAATTTGATCCTGGATTACGAAAGCAACCCAGTAGTTGTGGATATTTGGAATGAGGGAGAAGCTGGGTCTTTTTTCAAAAGGTAACCAATTCATAACACACACATTTTCTACAATACAGGTGGGTCCTCGGATTTACAACCACAATTGAGCCTAACGTTTCTCTTGCCAAACAAGACAGCTGTTAAGTGAGTTTTTGCCCCATGTTACGACTTTCCTTGCCACATTTGTTAAGTGAATCACTCCAGTTGTTAAGTGAATCACTCCAGTTGCTTCCCCATTGATTTTGCTTGTCAGAAGGTCAAAACGGGGGGAGGGGTCCCCACGATTCCAGGACACCACGACCATCATAAATATTGTTATTACTGTTGGCAACTATAAAAGACCACAGAAATATTTTATGAGTTGACATTCGGCTCCCCTCACTTCCCTGTTTTGGGGGCCGTAAGCCGTATTGGGAAGACGAAAGGGGGAATTGGTCCACTCACCATTGGGTCGTTTTCGCCCTTGTCCTCGCTGTCATAAGGATCCGGTGACTGGTCATTGTTGTCCGGGGTTCCTCCCCCTTCATCTGGATGGAGAGGGACCTGCAGCCTGACAGACCTTCCGGGCCAAGCGTCGGAATTTTGATCACACACCCCTGGGGATGCTGCAACGGTTATTAAGTGTGAAAGATGGCCATAAACTCTCTTTTCTTCCATGATGTTGAAACTTCGGTCACTAATTGAACTGTTGGAAGTCAAGGACTACCCATATGCCGTCGAAGCAAATTACAAAGCTGCTAAGAGCAAGGGAAAGGGGCTAATTCAGGCATTGGGACCAATGTCATGAAAATGGCCCAGGTAGAATAAACGATAAAATAACTGTTACCTTGGCGATGGTTAGTGAGAATCCAACCGCTGATACCCCAAGAACACCAGGTGGCCTCCTTTCCCCCCACCTCTTGCCCTGTCCTTTAATGTCTTGCAACCTTCATCCTCCAGTGATAATTTTTATCTCACAGTTCCATTTCTATTAGGTGATTCGCACACACTTTCCAGGTGCCCTTGGAACAAGTGTGGCAAAGGAAAACATATTTTGCTGGAGCTGCCGCTAGGTGTCAGCAACATTTTAGAGATTCCTGTGTCTCTCCCTCCTGATCTCTCTTGGCCTGTTCTTTGCTCCTTCGCCTAGCTAGGTCACAAGAGCCAAGCCAAGCTTGCTAGGAATCCGTGGGGATGATGGTTGACACTCCTCGGAGACCCTCCTTGTGGGAGCTGGGTGGGGTAGGGTGTCTAGAAACATAATAGACCCCCCCTCCAATGATCCTCTGGGGTAACCAAGCCTCTGGCATCCTGCCTGGACAACAGCTCCCATCGGCCTCCCCGCATACAAAACATTTCTTTTGATTCGCTTTACGACGGATTCATTGGGGGCTGCTTTGCTGGTGATCTCACGCCGCAACGCACAGAGATCATGATGTAAAAGCATTGTGGGCTGTCAATCGAACACAAAAGCCGCTGTCCACTCCCCCGTGCAAGCAGAGGACACCACCACCCATCATCCCCAGCCGTCCTTCTCCCATCAGGAGCTCAAGTTGGAAGGCGAGCGAAGTGTGCTGGGAGAAAATGAGTGGCTGCTTTGAATGCTTCCCTGCATCCAGGGTGGAAATAATAACAACAATGATAATGATAAAGACAATGACATTGATAACTGATAATAAAAATAATAAAATAGCAACAGTAGCAATAATGATATAATGCAATTAATATAACAACAATAACAAAGCAAGAAAACAGCAACAACAGTAATAATTTCATAAATATCCCCCAGCTCAGAAGAGGCGACTGCATGCGGGCGCTAAGACCCAGCGGAGGCGGCCTCGGCGGCGGGAGCGCTCTGCGCCGCGATTGGCCGTCGCCCGCGGCAACGGCGGACGACGGCGCGCGCCTTGCTCGGCGCTCGGCGCTCGGCTTAACGGCCACCGGGCTGCTGCGGCGCATGCGCCGGGCCGCGAGCCCTCCCAGGGGGCGGGGCCGAGGAAGCCCCAAGCAAAACAAAGCCCGGGGCCAGCCGGGTGGTCGCGGCGGCGGCAGCGGCAGCGGCGGCGGGATGAGTCGCCGGCTGCCCAGGCTGAGGAGAAAGCGCGCAGCGGTGGCGTCGGCGGCGTCGGCGACCTGAGAAGCGCGCGGCACCCTCTATGCCCCCCCTCCCCGCCGCGCCCCCCGCGCAGCTTCGCCCGCCGGCCGTTGGGGGCGTGAGGGAAGCCCCGCCCCGCCCCCGCAGGTACGGCTCCCCCCACCGGCCCAGGTGGGTAAGTGGGTGGACGGGCCCATCATCCCCTGCCGGGGAGGGGAGAGTGCGGGACATGCTGGGGCTGGACTACAGAGCCCATCCTCCTTGGGAGGGGAGGGGGGGCTTGCTTCCTCTGCCCCCTTGTGGGGCGTGTCTAGTTGGGTGGCACTACACATCCCATCCTTCTTACCTCGGGTGGGTCCCTGCTAAGAGGCCCATGATCCCCAGCCTGCTTCTCTGGGGATAGGGGAGCTAGGAGGGATGGGGAAGATGGGACTTAGGCTCCTGGTTCTGGGTGGAATGGACTACACATCCCATTCTTCTCTTAACTCTTGGCTGGGTCCCTGCTAAGAGGCCCATGATCCACCCCAGCCTGCCTCATTGAAGACTGCAGAGCCAGGAAGGATGAGGAAGATGGGACTTTGTTCCCTTGCCCTTGTTGATTCTTCGATGGGTTGGACTAAAGATCCCATCTTGCCCAGCCCAGGATTGCGGAGGTTGGGGTTCCATTCCCCTGCCGCTGAAAATTCTATGGTTTGGACTCCAAATCCCATCCTCCGGCCTCTTTGCCTGCTCCCCAACAAAACCCATTCTCCCCAGCAGGTGCCTCCCTAAGGATTGGGGAACCTGGTGCTGGGAGGGCTGGGGAGGATGGGGCTGGGGATTTCAAATGGCTTGGACTACAGATCCCATTCTCTCTTTCTCGGCCTGTCTGCACAGCCGCCCAAGTCTCATTCCATTTGCTGGAGATTGGGGAACCAATTAGTGTGATGGCTGGGTAGGCCATTTCGCCCATTTTGTGTGCTAGTGTGTGTTCTAGGTGGACTACAAATCCCATTCTCTCACATCTTCGGAGCTGTCCCCCAACAACAAAGACCTATGGTCCCCCACCAATGCATCATTGAGGAAACCAAATGCAATGACAGATGAGATTGGACTACGACTAGATGAGGCTAGATGAGATTGGACTACAACTCCCATCTCCTTCCAATCAGCTGGGGGTTTGGCATCCCAATGCACCTGGAAGGCCCCAGGATGAGGAATGGTCACCCTGGAATCCTCCCCTGCCTTCATCCAGACCCACCAACCCACTTAGAGCTGCGTTCAAGTGGGCTGCGCTATAAATCCCATCACACCCAGTGGGTTATATTCCGGCTGGGTGCGATGGGATTTATAGTGCAAGCCCACCTGAATGCAGAATGGCCTTTCCATTATTGCCCTCTCCATTAGAGAACCTCTGGCACCTTCAGGCATTGATTCTATTTTAAAACTGCACCACAAAAATATCCGTGCCCAAATGGCCTGCGAAGACGTTAATGGCCCTCTTGCTCATGCGTGTGTATGCGCGCCTGAAACGTGCCCCCCCTTCAACATGCAGAGACTTCCACCTCCCAAAGGAGGCATAATCTGGAAAGACAAGGCAGGGGATCTAAAAGGCATCGGGTTATAAATACAGCCCTGTATTGTGCTGTATTGTAAACGCACTGTAATTATAAATATAAAATCTTATTTCACACACACATGCACAAAAAGCTTCATCAGCCTGTCTTTTTCTGACAGCCATCCTTGCCGATAATCAATGATTTCATAATGCTTTAAAAATATATTGACACCTCTCCTTCCTTCGGAGGCTTAGGTGGCTCTGAGCAATCCCACACCGGTCTCTGATGATGCAATTCACAGTCTGAGTCTCGCTTTGTGGAGGAGGAAGGAAGAATCGGCGGTCTTAAGAATGAAACCTGTCTTCAATAAGAGTGACCCTCCAAATTTCACAAAGGGCTTGCGAAATTCCTTGGGCGACTTCAGAGCCGGCCCCATCACACCTTCTAAGGCTGCAGAGAGGAAATTGCAGGGCAGTCGGGAGAGCTGTGATACTGGAGGCTTAAGAAAGGCTGGTAGCAGCACAACACGCAATACACAATAACAAACGAAACAGCTGGAAAGGGACTCCTAAGAGTGTAATTCCTGCTGCAGAAGGCAAAACCTGGTTTCCCCTTTCTGGAAACAGGTGCAGACCAGGGAAAGCACCCCATGTGTGAAAGGAAAGGCGGTTGGTTGAATGGAAAGGAGGCCAGGAACTTTGATTTACGCCTGGTTTGAGTTGGGATGGACAGGAATTGAGGATGGGGCTTATCCTGAAGCCGGGACATGGTTGTGCTGGGCATTCTGGTTTGCAAGGCCTGCTTGATTCACCTCTAAATGGGAATTTAATTGGTGAGGATCCTTTTTCTGTGTTTGGAGACACACTGTTCCCTTAATGGGTTTATTGGGGAGAAAAAGATTCAAATCAATGGAGTTGTAGTTTTTTAAAAAAAAAAAACCCAGTCCTGTTTTGAAAGCAAGCAGAGTTGCACATTTTTAAACTCAGTCCTGGGGTTTTTAGGATGCAGATGAGAGCTGGTCCCAATCAGATCTTCTTTCCAGCTTCTCAGATGAGGCTCTGAACTCTGTATCCCTGCAGAAAAGGGGAGGGGGGCTTAAACACCCCCCCTCCAGCTGCTTTCCAGGGAGATACAGGTGGGGGGAGTTGAGTGTGTGGCCTGGAGCAGTAGAGTCATCAACCTCTCCCCCCACCTTCCCTTTTGATCTGCTCCTGCCTCTGCCCCATTGTCTTGGTGAGTTTGCAGTTGGGGGCAGTCTGAGTGATAATGTTGGTCTACTACTCAGATCTGTGCATGTTCCTATGACGATCACGGTAAGGCACGGACAGACGGACGGGGAGGGGGGCTCTTTCTACGTGCCGTCCCTTGTCCACTTGCTAATCAGGTCGGAGGCTTCTAGACAGCGGCTGTGCCCCTGAGTCAAAACAAGGAAGCCCCAGAGGTAAGGGGTGGGGGGCAGGAACTGTCACTCCGGGGCAGCCGAGACAGCTCTTGCGGTCTGCGTTCTGCGTCGTCGCTGGGCTTTTCGACTCCTTGCCACTTTGCCTGGTTTTAATTTGAGGTCGGGGTTGTTTTTGGACGGCTTTCAAGCTTTTGGCAACGGAAGCCCCTTTGTTGTTTTGCTTTGTTTTCCTCCATGCAGTTGTGCACGCCGGCTGGGATACGAACAGAGGGGCATGCTTTACATAATGTGGTTGCAAAAGCAGCCTCTTCACTTCCCCCACCCATTCCCCTCCCTCCCCCCCCCCAAGCTCTGTTTCTTCACTTTATATCAGAAAAAAAACACGAAGCCCCCTCCCCTTCCAGTGGCAAGCTGTGCCAAGCGGCTTCCTGCCAGTGAGCTCAGCTCTGTGGTAGCTGTTTGTCAACACTGTAGAAAGAACAGCATCTCGGTTGCCTGCATTATTATTATTATTTTATTTTTTATTTTTTTTCCACTTGGATCCAGCAGGTGCTGGCTGGCTACAGGAAGGTCTGAACACTGTCTGGGACTCAGTTGCCGCACGTTCGCCTCCCTCCCCAGGTGCTGTGTTGTCTAAACCAGGCTGGAGGTGTCTTGTCTATTTTTAGCAAGCTGCCTCTTGCAAAGCGGCGGCAGCTACGAAAAAGAAGCCAGAGTCTCCTGCAGGCTCCCCGTTTCCTGCTGCCCACCAAGATCAGGAAGGAGGAGATGCTTGGGTGAAAATAATCAAAGGGGCCAAGCTGACTTTTGGCTTGGAGTCCCCGGCGATGCGGGATAGCTTGGGAAACTCCTGATGTTCCAGGATCTTGGCTCTGTTTGGGTTGCAGCCCGGGTGAGATCCATTGTTCACTTCTTCTCCTGGGGCACGGGGATGTGTTTGCATGGGGAAATGCTTGGGCTTGTTTTGAATGAAGTGCCCTATCTCCCTATTGCCTTGACAGGCTCTGAAATGAGTGTGGATATTTGCAGTGTGTACCCTGAATAACTAGTTGGTTCCATTTGGAGCCTTAGAGGCCACTTCATCATGACGAATAAAAGAAGGAAATGACTTGGCTTCCAATGAATGATCCTTTATACGTCTGATTTTAATAATCAGAGATGAAATATTAAGTTCCCGCTGATTAATCCCCAACATACAAGGGATCACTGACCCGATTGTAATAGCTCTTATTTTCACCTGGAGCGGCCGTGGTAGCTTGCCAGTTGCGCTTAGCATATTTTATCAATGAAAGAAAGAAAAGGGGCTTTAATACTAAAGGGTTGTGAAATGCATGACGGAGTGGTACGTGTGCAGTAAGGGCAATTCGAGTGACCTGTTGCTTTGCGGGACTGTCCAATCCTCGGCTGGGGTAGAGTGGCTGGATTTATTTTGGCAATCTTGTTTTTGTGGCAGGTAACATGCTTAAATATTTGTTTATACATCCGGGCGCAGAGGCAAGACAGCCCTCTGTGTTGTAAGATTGGCTGCTGCTTGGCTACCAGGAGTTCTTGTTTTCTTTAAATGATGTCATGCCAGCTGGCATAATTGCACACGGGGCCTGAATGGTGAGTTCTTTGGAGAATTGGATGGGGCCCCTCGAAATATTGGGGGCACACTTGCTCCTTTTCTACTGGAGGAAAGAGACGACCACAACGCTCAGCAAAAGGATTAGCCTGATGTAAATTAAATCAGTGCCACAACTCTCAAGTATTTTTTTTTAAATAGCTTTTGATCTCTGAACTGATTCTAGTGACTTTGGTTGGCTTAAAATAGGTTTTCTAGAAAGTCAAGCCAGTCTCTTGAATTTTCTCTCGCTTTCGAAGCAATGCTAACTGCGGTGGCTTTCTTTTTTCTTTTTTTGCAAATGTTTAGGTCATGTTCCTTGCTTTGTTGTCACACTTGTGCTTTGTTGGATGGCTCTTTTGTTCAAGAAAATTTGCATTGGTCAGGCAGTTAGAAGCAACCCGCCATTGATATGAGTGTATGCCTAGCTTACGTGGTTTTACTGGAGCTGGATTCGTTGGGTTTGGTACTGGAGCTGAACTAAAAAAAATTGTGAAATTGTGGTATGGAAAACTTAGGAATTGCAGGTACATGCAAATGCCTTCCTGCTTTGCAAACCTTCCCAGGGCCCAATATCTTAAAAGAACGTTCTTAGTTGACCAACACTCAGCCTTGCTGGATGCCATAATCCCGTCCTGAAAGTCTTTATCCCAAACACAATTGCACAATGCTTTCTTTTTCTATATATCTCCAGTGAATTCTTATGCTACATTTAATAGACTTGATTCATCCTAGCAGGATTTCTGAGCACGGAGTCCTTGCTGTTCTGTGAACATGGTTGTTTTCTTGCTGACGTTTCATGACCCAACTGGGTAACATCATCAGTGCTAGCAGAAGAAACCACCCAAGCTCAGAGAGCACCAAGGACCCCACAGTTCAAACCTGAGGTGCAAATATTCTCTCCTGTATTTCTGGACGTTGCAGAAGCAAGCTGTCCCCTCCAGCTTTTGAGTCCATCCTAAATGATGGCCTCTTTTTGCTTTACAGCACGGAGTTGTTCACCACCCTTCAGTTCTGCCACTAAGATACAGTGGGACTTGTCAATGAACGCACCATACCACAACTTCAAAGCTCACCTGGGTCACAACTCTTCCTTGTGGCACTTCCTCCCTGGTCTTGGCCTAGAGAGCCCTCCAAACTTCCCATTATTACACATTTTCCGGCCATCCGAGTCAATTTGAGCGAAAACAGGGAAGGATCCAAGAAAGCCTGAATACCTTTGGACTTGGCCTTCTTCTGAAGCGAGATAATGCAGATGGGCTTTTAATCTCTTGTCACGCCATCATTGCTCTTGTGCTGCCAGTTTAATTTTTTTATTTTTTGTGTGTGGCAGATGGGCTTCTCAGATGTGTTTCCAGAATGGATGGGGAAGTGGCAAGGATCTTGATAACTCTTTCTCTGGGAGGCCTCCTGCTAACTGTGCCGGGGAGCTGAAGAATAGACAAGCCCATCACCATTTCTCATGGCCTCCTCTTCCCTCCCACCATCCTGGCTGAATGCATCGCAATAAAACACCAGCTGTCTTTTTTGTCTCTCCTCCCAGTCATGTCACTGGTAGTGTCAAATCTCAGAAATTACGTCTTATTTATACTAGAAATTCAAGGCGAAGAAGAAGCGTATAAAGGGAGGCTGCTTACAAAGATCAGAACTTGGATAAACTCTGTGATGTCAAAAGACACCTTCTCTTTCAACAGAGCTCAGCCCAAATCACATACGATAGCAGGGAATATTGGTAGCTCATGGCTGAACTGTGCCGTCCCTGGTGCTCTTTGAGCGTGGCTGTTTTCCTGTAGATGTTTCATGACCCAGCTAAGTAACATCATCTGTGCTGGAGGGGAGTGGGGTTTGAGGAGGAGGAGGTGGAGGAGGACTGTGGGGTCTTTGATGCTGTCTGAGCTTGGTGGTTTTCTTGCAGACGTTTCATGACCCAGCTAAGTAACATCATCAGTGCCTAGTGGGGGGGAGGAGGAAGAGGAGGAGGACGGCTATGGGGTCCTTGGAGCTTGGCTGTTTTCTTGCATTGATTATTTTCCAAAGCACCAGAAGGCAGGCCAAGAAACAAAGGATAGAAACTAACCAAGGAGTGAAGCAACCTGGAACTAAGAAGGAATTTCCTAATAGTGAAAGTAATTCATCAGTGGAACGCCTCCAGAAGTTGTGGGTGCTCCAACACTGGAAGACTTTTAACAAAGGGATTGGATGGCCACTTGTCTGACCATAGTACAGGACCTTCTGCTTGAGTGGAGGGATGGACTAGAAGACCACTAAAGGTCCCTTCCAGCTCTGTTCTTCTGTTATATTACTTCATTTAGTAATGAAATATGTGCAAAAAAAACAACCACCCAAACTCAGAGAGCACCAAGGGACCTCACAGAAGAAATAATCCTCAATTCCCAACCACAATTGGGGACCAGAACTCCTGTCGCTAAGCAATGCAGTTGTTGTTGTTGTTGTTGTTGTTATTATTATTATTATTATTATTATTATTATTATTATTATTAGGACTTATAGGCCGCCCTCTCTCCCAGGGGACTCAGGGCGGCTTGCAATAAAAAAAATGAGAATACAAATATTAAAATACAATTAAACCAGTGGAATTAGCCCAATAAAAATTAAAACCCAATTAAAACTAAACATTGATAAAACCCCCATCCCACCCCATTCAGTCCAGGCTGGCCTGTTGAAACAACCAAGTCTTTAGGCTGCGAAAGGAACGGAGGTCAGGGGCCAGCCGGAGCTCCAAGGGGAGTTGATTCCACAGGGTGGGTGCTCCCACAGAGAAGGCCCTGCCCCTGGGCGCCGCCAGCCGACACTGTCTGACTGACGGCACCCCCAGCAGGCCCTGCCTGTGGGAGCATACACTCCCCTGATTTTACCTCTTAGTCATTAGGCGAATCTAACATCCGCCGTGAATTTTGCTTGACGGAAGCCCAGAAGGTGGCAGACGGCGATCACGTGACCCCAGGATGCTGCAACCATTGTAAATCCATGCTGGTTGCCCAGAGCCCGAATTTTGATCACGTGACTGCAGGGACGCCGCAACCGTTGTAAGGGTGAGGAGCGTCAGTAAGTCACTTTTTGCATCACTTTGAATGGCCATTAGAAAATGACCATTCAAAGTGAGGAACCATGACCATCCCCCAAAATGGCCATACGCTATGAACCACCTGCTGGTGACCTTCTACCGCTGCACCAGAGAGAGTATCTTAACTTATTGGACCTGTGCATGGCTTGCCAATTGCAAGGGGGTAGATAGGGCAGCACTCCAGAGGGTTAACAGCATTGCTCAGAGGATCATGGGTTGCCCTCTCCCCTCTTTGGAAGAGCTTTAGAGCCCCCGCTGCCTTAAGGAAGTTCAAAACATCCTCAAAGATCCACCTCATCCTGGGCACCCTTTTTATTTTTTTGAACTATTACCATCTGGCAGACGGTACCAGATAATAAAAACAAGGACAAATAGGCTGAAAAACAGCTTCAATATCTCAGGGCAGTAGCCCTACTGAATTCTACTGTATAGTACAATATTGATGCAACATCAGGGGTTTTCCATTCAGTGTATAGAATGTGAAGGATGTGTGTTTGTGTTTATTTTCATAGTCATAATGTACACTGAAGATGGTGTTTGATTTCGTTGTGCAAGGTGCAATGACAATAAACTAAACTAAACCTGCAAAATGGTATCATGGGCTCAAAATTCCCCTGCATGTGCTCCTCCCCTTGTCTCCCCTTGGCCTCCTCTGTCAAAGACCCTGTCAGTCAAAAAGAGAAAAAAAAACCCATGCTACTTCACTGGAAAAAAAGTACGTTTTGCAAGCGAGCCGGAGAGCTTCATGATTATTCTGCTTGGCTATTGCAACATATGGGCAAGCCCAGGGATGTTGAACTTTTAAAGACCTGTGTGACATCAACTCCCAGAAACTCCCCAGGGCTGGCTGGGGGATTCTGGGAGTTGAAGTCCACAGGTCTTAAAAGATGCCAAGGTTGGACATCCCCGGGCCCAGGCGTAAGGAGAGTTTGAATAGCGTTCTACTCAGCTCATTCATGGCCCTCGCCTCCAGTTTCATGTTTTGTGTGTGTTTGCATCCTGCCTTCTACTGCACTGGGTTCCTCCTGATAGCCTGAAGGAAGGTGTGCAGAGATCTGTTTAGATCCTTTTTGGGGTAGGATCTAGTGACTGCATGAAATACACAGCCGAGACCCCTTTATTAAGCGAGGCATGGCAAGGCACGCGACGGGATGATGGAAGGCTGGCTGGCTGACACCCGTTTTCCCCCTTGCATTTCCAAGGCAAGTGGCTAGACCTCATGCATTTGTCGTTTGTGATGCCCTTACTGTTCGAAGGCCCTTAAGCTGGAACAGGAAGTTAGGACCGGCGTTTACATTTTGGAATCTGCTGAGAATTTGGTGAATTAAAAATGCATAACGCATAATGGAAACTTTTAAGAGGTGTGGACTTCAATTCCCAGAATTCCTCAGGCGGCATTCTGGGAGTTGGAGTCTACACACCTTAAAGCATGCTGGCTGGGGAATTCTGGAAGATGAAGTCCACTTCTCTTAAAGCATACTGGATAGGGAATTCTGGGAGTTGGAAATCTAGCCCTCTTAAAGCTTGCTGCCTGGGAAATTCTGGGATCTGAAGTCCATCCCAAAGCATGCTGGGTAGGAATTGTGGGATCTGAAGTCCACTCATCTTAAAGCATGTTGGGTAGGCAATTCTGGGGTCTGAAGTCCATACATCATAAAGTTTCCAACTTTGAAAAACACAAGTAGAATCAGCTCTGTGTGTGTGTGTGTGTGTGTGTATGTGTGTGTGTTTTGTATCCGTTTCATCCAAGAAGATTATACATCAAACAACAGAGTGTTTAAAGATTGATCGTTTAGTTTGGTTTTTTCCATGCTTAGTTAGAAATGTAATCCCTCATATAAAACATAGCCAAGGAGTAATCCGTATCTATTCTACTACTAGGACATTCCACCCCCCCCCCGCAAACGTCTATGGAGACACCCAATCATCCAGGTCATAGTTGTCCCAAAGGTGCTTTTTCAAGAGGCAGCTGGACTTTGTTTTGTTTTTTACCCTAAGTTGTTTAGTGAAAGCATATCAGAAGCCACAAACTGCCTCCAAGTGACACTTCTTTAAAAAAAAAATCCTCCTTATTCTCTTTCCCTTAGTCTGCACTTGAAAAGACTGAAAACTGAAACCCCTGGAGAACTCTGTATTGTGAACAGATTCTTAGCAGCCTGTCTCCAAAATTCTGTATAATCCTTTGGCTTCTTGAGCTTATTTTCACTCCCCCAAGTGTATTTCTTTCTCCTTGGTGTATCTTGGAACCTCTTCCTGCTGCATGTATTAGAGAGAGATGTTGGACAGTAAGACGAGAAGTCACCTTGTAAGGCCCAGATTACCCTTCTTAGCATTGACGTAGCTACCTGTCAGGATTCCAGCAATCGCTCCAATGAAATCATGATTCTCGAGCCAAACTTCAAAAAACTTCGAAGGATTTATTAGAGGCAACTTGCTGGCACTGCCCTGTATGATACCAACTCTGGCATACGTCATTTACCATCACCTGTTTCCCCCTCTCCCCCCTGGGTGGGTATCATAAATCAGATTCTCCAATTGAGCCCGTTCATGGGCTGGGTGTCATCAATCATGTTCTCCAATTAAACATCTGCGGGCAAAAGCTCTGGTAGTTTAGTTACAATCTTTTAAAGGTAAGAGTTGGAATATTCTTTCGGTTTCAAACTGCTCTTCCAGATTTCCTTCCTTCTTCCCCCCACTTTTATTTTTAATGGCAACTGCTAAAACAGGCACAGGAATGTTTTATGAGTTGACACTACCATTGATGTCCATGTAGGAACTAAGGAATTCATTCCGTGCAAGTAGTCCTTGACTTACAACCATTCGAAGTTGTGAGTTTGAAAAAAGGGACTTACGACCGTTTGTCACACTTCTCCCTATGATCACGTGACCAAAATTCGGACACTTGGCAACTGGCATGTACTTACGACGGTTGCAGTGTCCCTGAGGTCGCACGATCCTCTTTTGCGACCTTTGGACAAAAGTAAACGGGGAAGTCCGATTCACTTAACAGCCGCGTGACTAAACAACGGCAGAGATTCACTCCACAACCGTGGCCAGAAAGGCCGTAAAAAGGGGCAAAACTCACTTAAACAAATGTTTCCCGTTGCCACGGAAATTTTGGTGGTAAGTGGAGAACCTACATTTTTTGGGGGATGGTTCATACTTATGACCGTTAAGCTCGTCATACCAAATTGACAACAATCACATCTGCTTGGTTTCCCACTGCTTGGAGTTTTTATTATTATTATTATTTTTTGTTTCCATGCAAAAAAAAAGAACTGTGACAAGAGCAGAGCCCAGCATTTTAAACAAAGTGCAGTTTACAACTGCCCTCAAAGATTATGTCTCCTGGGTGTTGAAGCCATTGTTAGAGTATAGAAAATGTTTCACCTTTAAAGTAAAGAGTTTACCAAACCTACAGAATGTTTTCCGTCTTGTTGTTTGTTTAGCATCTACATTGGAGTCCCCAAACTTGGCAACTTTAAGACTTGTGGACTTCAACTCCCAGAATTCCCCAGCCAGCCATGCCTGGTTTTTTTCTCTTTTAATCTCCTAAAGGGGAGAGAGATTGCAGAGGAAGGGATTACAGCTCTGCTGGCTGGAGAATTCTGGGAGTTGAAGTCCACAAGTCTTAAAAAAGTGGCCAAGTTTGGGGATCTACATTGTTGGAATACTTACACGTTCTACTGTATCACAGCTGATCTGGTGTACATTTCAGGTAGTCCTCGACTTACGACCTCAATGGGGCCCCAGATTTCTGTGGCTAAGAGAGAGACACGTCTGTGGAGTGAGCTTCGCCCCATTTTACGACCTTTCTTGTCCCCGTTGTTAAGTGAATCCCTGCAGTTGCAAGACAGTTGGTTAAGTGGCTTTCCCCCTTGACTTCACTTGTCATGAGGTCACAAAAGGGGATCACTTGTCCCCGGGGGACACCGCAACCGTCATAAATATGAGTCGGTTGCCAAGCCGGCTGAATTTTGAAGGTTGATTACGTGACTGGGGATGCTGCAAAGGTGGTAACTGGAGAGAAACTGGGTGCATGGCAAGAAAGATGGTAAAACGGGTGCAAAATTTACTTAACAACTGCCTTGCTTAGCAGCAGAAATTTTAGGCCCATTTTGTGAGCCTAAAAATCAGAAAATTTTGTGGCCGTAAATGGAAGTTTCTATATTTTTTCTTTTAGCACCGTTAAAAACTCTTTATTCCTTTGAGTTTCTGACTGAAAATAAGACCTCGGTCACAACTGCTACATGAACTGGTGCTATTTTTTTTAAATAAACAATAAAACTTTTCTCATGAAAATGCATAGAATATTAGTATATCTAAAGAAAAGAAATCATGAAATGCTCTGAAAAGCAAATTTTACAACTTAGCACCTGGAACTTCTAGACCTCATGTCCCAAAGCTTTTTTTTTTTCAAGAGGCAACCAGACTTTCTTGTTCTCCTTTTGAAGACATTTCACTTCCCATCCAAGAAGCTTCTTCAGCTCTGACTGGATGGTGGGGAATGGAAGGATTTACACTCCTTGCAGGCAGCTGGTCATTTGCATCCTTTGAGAGGGTCCTTGAGGCCACTTGGAGGTTTATCTGTGTCCTCAGGGCCACCTGAGTAGTGCAAATGGGTCCTGTAGTCTGCAATTTTCCCCTGGAAATCCATTCCAGCTCCCACACCGTCCCAAGGGTATTCATCCCAAATTGTGTAGCTTTTCTACAGACTTCCAGACACCATTTCTGAAAAAAAATAACCCTAGTTGCACGCTTCATCTTTGCCTCACTAGTCCTGATTCATCTTCCTCGTACACCACATAATAACATAAGTACATACTGCTTGACATAAACCTAATCTTGGTTCTGGCTAAAATCCCATTTATTTTAGCCGGTGTATGTCAACTCTAAGACAACTAGCAACGTTCTGGACATTTTAAAACCGCTTCTAAGCTACACGTAATGTATCATAATCTGCTTTCAAGAGGCTTCCTGATAATATGAGAATAAAAATCTAAGTAAACTCTGGAAATCTGCTGCTCTGTCTGTGCATGAGTGCGTTTGTGTATGCTTATACACATACACACCCACAACTGCTTGAGGTCTGTTTTCCCTTTAGCCTATTAGTCATCACAGCAAAGAGCTCAAACGTATCACAGTTCAGATATTCCTTGACTTACAAGCACAATTGAGCCCAAAATATATGTTGCCAAACGCGACATTTGTTAAGAGGGTTTTGTCCACGTTCTTGCAACTTTCTTGTTAAGGGAATTGCTGCTGTTGTTGAGTTAGTGACATGGCTATTAAGTGAACCTGGCTTCCCTCTTGCTTGTTGCAAAAGGAGATCGTGCAGCCCCAGGATACTGCAACCGTCGTAAGTGTGAACCAATTGCCAAGCATCCAAATTTTGATCGTAGGGAGGCCGCAACGATTGTCCAGTGTGAAAAATGATCCTAAGCCACTTTTTTTTCAGTGCCCTTGTAACTTGGAACGGTCACTAAATGAAACTGTTGGAAGTCTAGGACGACCTGTAATATATTTTTAAAGACCCTAGAAATGTGCCTTGATAAGAATGTCTAGTAGATTAAAGCATTATCATCAGTTTCTAGACTGTAATACAATTGATAACTGGCGCAGGAATCGGATCCTGTGCCACTCATTTCCAAGTAGCTGAGCTCAAGAAAGGCGTTTGAAACCCTTGCATGAAAAATATCAGGAATACACCTGCATCTTTTAGTCACTTTGTGTTTGTGAAGGGGATACAGTAACAAATACAGGAAAGTTGGTTCCCCTTCTCTTCTGCTTTTAAAAAAATTTTTTTTAAATTCATATTTATATGCCGCCCTTCTCCGGAGACTCAGGGCGTCTTACAATCTTTGGAGCACAACCCAATGTGCTCAGCAAAAGCCTTCCTTCCATTGTATATGCCTGCTTATTACTAAGCGGCATTTTTACAAGGTCAGCTAATTGCCCCCAACAATCTTGGGTCCTCACTTTACCTACCCCGGGAGGATGGAAGGCTGAGTCAACCTTGAGCCTGGTGGGATTCGAGCCTGCACTAATTGCAGGCGGCTGGAACTAAGTGCTAGGCATTTAACAGCCTGCACCACCAAGGCTCCTCTGTTTTATTCTTTCCATGTACCTAGAAGATTTGCAACATTTCTGCCACTGAACTGGTGCCACGAGCCTTAGTATCCTTGTCTGTTAGATGATGCAGCCTAACTTTCAGCTACTCTGTGTTCTAGGCGATGCCCCTTTCAAAGTTACCACTGAAGCAAGGAGATCGTCACTGAGGGAATATTGTGACATGATTTTACAGCAGGGTTTTTTGTTTTAAAGTAAGATTAATTTCCCTCCTCTCTTCCTTACAGTCTTTTCAGGGAAGCCAGGGACGAGCCTACCTCTTTAATTCTGTGTAAGTACCTTTAACTTTCTGCTTTTTCAGGGCACTGAGAAATGTTTTGGTATTGCTGGCTTGTTCCTGGGGTGGGTTGACTTGGGTTGGAGAGAGGGAGGAGAGAGAGAAAGGAAAGAAAGAAAGGGAGGGAGGGAAGGAGAAAGAAAAAAGGAAGAAGAAAGGAGGAGAAAGAAGAAAGAAAAGAACGAGAAAGAGAAAAAGGAAGAAAGAAACAAAGGAAAAGGGGAGAGTGGGAGGAAGAAAAAGAAAGCAAAGGAAGAAAAAGAAGAAATGCAAAAATAAATGAAAGGAAGGTTGAATTACAGCTTCAAGTCAGCAACATCACACCGTTAGGATAATGCTAAGGAATGACAGGGAAGATGGGATATTCTTGGACACCAGACGGGTCACAGGGTCTTCACTCTACCCTACTCAGCTCCATCCAGTTGAACATCTGAGAAGCTCTAAGGCCCTTCTCCCCTCCTGACTCTCTCTCTCTCTCTCTCCAGCAATGCATATTTACTGCCCCACTAGAAACCCCGAAGTTCCACATTGAAACTTTTGGCCACAGCTGGACAATTTATTTATTTATTTTTTTTATTTTAATGAGATTCATATGCCGCCCTATCTCCTGAAGGACTCAGGGTGGCTTACACTAAGAAAAAGAGCAATACAAACGTTAAAAACAGAATTAAATAAAAGAAATCTCACTAAACTAATAAAAGCAATAAAAACTGACTCCAATTCTGCCCGGTTCCCTTGGAGTGAGGCGAGAGTCAAATTTAAGCTTTTTTTTTTTTTTTAAACTTATTTCATGCCGAGAAGCAATTTCAATTTAATTTGCAATCAGAATAGAGCTGGAAGGGACCTTGGGGGTCTTCAACTGCACGACCTCCCGTTTTGTAAATGGATCTGGGGGATGGAAACAACGCCTTTGCCTTCAACATAGCTTCTGCATCAAGCTCAGGACACCTTTCCCTCCAAGTCCTGGCCATCGGTGTTATTTTCCCACTTCCGCGTAGATGGGGCCTCATATGATCGATGACACCATCTCTCTTTCTCCCATCGTCTCTCGCAGGGTGAATGTGGGCTGTGGACCTGCGGAGGAGCGAGTTCTTCTGACGGGCTTGCACGCTGTAGCAGATATTTATTGTGAAAACTGCAAAACCACCCTCGGATGGAAATACGTAAGCCTCTGCGCTGGGCGTGGCCTCCGTTATCTTGGTTGATGTCGGCTTGATGCGAAAGAGGGAGCCCACGATCCCTGCCAGGCCTTTTAAGTTTGGGGTCAGTTGGTTGAGCTGGCAGTTGGAGAAGGACTGAAGCAGGCAATCCACACTTCAGTACCAGTTGCATTAGTTAGTTTCCATTTTCAATCAGAATAGAACTGGAAGGGACCTTGGAGGTCTTCTAGTCCAATCCCTTGCTCAAGTAGGGGACCTTATACGAAGGGTCTTCCAACTTGGCAAGTTGAAGACTTGTGGACTTCCAACTCTCAGAATTCCTGAGCTAACATGGCTGGGGGAAGAATTCTGGGAGTTGACTTAGTAAGCTGTAGTTAGTCCTAATCAGAATAAGCTGGAAGGGACCTTGGAGGTCTTCTAGTCCAATCCCCTGCTCAGGTAGGAGACCTTATACGAAGGGTCTTCCAACTTGGCAAGTTGAAGACTTGTGGACTTCCAACTCTCAGAATTCCTGAGCTAACATGGCTGGGGGAAGAATTCTGGGAGTTGAAGTCTACAAGTCTTAAAGCTGTGAAGTTTGAAGACTCCTGGAATAGATAGATAGATAAAGAGAGATAGAATAGATAGAGAGAAAGAGAGAGAGATAGAATAGATAGAGGGGGAGAGAGAGAAAGATAGAATGAATAGATAGATAGATAGATAGATAGATAGATAGATAGATAGATAGATAGATAGACAGATAGACAGAACTAACAGAACACGGTCTTCCAACTTGGAGTTTAAGACTGGATCTCCAACCCCAGAATTCCTGAGCCAACATGACTGGGGAAGAATTCTGGGAGTTGAAGTCACAAATCTTAAAGCCTGAAGTTTGAAGACCCTGGAATAGATAGATAGATAAAGAGAGATAGAATAGATAGAAAGAGAGAGATAGAATAGAGGAGAGAGAGATAGAATAGATAGATAGAGATAGATAGATGATAGATAGATAGATAGATAGATAGATAGATAGATAGATAGAACAAACAGAACACGGGTCTTCCAACTTGGCAGTTTAAGACTTAGGACTTCTCAACTCCCAGAATTCCTGAGCTAACATGACTGGAGGAGGAATTCTGGGAGTTGAAGTCCACAAGTCTTAAAGCTGTCAAGTTTGAAGACTCCTGGAATAGATAGATAGAGAAAGAGAGGTAGAATAGAGAGAAAGAGAGATAGAATAGATAGAGGGGGAGAGAGAGAAAGATAGAATAGATAGCTAGATAGAACAGAACACGGGTCTTCCAACTTGGCAAGTTGAAGACTTGTGGACTTCAACTCCCAGAATTCCTGAGCTAACAGGACTGGAGGAGGGATTCTGGGAGCTCAAGTCCACAAGTCTTAAAGCTGTCAGGTTTGAAAAGCCCTACCCTATACAGTTTCAGACAATTGGCGCACCCACAACTTCTGGTGGCAAGCTGTACCACTGGTTAATTGTCCTCCGTTAGGAAGTTTCTCCTTAATTCTGGATTGCTTCTCTCCTTGATTAGTTCCCATTCATTGCTTCTCGTCTTGCCTTCTGGTGCTTTGGAAAATAAGTTGACCCCCACCTTCCTTCGTGGCAACCCCTCAAATGCTGGAATACGGCCTTTAATTAAGTAGGCCAACTCCAGGTTTCGAAGGGCAGAGAGTACAGGTAGTCCTCCACTTACCACCACAATGGAGACCAAAATTACTGTTGCTAAGCGAGACAGTTGCTCAATGAATTTTGCCCCATTTTACAACCTTCCCTACCACGGTTGTTAAATTAGTAAAATGGCCATTTAAGGGCATCTGGCTTCCCCATTGACTTTGTTTGTCAGAAGGTTGCAAAATGGGCACTTGCAACCGTCATAAAAGTGAGTCAGTTGTTGAGGGTTAGGGTTAGGGTTAGGGTTAGGGTTAATCATGCAGCAACGGTCATCGCTGTGAAAAACGGTCCCAAGTCAGTGCCGCTGCAACTTCGGCCACTAAACGAGCCGTTATTAAGTCGAGGACGAGCTGTAAACGAATGAACTACCCTGCCCTGAGACGGAGGGGAGAGCTGAGCTGTGCTTTCTTCCCTCCAGGAACACGCGTTTGAGAGCAGCCAGAAATACAAAGAAGGGAAATTCATCATCGAACTCGCTCACATGATCAAGGACAACGGCTGGGAATGAACTGCAATAAGACTCCTTGTCTTTGGACAGCCCATCTAGGGAAACAGGCTTATATTTTATATATATAAAAAGACTCCATGAGAGGGAAAAAAAGAAGAAGAAAAAAACAAACGGTGGCTGGGCGGTTGAGAAAAATCTCACCCGCCTAGTGATGTGATGTTGTGGTCCTTCCCTTCTCTCCAGAACATCTCTTCCCTGGGCTATTTTATTTTTATTTTTTATTTTGTTCTTCCTTCCCCTCCTCTCTGTGCAAATTCCCTTCTTTTTTCTATCTGTATCCCTGTGCAAACCCGTTATTTTTGGACAAACCTTTTTCTATGCGCTCCAGGAGGAAGAATTCCAGAACTCCGAGTCACCTGTGCTAAGGTAGCTCTCTCTCCTTTTGACCGACGCCTTCGGTTGCTCCTTTTGTGCCGTGCATGGTTTGATTGCCGATCGTCCGCTCCAGGGTTTGACAGCTGGCCCCGTATGGACGGTCCCGAGAATGTATAGGATGGAGAATATCTTTTTATTTTAGGCCCCTCCTCTAATTAGCCATTTCTGTGGTCTCTTTGCAGTGAGAAGGATTGCAGTATTCTACTACTCATTGATTCTATTTTTTTTTTTAAGCGTACCGCGGCCCGTTAGATATTATTTTGGCTAGGTTTTGCCGAGAGATTCAGTTAGCCAGTGTGACTGAATCTAGCCAGGATTTGGTTGTCTGTTTGGTTGTGTTTTTTTTTTTTTAAAAAGAGAAACTGTCAGAAAAGAGATTGAGTAATAATTTACAAGGCTAGCTTCAAACTGTAGATCCAAATCAGATACGTTATCAAGAGAAGCTTAAAAGCTTTTTGCCCCTGTTAAAAAGGAGGAAAAAAAACAAAGAATGTACAGCAGGGTCTTTTAAGATCAAAGGGCTGGAAAAATATGCAGCTCTTATTTTTAAAACGTTGGCTTCAAATGTTTTTGGTACTGTACCTTGGGAATGGGAAAAAAGATTTCTTTTATGGCTGGTTCCATGTAGTTTTACCTAGTTTTAATGCACTGGATGCGAGGAGGGTAGTTTCACGATCATCCACGTCCCTGGCTTTGGCAATACTGAAGCACGCACCAAAAGTGTGTGGTTGTGGGCGAGTTGTGTTGCACGAGTGCGTACGAAAAAGCTTGTCGGCGATCCCTCGAGCAGGTGGTTAAAAAAAAAGTTTTGCAAGCGAATAAAAAGTGACAACTTGGCGTTTTAAAAAAAAGGAACGAAAGAAAGAATGCATGAAGATAGTTTTTGTTTTTGTTTTTCTCAAAGGGGGTGTGTGTGCGTGATTTGCTGGCTGAATCGTCCCTAAGCACAATTTTTTTAATAATAAAACTGTTAATGTAAAAGAAATATCATCTGGGAATTTTTTAAAAAACGACAACCACCCCACCCCACTCCATAGTCAGTGGGTTGGGTCAGAGAGGACCACTATATCCATGTGTAAAAGTGCGTAGCGTTTCTCCATGGGAACTTTTTATGCGTACCATTTCAAGAAATGTGAAAACTTGGGGGGTGAGGGGAGCTGTATTTTGGGGGAGGGGAAGGGGTTGCAATTTTCTTTTTCCTCCCAAAATAATTCCAAGGGGGGGTGGGGAAATGTATAGAACATTTTACCTGAATCATACCGAGCCGCTGACAGCATGAGTAACAATAACTATAATAATAATAATAATATAGGAAGCTTTACAATGGGAACGCTAACGTACTTCTTACCTGTTGCATTGCAACTCCAGCTTTTTGTCTGTCCCTAATGGCTGCTAGTAAGCTCATCTAACTGACATTCAGATCTCGAATTGCACTTTAGCTTTATCCTTCCTTATAAAAATAGCAACTGTCTTCTCCTGAACGTTGAATGCTTTCCCTCCTCTACCCCGAACTCCCCTCCTTATTTCATTCCTTCGTAAATCCTTTTGGGAAGAAGAACGATTTTACACTGTGATGCAAAAAAAAAAGAAAAAAGGATATTGAATATATATCTTAAACTATTTAAGCGTGTGTGTGTGTGTGTATGTGTATATAGTTACTTTTCAGGCATTTGGATCCAAAGAGCTGTCCCCTCCTGACAGCTAGTCTCAGATTTTGTATGACCTTTATTCTGGTGCTTTATTTAGTGCGAATGACTTTTGAAACCCGGTGAATCTTCAGTCCGCAGCGGAACTGAGAACTCCTCTTGATTCACATCCAGAACAGCAGCAGTTTCAGCCGTCAGAGAGTTTTACTGGAAGACGAGAGGCTGGCTTGTTAGGGATGCTTGCTTGTTAGGTGTGTGCTTGTTAGGGAGTTCCTTGAGGTGTGTAATAATTCAATTTAGGGCAACTGGATGGAGTAGGAACCGTTACAGCATCCATAAAACCTCCTGCGAGTTTTCCGACTCACAGCCCTTAAGAAAAGAACCGGTGGTTATTCAAATGAAATTAGCTTTGCACTCCTCTCTACAAATCCTTTAAAGGTCTGGTCCTCATGGATCTCCTCTGTTGCTTTATGGCAGCGATGGGAGAACTGGACCTACCCCTTCCCTGTGAGATCGGTGTCCGCCGCCGTAAGTCCTGGATTTTTTTAAACAGCTAGATTTTCAGCGTTGTTGGCCTGCGGTGGTGACCATCGCTTTTTCCCTTTGACCATGAGCTTGCTTTGCTAACGTGGTTGCTCTCGCCTTGACGCATTTCTCAAATCATCTGAAAGTTCACTTTGTGGGGATTTTGAGAAGATGGGAAGGTTGAACGGAAAAAGAAAGGTGGAGGGGAAAATCTTACAAAAGAATGTATTTTAATCAGAAAATGCTTGGGCCGAACTACATGTTACACACAAATGTGACTCTCTTTCCCATAAAGCTGAACATTCACATGGCGTGGTAGAAATCCACTTGAAGTTGATTTTACACTTAGCTGTCTACCAAGGTGTAGTTTCTCGTAAGGAAAACGGGGACACCATACCTATTTGTGTGTAATGTGTAGTCCGGCGGGCTTTTTGGGTCTATGCAGGTGGACGTTTTCCCTAGAATTTTGTTTTTGTTTCACCCAGATGCCAAAAAGAAGGGAAAGTGGAAGATCAAATTGCAGCTTAAAAATCAGATGCAATTTATTTGTAGGGGGGGAATAAGCATTTCAAGGTACCAAACGAGCAATATTGCGAATTTTGAAACAAGGGACATAAAAAGGCTGTAGGGAATTTTAAATCCAGAACAAAATTGCGTAGGTCTGAAGTAGCATTCCTGTCTTACGATTCCTGGGAATTGGCAACCTCTTTGACTTGGCCTTTTAAGAATTCCTTAAAACTGCATCGTTCAAACGGACAGATTTGGTGGATCCAGATACTGCTGGATGATTGGTTGAAGTCTAAAAAGATCAGTCTGGTTACTGAACTTTCCAGCGTTACATTGAAAAAAAAAAGATACTTGAACATTACCAAGCATTTTCCCATTTAAACTGTGTTTATTTTTTATTTTTTGGTAACGTATTCTATTTAAGAGTTTGTGTGTGCTTTGTGGGTAAGTTTTAATCTTCCCTTTCAACTTGAGCACTTTTGTTGCTTATTTTTATTACTGTTGATCTTAACATTTATTATATATATATATACATACATATATATATAATATATATATATACTATATATTTTATAAATTGTAACAGCGATTTTTGTGAACATCTACCTACTAGATCTCTCCTCCCTTTTTGTGAAGTGGGTGAACTGACTACAAGCTGGTTCTTGAGAAGATTGTTCATTGGCACTTAGAGGAACAGGATGCCAACATTTACATTTGTGAAGTGTGTATGTGGTTTTTTGTTTTTTGTTTTGTTCTTGGGAGTCAATAGTCATGGCTCTTCTAAAATAGCCACCCAACCCCAACCTGATTCAGAGCCAGTTCAGAAACTTTTATTTAAGTCCATTTGGAGATTCCTAGACCTTATCATGTCTGGG
This sequence comes from Naja naja, assembly GCA_009733165.1. Classification (NCBI taxonomy): domain Eukaryota; kingdom Metazoa; phylum Chordata; class Lepidosauria; order Squamata; family Elapidae; genus Naja; species Naja naja. The sequence goes on from CM019165.1 coordinate 7,993,388, forward strand.
AGAAAAATCACCATTTCTTGGTAGACATTTTCAGAAATTTTAGAACTGCTGGTTCAGCTATTCCTTCTTAGGTGGGTATTGAAAACTTCCCCTAAAGGCAGATTTTCTTTTTGGTGGCGGTTGTGGGTGACTTCTAAACAACCACACACTTTCCAGATGATTTGTGGACAGCGTTCATTAGTTTGTCCCACCAGTGTTGTGAGGCTGAGGATATCTGGCCTGCTTGTGATGCTTCATGAATCTGTTAGCTTGTATTTGGATCTTTCCTAAGGACACCTCCAAATTCTACGGTTGCTTTTAGGGAACTTACGCGATAGACCCGCGTGGCAAATATCGTGATTAAAATTCACGTGGATCTGCAGGAAAGATACACCTCCTGGTGCCTGTGTTTTCGAAGGAAAAACCAATAACCCGTATCGGCCGTGAACAGTGTTGATCAGCGTGAAAAACCAGTACAAGGTTTTTGGCCCTTAATCTGGAACGGGAGGTTTGGTTTTTGTTTCCCCCGATAAGGCTAAATCTGCTCCGGACTTGGGAAGACAACTATAATGAGACTTTTAACTTGCCTTGGTAGGTTCAAAAAAAGGGGATTATTCAATTGAATGGTTCAGTAAGCACCATAGTCTTTCTCCTGAGTGTAAAACCAACCAGTTAGTGTGAGTTGTATTTTAAAAAAAAAAAAATCAGAGAAGCAAACACACATAGTGTCAAACACATGCATTTGGCGGCAGTTGGCGTGTGCCTCATTGCTGGAACAATTTGGGGGGGGGAAATGCTTTATTTTTTTGCAGCTGATGTGGCTTCTTCCTGGTTCTTGCCTCAGCAATACTATACACAATTTGTGGTTTCACTTTATTGTATCTCTTTGACAGTATCACAATAAAAACTTTCCGTTGTTTTGTTGAATGTGACTTTTTATTCTCTCCCTCCCTCCCTGCTTGGGCCAGATTTTCCTCCCCAAATGGCTGATGCGTCATCTTTTGTTTGGTGAGAAAGCAGATCAGAGACGGGCATCAAAGTTTTGCTCCCCTAGAGGTAGTCCTCGACTTACGACTGTAACTGAGCCCAGAATTTGTGTTGCTAAGCGAGACAGCTGGCTACGGGATCAAGGTTTTATTCCCATAGATAGTCCTCGTCTTACAACCAAAACTGAGCCAAGAATTTCTGTTGCTAAGCGAGACACTTAAGTGGGTTTTGCCCCATTTTAAGGCCTTTCTTGCCACAATGCAGTTATTAACTAACATGGCTGTTCAGGGAATCTGGCTGCCCCGTGGACTTTGCTCGTGAGACGGTCGCAAAAGGGACTCTGCAGCCGTCATAAAGGTGAGTCAGTTGCCAAGCATCCAAATTCTAATTGCATCACAGTGGGGATTGTGTAATGGCTGTCAGCGTTGTGTCAATTTTTTTCAGAGCAGTTGCGACTTCAGTCACCAAACGAACAGTTATAGGTCGACACCTATTTGCATTTCAGAAAATCTCATTTTTTAATTTGTTTATTAAATCTGTATGCCGACTGATTCCTCCCCTGACAAGGACTCCGGGTGGCAAAAGAGAGAGTTTGGGTTGTTTGAAAAAAAAACTGCTCCTGTTCGTTTTCTGCCTGCCTGCCTGCCCAGTGTGTGTGGCAGCAACACAAAGGCCGATTGTCACAAACTCTTGCTGATCTGGCAGAAAGATCCCCTTTCTTTCCGTTGCGGCTCTAATCTGGAGGCGATGAGACACAGAGGCCAAGAATGAGGAGAAAGGGCTGTGGGCACAGTCCACACAATGGTTGGCGCTGTTCGCTTTGGCTCACCAACGTAGGCAGCTAAGCCGCGTTGTCTCCCCATGACGTTCAGCCTCCCTCTCTTATCTGAGTTGCATCCATCCATCCATCATCGTGCTGAATCCTTGTAGAACTTTCCCTCTGTGTTTTTGGGGAGCTCTGCGCTACCCCCATTTAAATCGATACGTCCATGCAATAACTTGGAAAACCTCCAACTGGTGCCCGGGAAAGTTTATTTTATTTGTTCATAAATTTATATGCTGCTCGCTGTCAAGCGACTCCGGGCAGCTCACAGACATCGCAAAAAGCAAGTACAAGTCATCCTTCCACCCTTCATCTTTGCGCTGAATGTCCTGAATTAAATTTTCCTCTGTATATTTGGAGAACTCTGTGCTATCCCTGAACTGCAGGAACTTCCCTCTGGCGTGCAAGAGAGCCACTTTGGACTGAGTCCCAACGGGCAATCTAGGAATCAAGGTGTGCAGTCATGCCCCCCCTCTCTCTCACACACACATAACTCTGGTTTAGTGGGTTTATTAATGCTCCCCAGTAACTCCCTTCACCCAAAACCCAGAACTGTCCCGATTAAGTCCAGCCGCAGCAGGCAGACAGATGCTAGTCCTCAGAACAATGGCCAAAAAGTCCACAAGGCCCTTGAAAGTTTCCCAAACCCACCGGTCAAAATTAAATCCGCAATACAAGAGGGTTCAACGAGGCAAGACAAGTCCAGAGTTCGCAAGGCACGATCTGAGTTCGAGGCACGGGGTCCATCCGAAGCGAGGCAAGAATCACGACGGCCAGAAAACACAGCTAGCAAATGAACATGTGGTTCCAAGCATCGCTTCCATCTGTCTGATGTGCTGAAGAGCCAGTTTCTGGTGCAGCCCATCAAGAGGGGTGAGGCTGCCTCCGCGCGAGTAATCTGGCTGACCTCTGCCCTATGCATTTTTGGATCAATGCAGAAGGCAGTTCTTCCTCCTCCTCATTGACTGGCTATAGCTGCATCCTTTCCCCACCTGAAGCCTCTGGGCTGCCCTGCTGCAGCTGTGGTTGAGCTAAATCCCTCTCAGACAGCTGCTCGGAGCCACTGACCAACTCCTCTCCAGATGTGCCCAGAACTGGTTCATCCTCCTCCGAACTGACATCCGGAGAAGAGGCATCTGGGGAAGCGTCCATCACACAAAGTGGGGACCAATACATTTTTAATCCTTTGCTTAAATCCCACAATTGCCCGCAGATGGTAAGTTTTCTTAGCCAGTTGATAAATACAGAACTAAAGTGGGGATTGGCTAATTCAGAACCGTGTTAGCCAAAACATTTTTTTTAAAAAGGGGGGGGGGGTTTGCAAAGGGAAAGAGAAACCACGAAGACTGAAGTGCCCGTCAATTCATTTTCCTCCTTGCTCTTAATTCAATTTAGGGCTTCCTTCCCAAATGGTTTGATATCACTTCCAGTTCAGAGACCACCACTGCAGGAAAGGAGGTAAGCATTCAAGGCCGCTCCATCCAGCATTGTTTAGGGTTTCCTTTCCCCACCCCCCAAAAAAAGCCCCTTGTCTGAAACATTTGCCTATTGTCTTTAAAGAAAGCAGGAAAGGCATCTGCTCGAAAAATTGCAGAGGATAGATCCTAAAGCATATAAAACACTCGGTTGCAACCAAGAATCATAGGGTTATGTTGTGGCCCCGCCTCGTGAGCCTGTGCTGACAGAGGAAGAGGACCTGGATGATGAAGAAGAGGAGGAACAGGCAATGCCTTCCTCACCAGGGCCTTCCTCCCCAGGACCTTCCTCCCTGGCAAGGCCTCCCTCCCCAGGACCTTCCTCCCTGGCAAGGCCTCCCTCCTCAGGACCTTCCTCCCTGGCAAGGCCTCCTCCCCAGGACCTTCCTCCCTGGCAAGGCCTCCTCCCAGGACCTTCCTCCCTGGCAAGGTCTCCCTCCCCAGGACCTTCCTCCCTGGCAAGGCCCCTCCCCAGGACCTTCCTCCCTGGCAATGCCTCAGGTTTCTTCGAAAGCCAAGAGGAACAGCCTGAGAGACGTATCAGTACGGCCACGGCGAGAGAGGAGGAGGAGGGTTCCTGGCTTGATCCCAGGCAACGTCGGAGGGAGAAACGTCAGCAGCAACGTGGGGGTGGGAGGGCCAGAGATTGAGCTGGACCACACCCCACCAGGTATAAAAGTGGGTGTGCCTACGTTACAAACTCTGTACGTGACAAAGTGTGGAATAAGCCGAGGATTCCGTCTGTGTTGTGGTGCCTGCTTTGAACTTTGGGAATAAATCATTCCTTCTGTGAGTACTTCATTTCTTGTCAGCTCCAAATTTGGCAGTGAGAGCCTGGGTGACTGCCAACACTCTTATCGGGAGAGATAACTTGGATTTTGGAGACAGGCCAGCGTGACTCTCTGTGCTAGTGTTGCTGCCAAGTTCCTTACCTTCTGGGGAAGGGAAGGGGAGACAGAACAGGTTAGATGGGACTCTAGACCAACTCCCTGCTCAAGGCAGAAGACATATCATCCCGGTCAAATGATTGTCCAGTCTTTATTTTCGAAAACGTCCAGTTTGGTACCCTGGCAAAATTAATTTATTAAATTTATATGCTGCTCACCTTCGAGCTAACTCTGTGCAGCTTATGACAATGCAGCAGCAAGTACATGAGGTTAAAAAGTAGATAATAAAAGAAGCAGAGATTAAATAAGTTAAAAATCCAAATAGAACAGGGCGAAGCAGGAATTTCCTTCCTGCTTTACTATCCATCTCCGGTGTGGAGCCCCAAAATATTTCTCCAAAGTAGAAGAAGCCAAGGCTGGCTGGGGAATTCTGGGGGTTGAAGGCCACAGGTCTTAAAATTAGCAAGGTTGGACACTGTTCCAGAGTGGGATTGGATGAAAAGGCTGTTGTTATTTTTCAATTCAGCTGAAATGGCTTTTGTTATTTTGGATCAGATCATTAATTGTAAAAAAGAAGAAAGAAAAGCATAATACCTGGAACCGATAATAGAATTGCAAGAAAGACATAGCTTTGGTATAAGGGAAATAATGAATACGAGGGCACTTGGATCAGAAAATAAAATATCGTCCCATTTTTTATTTGGCTCTGCTTGGTTGTTCCGTGCCGAACAATGTCTTCTTCTGACCAGGAAATTATTTTAGAAATCGTGCATTAGAGTCTTCTATACAAAATTAGAACTTTCCAATATTTCAGAGTATATCTCGGTCCCAGAACAATTTTTTTCAGGTTCTTGTTGGCTTCTTCCTCCAATGGGATTGGAGGAATTCATAATAATAAATATAATAAATAAATAAGAAATAATAATAAACAATCTATAAGGGATTGGAACAACTCCATCCAAGGTATTATAGGTTTTTCTTGAGGGTAGTACTAACTTAATACAAGTTTGTGATGTCCTTGGTGCTTTCTGAACTTGGTTGTTTTCTAGCAGACGTTCCATGACCTGCCTAGGTAACATCATCAATGCTAGAAGGGTGTGGGGTCTGTGGAGTGGAGGAGAAGTGGGGGAGGAGGAGAAGATGGGGAGGAAGAGGAGGTGGAGGTCCTCTGAACTTGGTTGTTTTCTAGCAGACATTTCATGACCTGCCTAGGTAACATCATCAGTGCTCTGATGCATTCATATAGTGCTGATGGTCTTACTTTTTTGGTACTGCCCTAAACAGTTTCTGCAGGATGCCTTCCTCAGCACTGCTCTCTGCTAATCATTGTAGACTCACCATCCATCAGTGACTTCACTCTTCCTTCGTTGGCCTAAAAATCAGTCTGCAGAAAACTGGGTTGTTTTCCTTCTTTACAACATATTCATACTTTTAGATCATTCTGAACTTGGCAAGTTTCACCAGCCGCCTTCCAGCTTCGTAATTTTTCTTCCACCTCTTTGCCCTGCCTCCTTCTTTCTATTTTCATATGCAGGCAAAACTACAATCTTTTCTTCAAAAGGACTCTAGGCCCATTATAAACCTTGGAATGGAATGGAATAATGGAATGGAATGGAATAAGAATAAGAAGAAGAAAGAATAGAATAGAATAGAATAGAATAGAATAGAATAATGGAATGGAATGGAAGAATAAGAATAAGAAGAATAGAATAGAATAGAATGGAATGGAAGAATAAGAATAAAGAATAAGATGAAAGAATAGAATAGAATAATGGAATGGAATGGAAGAATAAGAATAAGAAGAAAGAATAGAATAGAATAGAATAGAATAGAATAGAATAATGGAATGGAATGGAAGAATAAGAATAAAAGAATAGAATAGAATAGGAAGGGACCCTTGGAGGTCTTCTAGTCCAGCCCCCTGCTGAAGCAGGAGAACCTATATCATTTCAGACAAGTGACTGTCCAGTCTCTTAAAAATATGGGTGACTTCATTTTTCTGGCAATGAAATGATTGGGGTGGGGGAAAATCCTAAAGTCAGCAGGCTTCTGGGGGAGTGGGAGGTTGAGCTCCCAAACTGACAATCAGGAAACAAATGAAAACGTAAAACTTTAATGAAAAACATGTCACGGAACCCATCCCGCTTACAAATTTTGTGACCCGGGAAACTTGTACAAAAGAACATTGCAACAGGTTCATTTTTCAAAAGATCCTTCTTTAAATTTGCACGGCGTATATATGCACTGTTTTCTCCGCAAATCCCTGAACAGTCCCCACTAAAATTAATAATATTTTTAAAAAAACGAACAAACCAGTGACTGATTGGACTACAGTGGCTAGAATCTCTATCCAGGTAGCGCAAGACTCAAGCAGACTGATTGCACCCAAAGCTAACTCCCTATTTTAGCTTGGTAGGACAAGTGGCAATTCTCATTTTTAGCATGAATGGAGTTAATTGTCATCTTCCTCCTGCTGCAGAACATTTGTCAATGAGATCATCGCCGAAGGAAAAAGTGGTGGGCGATTAAGGATTTTTTTTAAAAAAGAAAAAGAAAAAAACCCAACCTCCTTGTGTGTTTTTTTAGCTTGGAAGCTACTGTTATTACCTAGAAATGGATGTGAGAGGGCATCAACATTTTCTGACATTTGAACAACTCTTGAGAGATTTTACTGACCTCTCTAGATGTGTAGGTTTCCCAGAATGCTCAAGCTGGATGGCCAGTGCTGATAATTTCAGGAATGGACCTCTGAAATGGACCAAACTAAAAGCACATGTCCTCCACAGACTCCCATTTTGGTAGAGATGGGGAACTGAGCATTGCCGTCAAAGGGCAGTGATGAAGAAAAGGGGCTCAAATGCAGCACTATCCCTGTTTGGGAAAGATCCTTCAACCCTTCATCATCCTCTTTTAACGACCCCATAATCCCTTGCCGGGTGAAGTCTGGGCAACTGAATGGAGCTAGCAGAGCGGTTTACTGGCTGGATGCTCTTCCTGTCACCAATGCGGAGTTTTTGTTCAGCAGATATAAGTCTCAGTGTGCTCAGAGAGAGAAATATCTGCCTCTACCTACCTGATAGCAAGAACCCTACATCTAAGTCACCGTACCACGCCAAAGATCCTTCAACCCTTCCTTCTTGCTATTTTGCCTTTCTTCAAACGCTTCCCAGTTACTGTTCTGTCTGCTCAACTCTTATCACTATTAGCAGGTAATCACTCACTTACACCCTTTGGTTTTGGATTAGTTTCCTTCTGGGATCCAGAAATCCTTCTGTCTTCCAAAAGAAGGGAGCTGAAATTCCCCAAAGAGGTAGGTAAGATCAAGTGGCTAGCTGGGTAAGGCCTAAAGCCACAGGGAGTTTTCCCAGAGGCCTCCTCAGAATATTTTAGGCTACACATCAGAGAGAAGGTGGACCAACAGCTCTTCAGTAGCTAAGGGAAACTGGAGCAGAGGTGCAGCATTAGGTGGATATGTGGGGGTGTGTGTGTTTATTTTGAAGCAGAATTCTCACCGAGCTACGGTTGAGGTTCTGTATCCATCACCACCTCTAAACAAGGATGTTGGCTTGGAATGCCTAGGTGGGAAATCAACAGGTTGCAGAGATAAAAGTTTGTTGTTCAAGAGCATCTGGGCAGCTCTTCAAAACGGGAAGAGCTTGGGAAGGACTGTGGTTTCCCCTACCCAAACTGTCTTCTCCCAAATTCGTCCATCAACCCCTCAGCTGTGAAATGGAAGATCTCTCCTTCCTTTTTACTTGGAACACGCCCCACCGAAATCTGCAGAAATCTTTCTGGGTTGTCGTTGGCTTACAGGCACTCTGTGAAAAGCCTTAACTTTCAGCAAGGCCCTTTCACAACCCCACAAAAGGCTGTCAGGGAAACCATCTTAAGGGGAAGATTTACAGCCAAGAGTCTCATACTTTTGTGACAGCGGCAGAGGCACAGACCTGGCTCTTCTCCGTTCCAGACTGGATGGGTTGGAGCTGGTCCTCCTCCGTGGGCTACCACGAGCTGAAGTCCCCGAAGCCTCCGGTTTTCTTCTCCTTCTTGGCCACCCCGCTGGTGGACGGCCCCTCTTCCGCTGCTCGCTTCCTGCGCCACAAAACGCCCAAGTCAAACCCCTCCCATTCCTACAAACAGGCCCTAACCCTTAAGGTTCTCCAAAAAGAATGCAAGAGAGGAGCAGAAGTGGACAAAGGGAGACCAGGAGGACACATCAACTAGTAGTTTCCCCTACTTTAGTGGTAAAATAAATAAATAAATGAAAGTCTTTCCGCCTCTTCTTTCAGAGGAACCAGTTTTGGAATATTAAAAAAAAAAATGAAGTCTGAAAAGTTCTAACGCCGTTTTGAATGGGAGGTCAAGAGAAGCAGGAAGCCATCACCTTAAGGTCTAACTGGCTCTAAGGTGCTTTCCTTTGGGACAAACTGATTATTCTAGTTCTGTTCTATTCCTTTTCTCTATTCCATTCCATCCTATTTTTTTTCTATTCTATTCCCATAATTCTATTCTATTTATTTTAATTCTATTCTATTTTCTATTCTATTCTATATATTCTATTCTATTCTATTCTATTCTATATATTCTATTCTATTTATATTCTATTCTCTATTCTATTTATTCTAATTCTATTATATTCCATTCTATTTTCTATTATATTCCATTCTATTTTCTATTCTATTCTATATTCTATTCTATTCTATTTTCTATTCTATTTTTTCTTTTCTATTCTACTTTCTATTCTATATTCTATTCTATTTATTCTATCTATATTCTATTCTATATTCTATTCTATTTATATTCTATTCTATTCTATTCTATTCTATTTATTCTAATTCTATTATATTCCATTCTATTTTCTATTATATTCCTTTCTATTTTCTATTCTATTCTATATTCTATTCTATTCTATTTTCTATTCTTCTATTTTTTCTTTTCTATTCTACTTTCTATTCTATATTCTATTCATTTTAATTTTGTTCTATTCTATTTATTCTAATTCTATTCTATTCTATTTTCTATTCTTTTTTCTATTCTATTTTCTATTCTATTCTATTCTATTCATTATCCTATCCTTCTATTTCTATTTTTCACTGCCTGAACCCATAAAAATGTTCGCACAAATTCAATAGGATCAACCGGCAGAGGTTATTCTTTTCTTGATCACATACACATGGAAGGATGGCTTGACCTCCCCATAGAAAAGAACCTAGGGATTCCAAAAAGTAAAATACAACCAGAACTTACGCTGCTGCTATATTTATGTATTTCCCAACTCCTGTGCGGTAAGTTTTGGGTGTGGGAGGTTCCTTCTTCGGGACTTCTTTGCTTTCTCTCTTCGTTGTCTCCTCTTCCTGCTGGGCCTTCTCTCTTTCTTGGGCCACCTTGGAGAAAGTGAACGGAGACAGATCAATCTTCCAGAAAAAAAAACCGAAAAGAGGTTTCAAACAGGCCACAGAGTACAAACCGGCTGAAAACG
>CM019165.1:8004017-8015602 GCA_009733165.1 Naja naja
AGGGAGAGAAAGGAAGGAAGGAGGCTCAGGGCTCAGGGCTATTCAACAGGCAGGGAGAAAAATGAAAGGCTCTCTGTTTAAGACTCCTGAACAACGCCAAGTGGTGACAAGTCCACAACTTTGCCCATTCGTCACATCTGAAGCCAGCCCCCCCCCACCCCCACAGGCCCCCTGCTTCTCACCTCCACACGGAGGATCTAAAAATACACCCTGGAGGCAAACCTCTTCCCACCCACCTTCTCCCCAGGGAGATTCATGCAGGTAATCACAGAGCGGGTTCGGTTCCTCAGCCTGTTTTAAACACGCCGCTCTGTTTTTACTCCACCTTACGACCCCCCCCCAATGGAGCCCCAAATGCACCTCGCTAAGAGAGGGTAATAAAGACATCACAGGTGGGAATCCACATTTTACCAAATCGGGAAAGATTTTAGAGATGAGCCATGCTGGCACAGGGATTAGAATGCAGTATGGCAGGCTAATTCTGCCCACTGCCAGCAGTTCGATCCTGACCGGCTCAAGGTTGACTCAACTTTCCATCCTTCGAGGTGGGTAAAATGAGGACCCAGATTGTTGGGGGCAAGAGGCTGACTCTGTAAACCACTTAGAGAGGGCTGGAAAGCACTGTGAAGCGGTATATAAGTCTAAGGGCTATTGCTCTTCCTTCCCTCCTTCCTTCCTTCCTTCCTTCCTTCCTTCCTTCCTTCCTTCCCTCCTCCCTCCTTCCTTCCTTCCTTCCTTCCTCCATGGTGCACAGTGGTGAGAATGCAGTATTGCATGCTAAATCTGCCCACTGCCAGCAGTTCGATCCTGACTGGCTCAAGGTTGACTCAGCCTTCCATCCTTCCGAGGTGGGTAAAATGAGGACTCAGATTGTTGAGGACAAGAAGCTGACTCTGTAAACTGCTTAGACAGGGCTGTAAAGCACTGTGAGGCGGTATATAAGTTTAAGTGCTATTACTATTGTTCTTCCTTTTCTCCTTTCCTTCCTTTCTCCCTCCCTCCCTCCCTCCCTCCCTCCCTCCCTCCCTCCCTCCCCATCCATCCATCCATCCATCCATCCATCCATCCATCCATCCACGGTGCACAGTGGTTAGAATACAGTATTGCTGGCAGTGGGCAGAATACTATCTGCCCCCTGCCAGCAGTTCGATCCTGACTGGCTCAAGATTGACTCAGCCTTCCATCCTTCCGAGGTGGGTAAAATGAGGACCCAGATTGTTGGGGCAAGAGGCTGACTCTGTAAACCGCTTAGAGAGGTCTGTGAAGCACTGTGAAGCGGTATATAAGTCTAAGGGCTATTGCTATTTATAGGACCATCCACCTTGGGGCATCGAAAGGAACTTCTACATCTGAAGACTTGGCAACCAACTGTAACGAGCCAACTCACTCCTTACCATGTCACAGTGAAGCTCCAAGTTGAGGTTCCCTTGGCTGGTGTGCAACCGGACGTAACCCTTCTTCTTGACATACCGGTACCGCACCACGTCATCATCGATGGCAGCTGTTCACAGAGGTCACAGGGTCTCAAGTTATGTATTTTTGTTTATATACGTTTCCTATATCTAAACCGTCCACCTCCCTCTCTCTCTCTAAGGCTGGTTTAATGTGTACGACTCCCTCTGCAATGAACTAACGGCCTTGCCACTTAGCATCAGTGTATCTAATTTAATGAAAAGGAGGACCAGGGGTGATATGATAGCCGTGTTCCAATATCTCAGGGGCTGCCCCAAAGAAGAGGGAGTCAAGCTATTCTCCAAAGCACCAGAAGGCAGGACAAGAAGCAAGGGATGGAAACTGATCCAGGAGAGAAACAACATAGAACTAAGGAGAAATTTCCTGGCAGCGAGAACAATTAACCAGTGGAACTCCTTGCCTCCAGAAGTTGTAAATGCTCCAACACTGGATGTTTTTAAAAAGATGTTGGATAAGCATTTGTCTGAAATAGTATAGGTTTGCTGCCTAGGCAGGGGGTTGGACTAGAAGACCTCCAAAGTCCCTTTCAACAGTGTTATTCTATTCTACTCTACTCTACTCTAATTCTTATTCTATTCTGTGATCTATTCTATTCTATTCTATTCTATCTATTCTGTTCTATCCTATCTATTCTATTCTATTCTATCCTATCCTATTCTAAAGAGAGGAGAGATTTGGAAAATACGATGAAGAAAAATCGTGTCCCTTTTCGTTTTTTTAGGCTCTTCAAAGCTCAATCAATTCAGTCCTACCGTGTTTCCCTGAAAATAAGACACTGTCTTATATTTTTTTGGCTCCCAAAAACACACTAGGTCTTATTTTGGGTGGAGGTCTTATATATTTATGGTGCCAAATAGTGGGTGTGAGTGTGTAGGGGGTGTTTGGGTGCACGGTTGCTCCCTGAAAAGTCTTCCTGGAACTGGAGATTTACTAGGTCTTATTTTGGGGTAGGTCTTATATTAGGGCAGGTTTAGAAAATAGTGCTAGGTCTTACTTTCGGGGTAGGTCTTATTTTCGGGGAAACACGGTATATTCTCACCTATATGTTACTGATCAACACACAGTCCTCAAAGAGTAGAAATAACAGTAAATAAGAACAAAGTAAATATTTTTTTTAAAAAAAACAGAGCACCTGAAGGCAGGACAAGAAGCAGTGGGTGGAAACTAATCCAGGAGAGAAGCAACCTAGAACTAAGGAGAAATTTCCTGACAGTGAGAACAATTAATCGGTGGAATGAGTTGCCTTTGGAAGTCTATTTTACCTGCTTCGTGGGTCGTCTCAGGTGCCATGGCTGTGGATGTGAACGAAGCGCTGACTCTCCCAGTGGAATAGTGAGCCTGTTAAAACAGCAACCGATGAGGACCTCAGGGTGAGGCTATTTGCAGTACAGGAAGTCCTCGACTTACAACAGCTCGTTTAGGGACCATTCAAAGTTACGTCATCGCTGGGAAAAAGCGACTTAGGACCGTTTCTCACGCTCAGGACTGGCTGCAGCATCCCCAAGGTGACGTGATTTACCTTCGGGTGCATGACAACTGATTCATAGTTATGACAGTTGCAGCGTCCCCTGGGGTCTGATGACCAAAGTCAATGGGGAAGACGGATTCGCTTAACAACCGTGGTACCAACTGAACAGCGGCAGGGATTCGCTTGAACCAACGTGACAAGGAAAGTCGTGAAATGGGGCCAAACTCACTTCCACTAATTTCTCCCTTAGCAACATAGGTTTTGGGCTCCGTCATGGTCGCACGCGGAGGGCCACGTGCATTGAAAAGAGGAGGAGGGGTGTGTGTGCATGCACCGTGGAGGATGCCAGGAGAGGGTTGTCTATGCGGAAAATGGTGGCCACGGTGGGCCAGTCTGGACTCCAAACAGGTGATCTGCAGTGTTTTGTTTTCCTCTTCCCTCCTTCCCTTTGATGCCAGGTCAAGCCATCCATTTCAGTTTATTACGGTCATAGACCAGAGACCAGAACAAATAAAAACGCTCCCTAAATATACAATTAAAAACTCTAGTATAAACAGGGGTGGGATTCAACCGGTTACTATCGGTTCGGTGATTACGTTTTACACCAGAATTCTGGGAGTTGAAGTCCTCCCATCTTCCCGTGGCCAAGTTGGAAACGCAGGGTTCTAGATCTGCTCCATTCTCCAGTCACTTTTGAAAATGGCCCTGGATCGATCAACTCACCGCATTCAGCCTGTCCGTTTTCTTCTTCTCCGGCTCTTTCATGGTAGCTGCCAGAATGTCGTCCCCTTTGAATTCTTTGTATAACTCCAACAGCGTCTCTCTGGTCTCAATGTTGGCATTTTTCAGGTAATAGGAAGGGTCAGACCTGGCTTTTTCGTCATCTGCAAAAGATTGTTAAGAGGTCAGGAATGGCCTTGCTCACCTGGGAAAACTGGTGAGGGTCAGAGCCGTTTCTGGGCTCTGCTAGAGGGTAACAGGATGGTGGTGAAATATTGGAGGCCACTCAAGGTAATCAGCATCTAAAGCTGTCTTACTTAAATGTGGCAGCTTGAAGAGGCTTTAACTTTCAGAATTCCCCAGCCAGAATTCTTTTAAGATGGGTGGACTTCAACTCTCAGAATTCCCCAGCCAGAATTCTTTAAGAGAGATGGATTTCAACTCCCAGAATTCCCCAGCTAGAATTCTTTAAGATGGGTGGAATTCAACTCCCAGAATTCTCCAGCCAGAATTCTTTAAGAGAGATGGACTTCAACTCCCATAATTCCCCAGCCAGAATTCTTTTAAGATGGGTGGACTTCAACTCCCATAATTCCCCAGCCAGAATTCTTTAAGAGAGATGGACTTCAACTCCCAGAATTCACCAGCCAACATGCTTTAAGAGATGGACTTCAACTCCCAGAATTCCCCAGCCAGCATGCTTTAAGAGAGATGGATTTCAACTCCCAGAATTCCCCAGCTAGAATTCTTTAAGATGGGTGGACTTCAACTCCCAGAATTCCCCAGCCAGAATTCTTTAAGAGAGATGGACTTCAACTCTCAGAATTCCCCAGCCAGCCTGCTTTAAGAGAGATGGATTTCAACTCCCAGAATTCCCCAGCCAGAATTCTTTTAAGATGGGTGGACTTCAACTCCCAGAATTTCCCAGCCAACATGCTTTAAGAGATGGACTTCAACCCCCAGAATTCCCCAGCTAGAATTCTTTTAAGATGGGTGGAATTCAACTCCCAGAATTCCTCAGCCAGCATGCTTTCACACTTATGACCGTTGCGGATCAAAATTTGGACACTTGGCAATTGACTCACATCTATGATGGTTGCGGTGTCTTGGGGGTGGTGGTCATGTGATCCCCTATTTGTGACCTTCTGACAATGGTGGAAGCCAGATTCACTTAACAACTGTGTTACTCACTGAACAACGGCAGCGATCCGCTGCTGAACCAGTGTGGCAAGAAAGGTCGCAAAATGGAACAAAGCTCAGTTAATAAATGTCTTTTAGCCACCGAAGTTTGGGGCCTTCATTGTGGCTGTAAGTCAAGGACTACCTGCAGTTTTCCACCATCCTCCTTACCCGGGTCAGTGACTTTCAAATTGTTCTTCACGTGAAAAAAGCTGGAGACGTTAAATTTGTCCACGTTGGTGGGATCCTAAAATGAAATAAATTGAAAGAGAAGAGTGGGAGTTTTGGAGCACAATGCTGAGCAGAGCTGCGCATCCAACCCCTTTCAGAAAACTCAAACTGCCCAGGGAGCTGCTGATCCAGTTCTACAGAGGAATTACTGAGTCTGTCATCTGCACCTCTATCACCGTCTGGTTTGGCTCTGCAACCCAACAGGACAGACACAGACTCCAGAGGGTAATTAGGACTGCAGAAAAAACAATGGCTACCAACCTGCCTTCCACGGAGGACCTGTATGCTGCACGAGTCAAAAAGAGGGCTGTGAAAATATCTACAGACCCCTCACATCCTGGACATAAACTGTTTCAACTCCTTCCCTCAAAACGATGCTATAGAGCCCTGCACACCAGAACAACTAGACACAAGGACAGTTTTCCCCTCTGCTAAAGAAATAATTCCCTCAACACTGTTCAACTATTACAAAGTCTGCACTACTATTACTGTTAATCTTCTCATCACTCCTTATCACCCATCCCCTCCCACTTGTGATTGTAGGACTGTAACTTTGTCGCTTGTATCCTTACGATTTATATTGACTGTTTCCTAGTATGATTTGATTGCTGATTGTACCCTATGACTATCATTAAGTGTTGTACCTGATGATTCTTGATTCTTAATGAATGTATCTTCTTTTATGTATACTGAGAGTATTTACACCAAGACAAATTCCTTGTGTGTCCAATCACACTTGGCCAATAAAGAATTCTATTCTATTCTATTCTATTCTATTCTATTCTATTCTATTCTTATTGTATCCTATGACTATTATTAAGTGTTGTACCTTATTATTCTTGACTCTTGACGAATGTATCCTTTCATTTTATGTACACTGAGAGCATTTGCACCAAGACAGATTCCTTGTGTGTCCAATCACACTTGGCCAATAAAGAATTCTATTCTATAATATTCTGTTCTGTTCTATTCTATTCTATTCTTATTGTACCCTATGACTATTATAACTTGTTGTACTTTATGATTCTTGACAAATGTATCTTTTCTTTTATGTACACTGAGTATTTACACCAAGACAAATTCCTTGTGTGTCCAATCACACTTGGCCAATAAAGAATTCTATTCTATTCTGTTCTGTTCTGTTCTGCTCTGCTCTATTCTATTCTATTCTATTCTATTCTTATTGTACCCTATGACTATTATAACTTGTTGTACTTTATGATTCTTGACAAATGTATATTTTCTTTTATGTACACTGAGTATTTACACCAAGACAAATTCCTTGTGTGTCCAATCACACTTGGCCAATAAAGAATTCTATTCTATTCTGTTCTGTTCTGTTCTGTTCTATTCTATTCTTATTGTACCCTATGACTATTATAACTTGTTGTACTTTATGATTCTTGACAAATGTATATTTTCTTTTATGTACACTGAGAGCATTAGCACCAAGACAAATTCCTTGTGTGTCCAATCACACTTGGCCAATAAAAGAATTATATTCCATTCTATTCACAATTTTTTGTGGGTGGGGGGGGAGCCATCAGGGCAGATGGGATAAAAAACAGCTTTGTTTCGTTCCGGCACCGTCTCTTTTGAGAGTGATGAAACGTGACGTGGACGGATTCCAGAGCGGTTTTTCTTTCCCTCAGCCACTGCTGAATAAATACATAAATAAAAATCCGGCACAGCGGGGCAAGGATGAACGCCCCATGGCCCGAATCCAAACCCAGAGCTGAGAGAATGGTCGAAGGAAGGAGGAGAAGGGAGAAGACGACGTCAGTTGGAGCCCAAATGGCAGAAGGGGGGGGGGGATGAATGTGGCATTTGTGCCTTGCGATAAGAAAGCTTCTTCCAATAATATTCCACTGGCGGGCAAACGCTCACTGGGGAGAGAACGGATTGCCCCATCTCTCATTAAGTGACATAATTGCGCCTTTCACTCAGCCCTGAAATTGTTTGCTCTCGCTGGTAAATAAATCTTTAGTTTTATGGCCCAGCAGTAAAAGCGAACTGACGTTCAGTAAGTCAGGAGGGGAGGTGATGGCGGGGAGAGAAAGAGAATGAGGAAGAGCGGGAGGGAGAGAGACAAAAGAGAAGAGAGAGAGAAGGGGAGAGGAGAGGAGAGGAAAGGAGAGAGAAGAGAAGAGAAAGGAAGAGAGAGCGAGAGAGAAGGGAGGGAAAGAGGGAGGGAGCGGGAACAGAAGAGAAGATCAGGGAGAAGAAAGAAAGAAGAGAAAGGAGAAGAAAGAGAGAAGGAGGGAGAGGGAACAGAAGACAAGAGAAGGAAGAAGAAAGAGAGAAAAGAAGAGAGAGCGAAGAGAGAGAAGAGAGGAAAGAGAAGAGGGAGGGAAAGAGAAGAAGGGAGGGAAAGAGAAGAGGTGAAGAGAGCGAGAGGAGAGACAGAGAAGAAATGGAGACTCTTAAGAAACTGGAAAGAGGAGAATGCCAAAGTCAAAACCCTTTTCATTCATTCTTTTAAAAACTTTACCTGCAATGTAATAATATCTTGCCTCGAAAAGGGCTCATCGCTCAACAGATCCTTAAAGGTCTTGGTTTTTATGTTCAGCTGCTCAACCGCCTTGCAAAACAAGAAAGAAGAAGAAGAAAAAGGAAGAAACGGGGAATCAATGGGAGGGTTGAGTCTAACTTTTCTCCAGTTAGTCTTTTCAAACCCGAGATGAGGGTTGAGGGCGGCTCACTTAGTAACCGCCTTGCTTAGCAGCGGAAATCCTGGTTGTAAGTTGGGGAACTGCCTGCATCCCCGTGTCTCGTCAACCGTGAAGGTGCTCACCTCGAAACCAAAGACGTTCCCGGTGGTCTTGATGGCCACGATGTGGGAGTTATTGGTGAAGACCGTGAAAAGGACCGGGCAGTGGTATTTCCCTAAATTGAAGAAGGAAGAAGGGAGAGGAATGAAGCAAAGACAGGACTCATTTTCCCAACCTCCGGGTGATCGGCCCAAAGTCACCCGGTCAGCTTTCGTGTCTAAGGTGGGACTAAACTCACAGGCTGCTAGTGATTGGCTCTAGGTCACCCAGTTGGGTTTCATGCCTAAGGCGGGACTAGAACTCATAGCCTCCTAGTGATTGGCTCTAAGTCACCCAGTTGGGTTTCATGCCTAAGGCGGGACTAGAACTCACAGCCTCCTAGTGATTGGCTCTAGGTCACCCAGTTGGGTTTCATGCCTACAGGGACTAGAATTCACAGCCTCCTAGTGATTGGCTCTAAGTCACCCAGTTGGGTTTCATGCCTAAGGCGGGACTAGAACTCACAGCCTCCTAGTGATTGGCTCTAAGTCACCCAGTTGGGTTTCATGCCTAAGGGGGACTAGAACTCATAGCCTCCTAGTGATTGGCTCTAAGTCACCCAGTTGGGTTTCATGCCTAAGCGGGACTAGAACTCACAGCCTCCTAGTGATTGGCTCTAAGTCACCCAGTTGGGTTTCATGCCTAAGGTGGGACTAGAACTCACAGCCTCCTAGTGATTGGCTCTAAGTCACCCAGTTGGGTTTCATGCCTAAGGCGGGACTAGAACTCATAGCCTCCTAGTGATTGGCTCTAGGTCAACAGTGGCAGGAAAGGTTGCAAAATGGAACAAAACCCAGTTCACAACTATCTCACTGTGCAACAGGATTTTTAGGTGGTCGTTAAGTACAGGACTACGTATTTCCATGGTTGGAATCGGGGTGATGGGTGTCTCCTGACCCGGAGCCCTGATTTTATGGGGCATGAAGGACTCATTGTGACACAAAGGCAGCAGAATCCAGGCTCCCTGGGGCCTCCTTGTCATCTGCACAATCCTCACATCCAATTTTTCATAAATTGTGCCGACTCACCGTCGTTGTTTTTGGCAAAGTTCAGCTTGATGAGAGATTTAGCTTCCAGCTTCTGCGGAGACAAAACAGATCCAAAAGTTAATCCTCCATTTGGAACAACCAACGGGAATAGAAGTTGCCTTCGGAAGTGGTGGGAGCTTCATCCCTGAGGCTTTCAAGAAGAGACCGGACTGCCATCGGTCAGACATGGTGTAGGGTCTCCTGCTTGGGCAAGGGGGAGTTGGACTAGATGACCTACAAAGTCCCTTCCAACTCTGTTCATCTGAATCTATCTAAGATGATCAAAGGCCTGGAGACTAAAACATATGATGAACAGTTGCAGGAACTGGGCCTGGCTGGTCTAGTGAAGAGGGGAGACATGAGAGCAGTCTTCCAATATTTGAGGGGCTGTCACAAAGAGGAGGAAGGGGGGCACGCTGTTTCCCAAAGCACCCGAAGGCCAAACAAGGAATAACGTTTCCCAAAGCACCCGAAGGCCAAACAAGGAATAACGGATGGAAACTGATCAAGGAGAGATTCTTTATATATCTTCATATTTCTCTTTATATCTATCTATCTATCTATCTATCTATCTATCTATCTATCTATCTCTATCCATTCATCTCTATCTCTATATTATCTTCAACTCTATATATCTTCATATCTATATCTATCTATCTATCTATCTATCTCTATCTATCATCATCATCAATCATCTCTATCTCTCTTTATATATCTTCATATATCTATCTATCATCTATCTATCTATCTATCTATCTATCTATCTATATCATCATCTCTATCATCAATCATCTCTCTTTATATATCTTCATATTTCTCTTTGTATCTATCTATCTATCTATCTATATCTATCTATCTATCTATCTATATCATCAACTCTATATATCTTCATATTTCTCTTTATATCTATCTATCTATCTATCTATCTATCTATCTATCTATCTATCTCTATCTATCATCATCTCTATCATCAATCATCTCTATGTCTCTTTATATATCTTCATATATCTATCTATTCTATCTATCTATCTATCTTATATCATCAACATCTCTATCTTCAATCATCTCTATCTCTATATATCTTCATATTTCTCTCTCTATCTATCATCATCTCTATCATCAATCATCTCTCTCTTTATATATTTTCATATTTATCTATTTATCTATCTATCTATCTATCTATCTATCTATCTATCTATCTATCTATCCATCCATCCATCCATCCATCTTTAATTGGTCACCATCTGGCTTAATAAGATATTTCCATCTCAAGCAGAGAAAGAAAACAACAGGGAGAACGCCAACCACAAGCAAAAGGATCCAACAGCAGGAAATCAACTACACACACACACACACAGAGAATTAACACAAGATAGCAAAAAGAAAGAAAGAAAGAAAATGATCAACAGCAATGATTCAGCTCAGAGCTCGTTCACAACAGCAGGGTCCCATATGGGATTGCTGTTCCATGCGGTCCTGTAACTCAGAACCATCTGTAAAAAAAAAAAAACCCAATAACAACAACACACACAAAAAACTGCCGGGTAATTGTGGCGGCCAAGCCATATTGGGCCCACAGCTGCTGGTCGTATTCCAGGATGCTGCAGCTGACAAACTCCGGGCATTGGCCTGGTGAGGCCTGGCTTGGAACGAGGAAGGTTGATGATGGAAAAGCCCCTTTTTTTCCAGCAGAAATTTGGTTCCCGGGACCGGCAGAAGAGGAATGTGGGGGTGAGGGGGATAGAGAAATGGCTTCAGAGGAATAAATTGCAACGGATGCCCTGTGGAAGAGGTGGTAGGTAGGTCAAAAGCGGCATCGCTCTGCATACACGGGTAGTTTATTTTTATTTTCCTCCTTTATTATTTTTATAAGTCACACAAGGCATGAACACACCTTTCTCCTTCTATTTTCCCCACAATAACAACAACCCTGTGAAGTGGGTGGGTTGAGAGTGGGGAACTAGCCCAAAGTCACCCAGCCGGCTTTCATACCTAAGGGGATACTAGAACTCACCATCTCCTGGTGATTGGCCAAAACTCACCCAGCCAGTTTTCATATCTAAAGTGGGACTAGAACTCACAGTCTCCTGGTGATTGGCCCAAAGTTACCTAGCCTGCTTTCATGTCTAAGGTGGGACTAGAACTCACAGTCTCCTGGTGATTGGCCCAAAGTTACCTAGCCTGCTTTCCTGTCTAAGGTGGGACTAGAACTCACAGTCTCCTGGTGATTGGCCCAAAGTTACCTAGCCTGCTTTCATGTCTAAGGTGGGAGTAGAACTCACAGTCTCCTGATGATTGGCCCAAAGTTACCTAGCCTGCTTTCATGTCTAAGGTAGGACTAGAACTCACAGTCTCCTGGTGATTGGCCCAAAATTACCTAGCCTGCTTTCATGTCTAAGGTGGGACTAAACTCCAGTCTCCTGATATATGGCCCAAAGTTACTAGCCTGCTTCCATGTCTAAGGTGGACTAGAACTCACAGTCTCCTGGTGATTGGCCCAAAATTACCTAGCCTGCTTTCCTGTCTCAAGTGTGGGACTAGAACTCACAGTCTCCTGATGATTGGCCCAAAGTTACCTGCCTGCTTTCATTCTAGGTGGGACTAGAACTCACAGTCTCCTGGTGATTGGCCCAAAATTACCAGCCTGCTTTCATGTCTAAGGTGGGAGTAGAACTC
>CM019165.1:8016602-8044889 GCA_009733165.1 Naja naja
GAAGAAAAGAATAAAAAGAAACCAAGAGAAAGGATGAGAAAAGGAAGAATAAGGAAGAGAAAGAAGAAAGAAAAGGAAGAATAAAAAAGAAAAAGAGAAAAGGAAGGATGAGAAAAGGAAGAAAGAAAAGGAAGAATGAGAAAAAAAAAATGAAAAAGAGAAAGAAAAGAAAAGACAAGGCACCCTCCCATTGTTACATTTTTTGGCAGCTCTCTTCCTGCTTCTATGCCAGGCCCAGAGTCCACCCTGCCAGCTAAGCTCCTTTGGACAAAGTGACCTACTTTGCTGCAATCCCGAGCAAGTCAGCCTTGCTGCGTTTCTGCTTCCTGACTTGCCAGCTGACATCATTCCTCTCGTTCCCAGGACCGAGAAGGGCTCCCTCCTTCCCGCCGCCCATGAGCGGCTGCTGACTGTGTGGGTTACTGGGGCACTGGGGCAAACTCAAGATGAAAGAGAACGGGAAGACAGCAGGGAACTGCCCTTCTGCTGCGGACGGGGGGAATCTAAGGCCCACATTTTGCCGCTGCTTGTTTGCCCACGGTGCCTGCTCGCCCTCTGATCCCACACCGGCGCCACCAGAGTTTGTTAAAACATTTGTTAAGACTTTAAAGCAAGGCCGTTAGGCACAGAGTACCCATCCTCCTTCATATGACCATCAAGCATTAAGAAATTAAAATATTGTTATCTATATAAAACATCCCTCATGCATCATCAAAAATCTCCAGAACCGTAAAGCCTACAAACTTGAAATTTGGCACATATGTTCCTCTTGGCTTCTAGGTGCTCACCAAGAAAGGATTTTTCGAAATGACCATCAGAGCATTAGCATTTCCTATATTGTTATTATTAACACACTCTGATGCTAAGGAGTTCTACTCCCCTCCCCACCTGAAAAGAAATCTCTTCCAAATGCAAAACACAAGCAGAAGAGAGGAATTCCAGTTTCAGAGCAGCAAGCAGCTTTAGTACAGAACAGTTGAGCTAAGCCACACCCAGGCTCCTTGCTGTCTCCTTCTGCCTCACAGCAAATACTGCTTCAGTTTCCAAACAGCCCTCAACTCTCTCACACACTGACAGGACGCTAGCCAGATGAATACCGATGGATGCTGGTAGACAGAGGCAGAATTTTTTCTCTCCTTATCTTCCTCCCCAAAAACTAAGCCCGACCACATAGTTTCATAGCAAAGCATGGGTATCCAGCTAGTTATTCTATATTAGTAAACGGAGAACTACTGTAGCAGGGGCAATTTGGGGAGGAGGATGAGCCGAAGGCCACACAGGAGCATGAAGCAGCAGAGGATCTTTTAGATCCACTCCGAAGGGATCCAGACAGGTCGTTTTGCAAGTGCCAGAGATGAGGGCTGGAATTAACAGAATAACAAGGTTGGCAAAGGGACCCTTGGAAGTGCTCTAGTGCAGCGATCCCACAACCGGGCTGCGGCCTGTTCGAAAGCGGGACGCGGGAGAAATGAGCAAGTGCGTGTGCGAAACTCCTGAGTGGAGCTTCACGTGCAAACACAAGCACCTTCCGCTCACACGAGTGGAACGTTGCACACTGGCGCAAGCACCTGCCGCTCACAGATGAAGCTCCATTTACGTGAGCAGAGCTTTGAGCACATGTGCGCAGCTCACACAGATGAATTCGTTTTGCACGCGTGGACACCTGCCACTCACATGCTGCCCCCTCCTGCTCCAGTCCGGGCCGCCAAGTAGAAAGGTAGGAGGCCCCTAGTTTAAACCATGGTTTCCCATTTTCCGCGACTGGAAAGATTTTGCAGAAATTGGAGGATGTGTGTCTGGAGTCGAGTTTTTCCAAAATCCCCACACACACACACACAAAGGATCGCTAAAAAAAACCCCATTTGCTAACAAAACTAGAGTTTCCTTCAGGCAGACCTGCTGGCCGGCGTTTGAAAGTTGCAAACTGGGGGTTGTGCGTTCGGCACGTGGCTGGCTGGGCTGAGAGATTGGATTTGCACTAACAATCGCATAGGTCCTTTATAACAGCAAATCCCCACTCCGTCAAACAGCTGACAGACGCACAACTATTTTACTAGGAAGAAGCGTCTAGATTGTAGGCGTCTGAGGTTTTTAAACTTGCATTTACTGATAAAGCAGTGTGTTCCTTTTACGTGATGTCCAGCTGAAAGAAGGGAGACCAGGGGCCGAGGCCACACGCAGTGCTAAGCCATGGTTAGGGCAACCAGCTGGGAATTAGCACCCCAATATACCTAAGACAATGCTCGGGTAGGCAAAACCTAGTTTAAATCTGAAATATTAAGCCAATGCCAGGGATGGTTAGATTTTAAAGCCTACAAGGGTACCCAGAATGCTACGATTTCAACATGGAACAAGAAAAGGAGGTCATAAAACAGCAATAGCCCTTAGACTTATATATCGCTTCACAGCTCTTTCTAAGCGGTTTACAGAGCCAGCCTCTTGCCCCCAACAATCTGGGTCGTTTTACCCACTTCGGAAGGAGGGAAGGCTGAGTCAACCTTGAGCCAGTCAGGATCGAACTGCTGGCAGTGGGCAGAGTTAGGAAGGAAGGAAGGAAGGAAGGAAGGAAGGAAGGAAGGAAGGAAGGAAGGAAGGAAGGAAGGAAGGAATAGCAATAGCCCTTAGACTTATATATTGCTTCACAGTGCTTTACAACTCTTTCTAAGCGGTGTACAGAGTCAGCCTCTTACCCCCAACAGTCTGGGTCTCCTCATTTAACCAACCTCGGAAGGATGGAAGGCTGAGTCAACCCTGAGCCTGGTGGGATTCGAACTGCCTAATTGCAGTCAGCCAGCAGTCAGCAGAAGTAACCTGCAGAACTGCATTCTCACCACTGAGCCAACGTGGAGAGAGGACGAATGTTTAGCATGCGGAGAATTAATTGGTGGAAGTGAGGGGTGCACACATATTCAGGAAATCCCCAACTTACAACCATTTGTTTAGTGACCGAAGTTACAACAGCACTGTACAACTGATGACCTATTTTCACACTTAACAACCGTGCTACTAACTTAACACTTGCGGTGATTCACTTAACAGCGGTGGCAAGGAAGGTCATAAAATGGGATAAAGCTCACTTTAACAACTGTCTTGCTTAGCAGTGCAAATTTGGGGACTTGATCGTGGTCATAAGAGGAGAACTCCCTGTAGACTCTTCTCAAGAATGGTCTAGAGCTAATGCCACAAAAAGTTTTGGTTCCAGGGGTGTAAGGTTAAGTTAGGGGCACTTATACCCCCTCCTCACAGATCTCCCCAGAAAAATCTCCAGGGATCAGTGGTCATTTACCTGATAATCTCCAAATTCACAGCAAGGAACAACAGAAAAATTACAGAACACTGAATTGAATCTACTGAATTCTACTGTACACTGCAGTGGTTGCCAACCAGTGGGCCAGGCGAGAAAGTTTTGGTGGTCCGCAGAGAAATGCCACCCCCCAAGGCAATTAATCCAGGCTGCGTGGGAACACAAGGCTGCTCCGCCCACATGGCCCGCAGCAACAGAAGGCTTGTGTTGCTTGCATTGCGAACAACACGAGGTAGTGAAGGGAGGGGGGAAAGGGTGGAGGGGGGGAACTTGCCCCACTCGCCCCACGCGCCTGGCCTGGCCACCAGGCTGCTTCTTTCTTCTTCTGCTTTTGGCTGCACGCAAGGAAAGCAGCAAAAGTCTTTCTTTCTCTCCTCCAAACTCTGCCAGAAATGAGTCTTTGGGACCCTGCAAGGCCTCCTGCTCCAAGAGGCTGCGCCGGCAAAGACTCCATTTCTAGCGGAGTTTGGAGGAGAGAAAGAAAGATTTTTGCTGCTTCTGCTGCTTTCCTTGCATGAAGCCAAAAGTCTCTCCCTCCTCGAGAACGGAGCTGGAGACAGTATCCTGAGATCTCAAATAAAGAACGATTGATCGGTAGGAAAACGGGGTGGGGGATTTTCCTGCAGGATTTTTGGGGGATTTCCCCAGGGTCTCTGGTCCTCGGGATTTAAAATTATGAGTTTGGTGGTCCCTGAGGTCCAAAAGGTTGGCAACCCCTGGTATAGTGCAATATTGATGCAATATCAGGGGTTTTCAATTCAATGTATAGAATGTGAAGGATGTGTGTTTTGTGTTTATTTTCATAGTCATAATGTACAGTGAAGATGGTATTTAATTTCGTTGTATGAGGTGCAATGACAATAAACTAAACTAAACTAAACTAAACTAAACTAAACTAAACTAAACTAAACTAAACTAAACTAAACAGAAGAGGTAAACAGGTGTCCTCCCCAGGAATGGATTTGCTGCAAATTTAAAGATCTGGCCAAGCTTTTCAGGCCAAATGATCTGACTGCCCCCTTGTGTTTAAAGAAAACAACAACCACCCATGTGTTCTACAACCGCAGATCCAGGTTTTATAACTTTTTACGTGGCTAATGCTGTCAGGTCTGCCAAGTTCGGCTTGGTGCCTCACAGGCACCCTGCCATCAAAGGGTAGAAGAGAGTGGGAGCATAGATAGGCAACAAAGTTTTTTGTGTATGTGATGGGAAATAAGGAGAGGGGAATGATGGGTGATGAAGAGCAGAGAAGTTCGGAACCAATTTGTACCAGCATCCAAGGCCAGGCCTCCTGAGAAAGACTGTGGATTACTCCCAAATTTAAATTTCTGGATGTTACCATAAAAGGGAACCTGACCTGGGGTGCTCACATGGCAGCCCTGGTCAAAAGGGCCCAGCAGAGATAATACTACCTGAGACTTTTCAGGAAACAACAACTGAAGGAAAAACTGCTGGTGACCTTCTACCGCTGCACCAGAGAGAGTATCTTAACTTACTGCACCTCTGTATGGTTTGCCAACTGCACAGGGGCAGATAGGACAGCACTCCAGATGGTGAACCTCATTGCCCAGAGGATCATGGGTTGCCCTCTCCCCTCTTTGGAAGAGCTTCATAGCTCCCGCTGCCTTAAGAAAGTTCAAAACATCCTCAAAGATCCATCTCGTCCTGGGCACCCTTTTTTTGAACTATTACCATCTGGCAGACAATACAGAATAATAAAAACAAGGACAAATAGGCTGAAAAACAGCTTCTATCCCAGGGCAGTAGCTCTTTTGAATTCTGCTGTATAGTGCAGTGTTGGTGTGGTGTCGGGGGCTTCCGGTTCAATGTATAGAATGTGAAGGATGTGTGTGTGTGTTTATTTTCATAGTCATAATGTACACTTAAGATGATATTTAATATTGTTGTATGAGGTGCAATGACAATAAAGTAAACTAAACATCTCAGCATTCTCAAAACACTTTGGCGAGTTCCAATTGGCTGAAGACGGTCACGAGGGGAGGGCTGGGATGAGGGAAAACCTTTCTGTACCTTTTGAGTGAAGGAAAGAGAGCTTGCCAAACTTTACCGCAACCAACATCTCTTAGTAAAAGAACCTTTTGCTTCAACCAAATGGAGTCGAGGGTCTTTCTTTCCTCGGGGATCAAACTGGGGCAGGTCTGACAAACACGGTTTTACCACGAAACACAGAACGCTGCTCTAAAAACCTTGCAGATCCCATTGAAGTATTTAAGGTTATCAACAATCTTCCTGCAAATCATCCAAGACCATGAGAGCAAACACATAAATCTGTGGGTTTTTTCCACTTTTCATTAGAAGAACAACAATAAACGGAGTGAGGGAATAAGTGTCTAAAACTTAACAGGCCTTGCCTCTTGTTATCGTTCCATTAGCCATAATTTCTTGAATCAATGGTATAAGAAAGAGGGCAGAATTTAATACAGAGAATATTTGTGTATCTGCTGTTTTATAAAAGACAAGAGAGATGGCTTTAAAGGAAGTTTTCAGCAGCTGTGAGATAAACACCAACTTAATTCCGAAAGAGAGGAAGAAGTGAGGAAGAAACTCAAGAGTGCCCCACTTTGATTTTCTTTAGTATAAGGAGAGAAAGGGAAGACTTCTGCCAAGCTTTCAAAATTCTGTAATTATACTCTGCCATAACAGAATTCCAGTAGATCTCATGGTGTCTATTTCCTGATTTGGCTTATCCTAAAGAACTGACATATTTGGGACTTTTTTCCTTGTTACTTTACACATATCCAAAATGGGGTTTTCCACCTGCTTTTCAAGCTCTCGTGTTTGGAGATTTTAATATCTGTAGTTTGGGGCTGGAATGGATCCCACATTTTAAAATCCAACAATACTTACCTCCCCTGTGCTTGGATTGGTTCCATACTTCTTTATCCACGGAACAATATTCCTAAAACAAGACAGACGCAGAGTCAGAAACGGACATTGGTGTCTACATTTAAGTACATTTTGGGTAAAAGAAAGCAACAACGAAAAATAAAACTCAAAGGGCAAAATTGAGGGACCACTAGGTGTTGGGTTTTTCTGGGCAGTTTTCTATGTTTCTGTTCTATCCACACTTGAATCTCTGTGAAATTTCCAGGCTTTGTTTCAGTATGGACTTCGTATGATGGATTTTTTGTTACTGTCTTGGTCAGTAGCAAGCAATATTTCAATTTTTATTTCCACTTCTTTATCCACATACATAATCAGGCTGAATGCTCAGTTAAAGGGTTCCAATCCTAATACAGGTAGTCCTTGACTTACACAAGTTCGTTTAGTGACCAAAGTTACAATGGCACTGAAAAAAGTGACTTATGACCATTTTTCACACCTACAACTGTTGCAGCATCCCCCATGGTCGTCAGAATTTGGATGCTTGACAACTGATTCATATTTATGACGGTTTCAGTGTCCTGAAGTCCCGTGATCCCCTTTTGTGACCTTCTCATAAGCAAAGGCAATGGGGAAGCCAAATTCACTTAATCACTAACTTTCCCACTGCAGTGATTCACTTAACAACTGTGGCAAGAAAAGTAAAATGGAGCAAAATTCACTTAGCAACAGAAATTTCGGGGCTCAACTTCTTGCCCTGTTTAAGTATCCCAGAGAGATACTGGGAAGAAACTGCCAGCAGAGGCTGCCATTAGTGTATCCAAACAAGCCCATCAAACAACTTATGTAAAGAGAGCGAGATACTAATAAAGGAGAATATGTGTGGCTGAGGATTGACACGAGGGGCCCTTGGTACTGTCTGAGGTTTCATGACCCAAACTAGGTGACATCATCAGTGCTAGTAAGGAGTGCAGTTTGCTGTCAGTTTATATTCTAGTGGCTTGCCTGTCAGTGTGACAAGGGGCAGCCAATGCACTCTTTACTAGCACTGATGATGTTACTGATGATGTCTGCAAGAAATTAGGAAGCTCAGAGCCCAAAGGCCTAGATGGATTGGATTGGATAGACAGATAGGTAGGTAGGTAGACAGATAGGTAGACAAGTAGGTAGACAGATAGGTAGATAAGTGGGTAGACAGATAGGTAGATAAGTAGGTAGGTAGACAGGTAGACAAATAGGTAGGTAGACAGATAGGTAGACAGGTAGATAAGTAGGTAGGTAGGTAGGTAGAGAGAGGGAGGGAGAGAGAGAAAGGGGGGAATGTAAGAGAAACTGGAATAAAGAAAACTTACAGCAGGTCAAAAATGGTCCCATCTGGTGTGCAAACTGGATATTCAAATGGTTGCAAAGATAAGCTAGGATTGAGAAAAAATGATTCCAATTGAGTATAAAAAAGCAGAGTGAACCTATCTGGCATAACATTAAGCCAACACACAAAGATGAATGACCAAACCCACCCATATAAACTGATTCCAACTAAAAGCTATTAAAAGTGTGAAGGAAAGAAGTAACATTTTATGATATTTGTGACTCTATGGTTTCTTTCAAACTTACCTACAGTGATCAAAAGGCAGGCGCCGGAAGTTGGACTGTGGGATTTCTATTCAAAGGAAAAAAAATATGTCTCACACATTCACATATTCATCTTCGCATGAATACCCTATAAATATGTTGTAATTAAGTGACTTTGTCCAATCTCCTTTTAGTTCAGCCTATCTTACAACTGGGATAACAGGAGACAGATCCTAGTTTGAATGCCCTGAGGAGGGTGGAACGACCCAAAATATAAATTAGATATGCAAATGAGACAAAAATTCAACAGGTCTAGTTACATACCAACTTTCTTTCCTCCATAAAAATGGGTATATTCTGTACATGTTATGTACCTGAAAGAGAGAGAGACAATTAGAGGAATATGTACCTTGACTTATGTAGCTAGAAGGAAGGCAGATAAGCCAATTGAAGCATTGGGTCTTAATTACAGACTCTTTATATGTGTCCTTCCTGACATGCTGGGGCAATTTCTCAAACTTGGCTACTAAGATGTGCGCACTTCAACTCTAGTTGAAATTGACCTCGAGTTGAACTTTAGATTTCTTAAAATTTCCAAAGCTGAGCAACTCTACTAAGACTGGCTGTTCATACTATGCTAACCAAGTTAAACTGCCATAATTAGTGGTATTGGGTACTGCAGATTAATCACCATCATGTCTGAGGTGTGTGTATGCAAGCACGTGAAGAAAGGGTGGAAAACTGGAGCCAAATCACTATGTAACACAGGGGAGTGATGGGCAATATACCATAACAATCATGCTTTGAGGAGAATCAATGTATTATCCATCCATCCATTCACCCACCCATCTATCTTCCTATTCTATCATATCTATATCACATATATCAATATCACATCTATCTTCCTATCTTATATTTATATCAGTCTGCCTGTCACATTTGTCTATCTACCTATCATTCATATCTATTTGTCTATCTATCTGTCCCACTGTGCTATTAGTTACCTATCTATTTATTGCATTTATATAGCTGCTCATCGAACAGCTATTCTGGGTGACGTACATAATAAAACAATCCAAACAGATAAAAATTAATTAAAATACAACCAACATGAGCTAAAAAGCTTAAAGAATAAAATCCATATACACAAACACAAGAGAGCGACTTCCTGTTAACCAACAGATAACCATCTACCAGGGTCCACTCTCTCAGGGGATCTCTATAGACTGAATGTTTTATATATTCTCTCTCTCTCTTTTGACTATGTACATGTACATGTGCATGTATATATGTTATGTATAAACACACACACACATACATATACACACACAATACATTCTATATCTATCTATATCTATATCTGCCTATCATATATGTATCTATGTATTTATGTATGCATCTATTTATCTATGTATTTATCTATGTATCTATCTTTCTATCTTATCATTTATCAATCCCTATTTCAGTTTATATCTCTATCTATAATATCTTATACCTATTATCTATCTCTTTCAGTTTATCTCTATACCTATTTCAGTTTCTCTATCATTTATCAATCCCTATTTCAGTTTATCTCTATCATTTATCAATCCCTATTTCAGTTTATCTCTATCTCTAACTTTCTGTCATTTATCAATCCCTCTTTCAGTTTATCTCTATCATTTATCAATCCCTATTTCAGTTTATCTCTATCTATACCTATTTCAGTTTATATCTATCAATGTTTCTATCATTTATCAATCCCTATTTCAGTTTATCTATCTATACCCATTTCAGTTTCTCTTTCTATCTCTTTCTATCATTTATCAATCCCTATTTGAGTTTATCTCTTTCTACTATCTGTCTATCACTATTTCAGTTTCTCTACCCACCTACCTACCTAATCTACCATACTGAATAGTTCGTTGGCTTCCCACCTCGCCTTACCCTTGGCAGGACAGAGTCTACAGCCAAGAAGAGCCGGTGCCCGGATTGA
This sequence comes from Naja naja, assembly GCA_009733165.1. Classification (NCBI taxonomy): domain Eukaryota; kingdom Metazoa; phylum Chordata; class Lepidosauria; order Squamata; family Elapidae; genus Naja; species Naja naja. The sequence goes on from CM019165.1 coordinate 8,026,298, forward strand.
AATCCCTCCAGCAACCCTTTCCCTCCCCTTAACAACCTCCCTGCCAGGTAGGCTGGCCACAAATGCCACCACTTCCCCCACACAGACTTCCGGAGAGCTTCCAAGGCGCCCCACCGCCCCTTCAATGCTTCTTCGCTTACATTTTGTCCTTCTGGTGCTGCCTTTTCCCCATAGCGGCGGGTCTTCTTTCCTCCGCTCCGCTCCGAAATCCCCTGGCGATTAAAGCCAAACGCTGTCCGAAAAACCTCCACTTCCGGGAAAAGGGGCTCCGCGGCTCTATTTCCGGTTTAGCGCGGTACAGCACGCAAAACAGTCCCCCACTGGGGAAACAGGAAGCTGCCACTGAAGGTTCCGCTTCTTCTTTTTGGTATATGTTTTTCTTTATTCATAAACATTTTAAATACAGTGTATTGTCACGGTATATCATTTACAGAAAAGCAAAGAAAGAACAAACAGGGATATTAACACATACAGTAATAGGTATACGTTCCGCTTCTTCTTGTATCGCTTAATGGCAGAGACTAGCCAACCTTGGCAACTTTGAGATGGGCTCCGACTCACAGAATTGCCAAACCAGCATGGATTTTTTTTTAATCTCCTGTAGTAAAGGTGGATATTTCTTCAGCTGGCTGGTGAAACTAATCAAGGAGAGAAGCAACCTGGAATTATGGAGAAACTTCCTAACAGGGAGGACAATTAACCAGTGGAACCACCAGAAGTTGTGGGTGCTCCATCACTGGAGGTTTTTAAGAAGAGACTGGACAGCCACTTGTCTGAAATGGCATAGGTTCTGCTGCTTGCGCAGGGGTTTGGACTAGAAGACCTCCAAAGTTCCTTTCAGCTCTATTCTGATTGAAGGACTCTAAACTAAATTGGGGTTAAGGCATCTGCCCAACCACTTCATTATTGTTGCCAAAAATAATGTAGACATGCATAAATTCATAAGCTTAACTAAGAGTAGCTTGCTGTTCCTACTTTGTTCTACGCTTATTCTATAGGCAGAAAGGGAAGCAGTGCCACTCTTTTAAAAAAGCATTTTTATTTTTTTCCGGTAATAAATATGGATCTCTCTTCAGTTCACCTCTGAGATTCAGCTGCAAAACCAGTACATGGAAGATGACTGACAGAACGCTTGTCAGAGTTCATGGCCAGATTTTTCTAAATCATCAAATATATCAGCTGTTCTTTCGTCAGGTAGTTATAATGGCTGGATCACAAACCGACCAATCTCACTTGGCCTGTAGGGTTTAAGGTTCAGGGCATGGTTGCATAAAACGAGATGTTGCCAATTCCACAAAACTAAGTGAAGATAGACAGTTTTTCCCTTGAATGCGAGTCTAGCATTTTTAAACCAGAGATCTGAATTATTGGTCTCTACTGCAGAGTTCCACCTGTCCAATTTTGACTTTACTCTCTATCAGCTTTTCCTAGTCTGGATGGGCGACAATAAATATCACCAAGCAATCTAAATGCATCCACCTACACTCATGGAGAATTTTATAAGCCAACACAGCATACGTTACTTATCCTGTTTTAGAAGATCTAGTCATGACGGACTCTCCATCCAACATCATTTAACTCTGTTGCATTTCCATCCTTGAAACAATTCAAGATGTATCGTGAATTCCATGGCTGAGTGAGGACTCTGTTCTGAATCTCCCCAGTCTTAAACTGGACTACAATATACTAAATTTTTAATATCTTTCCTTGGAATGTGTAAATAAGCTTTTAAAAAAGATGTGTTTGTCCCATTCTTTTTTCCATCTGTCAAATCTGACCCACCTCTCTGAAACAACATTGGGTGGATTTTTAGAACAATCCGTCCTAACAAACTAGGTTGAAAATCCTGTCTGGAAATCCCCAACTAGTATTCCTTGGAAATGATTTTAAAAAGACGCCTTTATTACAGGACAGAATATGCAGTTGCAAATGGGGGTGGCCGGGGAGACTTAAAACCAGCAAGATTATACAGTACATGTAACATTCTGGAGACCATTGGACATGTAACATCAGGAAGGCTGTTTACATGAGTGTTGCTTCATTATGTCATGTGTTACTCATTGTTGTAATCAGTTATTATCTCCTTTGCTTTGTAAACTGCTTTGGACTGGTGCTACACAAAGACCCATGGCCCAAAATAAATAAAACCGACTATTCGAATGCCAAGTTCAAGATTGGTTTTTACAGGTGGAGGCCTGTACAGTTTAATGCTACCACAAGCAGCACAAAGAGATTCACTTTTGTTCTGAAATCAATGCAATGTTCATTTATTAATTGTACTTACAAAAAAAAAACGATGCCTTCCCTCCCCAAACCCCTTCTGTTTTTAGCTATCCCTTCCCGTTTTGCCAATACCTTTTACAAATAGTTTAAAAAAAAAGAGACATTTATTTTGGTACAATTGTTCAGCAACGTAGCTGTCATTATTAATGAAGTTACGTTTCGATACAACAAGAGGACTTTTGGGTGAGGGGAAAGGGTGGGGGACGGGGGAATTATTGGCCAAATAAAATTCTCATATTACAAGTTAGCAAATTCTAGTATAAAAATAGTCCATGGTGATCCAACAGCCTCTTGTTTCTAATTGTTATCCGCAATTTGAAGAGTTTGTGGGCTGCATAATTCTGTAGGAATTTTAGGATTTTGGGCGGCTCCATCTTTGTCTCCCCAATACATAAATCCTTAGTAAAGAACCCCGAAATGAGGGCTTTGTATGACATTCAGTTTAGCTTCTTGTAATGTGCTTTTCAAAGGATATTCAAAAGGCTCACAAAAAAACCGTGTCTCTTTGATATCTGATACATCAGATCTGGAATCCAACAGTCCTTTCTCTTTGAAAACCATTTCTCACGCCCTGACAGCTACAAGCTGTGATGCTCAACTTCCAGGAAAGAACAGCAGAAACAGACATCCTTTTGCTTCCCCCAGATGTTCACACTTCCCTCTTGTGATCTTCTTTTAAAAACGGCAACATTTTAGCTTGTTAAAAGACCCCCCCGACCTGGTTCCTGCCCTGCGTTTTTTTCCAGAAGTGTTAGCTTCTGCCAACGGACGCTCTGTTTCTTCTTCCCTGCTCTCCTATAGGCTGGAGAAAGATCTCAGAGGAGGCTACTTGTCTTTCAAAATGTCCAGCTGCTCCTGGTATTCCGTAAAAAGTCGTTGGAAACGAAGGTTCTGCCCGATGACGGGCAACAGTTCCTTAAGCAGGTCCCGTTTCCTTAAGCCCTGCATGAAACAAACACACATACACACACAAATAAGCATGTCACTGTTGTGGCCCATCAGCGGCCAGCAGAGCTGGCAGCAGACTTAGACAGTGAGGAGGTTGGGGAGGAACATGGGCCAGTCCTGGAGTCTGGGGAAGGCTCTGACCAGTGCTGTGCATCGCAGGCAGAGATGGGGCCAGGGCCATCCGAGAGTCGGAGATCAGTGGGGCTGAAGAACAGCTGGAGCCTGTTCCCAATGTGCACATGCACAGAGCTGCCAGGAGAAGGGAACAGCTAAGGAACAAGGGTAGACTTGGGAGTAAAGCCACAGGTGGACGGTGAATGGCCCTCCCATAGGGAATAAAAGAGGAGCGAAAGGGGAGTGGGGTTCTGCAGGAGACAATTAGTTCATTTGGGTGAAGATCTGTTCCTGCATTCTTGCCAAATATTGTCTGGTACAGTGTTGTGCTTGGAAGCTATCGGCCTGGCAACTCTCCAAGCCTGATAAGGTCTGTAGTTGTAAATTCACATTAGCCTAATAAAGAGGGGTTTTGTTGGGACAAAGAGTCTGCTTTTCACGGAAATCAAAGTCAGAGAAGCAGGGTAGACACTGCGCTGAGCTGTTCCCTGTCGCTTGCCTGCACCCCATTTCTATAGAAAGAGGCTTGGGAAGAAAGCTTCTACAGTACTTTCCAAAACGAAAAATCTGTTCTCTTGTTACGGCAGAGGTAGTCCTTGACTTACAACAGTTCATTTGAGTGACCGTTCGAAGTTACAACGGCACTGAAAAACGTGGACGTAGGACCGTTTTTCACATTTATGACCGTAACGGCATCCCCATGGTCACGCTATCAAAATTAAGACGCTTGGCAACTGACTCCTATTTATGACAGCCACAGCGTCCCTGGGGCCACGTGGTCCCCTTTTGCGACCTTCTGACAAGCAAAGTCAATTGTGGGGGGGAAGCCAGATTCATTTAAGGGCTCTGGTACTAACTTAACGGCTGCTGTGACTTAACAAATTGTGGCAAGGACGGTCGCAAAATAGGACAAAATCCATTCAGCAAATGTCTAAGTCGACAACAGAAATTTTGGGCTGAATTGTGGTCGTAAGTCTACAATTCGTAACGACTATTTGTATGTCACATGTTCCATTCTGTGTGGCTGGAAAAGTGAGCAAGATGGAGGGAGGTGGTCAGGCTGATGCAGCTGAGTTAGGGAGGGAGGGAAATATAATTTTATGTGTGTTCCATCCCCCCCAAAAAAGAAGCAATGCTTACCACAACGGTTGATTCCCACTGACTTCCAGAGGAAGAGTGGACAGGACCTAACAGATCCTTGCATAATTCCCTCAAGCGATATTCAAAGCCTGAGGAAGACAATAAAGAAGAAGACTCACAAAGGAGGCAATACTCTGCCCAACTAATTTAGAGACAATAGGTGCCTGGGGTGCAATCCCCAAAACGTCTGGAGCACCATTTGAATATCATCGGCATTGACAGAATCCCCGTCGGTCAATTGCAAAAGGCAGCTTTGCTTGGAACAGCTGACATCCTGCAATGAGACCTTTGAGATAATCAAACAGAAACGTTGGCCTATCCTAAGTCCTCGGGGAGGACTCAACAGGTGGGTAAAAATGTCAAATCCAGGCCAGACATCTGGCTGACTGTGCAACGAAAGCATAATCGTAAGAATCCCCAACCATCTGGAACACCATTTGAACACCGTCGGTATTGACTAGAACCCCGTCAGTTAACTACAAAAGGCTGCTTGACTTGGAAGAGCTGACAGCCTGCGATGACACCTCTAATAACATCTAAAAACAACTGGTTCTTAGGAAGGACTCAGAAGGTGGACAAAAATGCCAAATCCAGACTAAACATCTGGATGACTGGATGACCAACCATAATGCTGGCATTGACAATGTCTCCATCAGTCATTTGCAGAAGGCAACTTTGCATGGAACAGCTCGCATCCTGCGATGATATCTTTGATATTATTAAAAAACATCTGCTTATCCCAGGTCCTTAGAAAGACTCGATGCTTAGATAAAAATGCAGACTGAACATCTCTGTATAGACAACCATAATAAGAATCCTAAAACAATTAGAGCACAACCGGAACAGCACTGGCATTGACCATATTCCCATCGGTCAATTGCAAATGGCAGCTTTGCTCAAAACAGCTGACATCCTGCAACAAGACTATAACACTATTGAACAAGCGCATGATTCCTTACCTTCCTTAACCAGGTACCGTGCATAAATAAGCAACCAGTGACGATACTCATGACTTGACTGTAAAGCCAAGGCAGAGGCCACCTGATTCTCCAGGTACGCCGTGGTGGTTTCTTGCTGCACCAAATGAGGCATGGAGAACAATTTGGCTGCCTGCCGCCCAGAGCTGTGGGAAAGGAACAAAGGGGAGGCAGTTTTTAGGAGTTGAGAATGGAAGGAAGCATAGGAGATGATCAGGCTGAGCCCGAGGGAAGAGATCAAACGCGTTATAAGTCCCTGTGCACCCACAAGAGATCTAAGACCAGCCCACCTTGAATACCTTTCTTATCTCCCGCTCATTTCCCTTGACTGTTAGTTGGCCAGATTCTTGTCTAGAGCTTAAGCTTGCAATAAATCTGTATAAAGGTAGTCCTGGACTTACGAACACAATTGAACCCAGGATTTCTGCTGCTAAGTGAAACCTTTGTTACGTGACTTTTGCCACATTTTACGACTTTTTCTTGCCACTGTTGTTAAGTGTGTCATAGCAATTGCGAAGTTAGTAACATGGTTGTTAAGTGAGCCTGGCCTCCCCGCTGATTTTGCTCTTCAGAAAGTCACAAAGGGGGGAATCCCATGTCCTCAGGACACTGCAACCGTCATAAAATAAGAGTCAGTTGCTAAGCATTTGAATTTGGATCATGTTACCACAGGGATGCTGCAATGGTCCTAAGTGTGAATAACGCTCCTTTTTTTCAGAGCCGTTGTAACTCTGAATAGTCACTAAACGAACTATTTTAAGTAGAGAACTACCTGTACTCATTTGAGCTGCCTGAATCTTCTGATTTCCCTGGCTCTTGACAGGAAGGTATGGAGGAGCTTTTGGGGGAAATCTGCAGAGTTCCAACAGGGGCTCAAAGCAGGAGTTCCCCAAGACTTTTGAAGGCCAAGAGCCTGGCCTGTTCTGGTGGCCAGAGGGCTAAGGACAGAGAGATAGAATGAGACAGACAAAGCCATACTTAGACATTCGTCCTTGAATGACGGCTAAAGGTCCCGAACACAGCATGGCCTCTTGCGATGGTAGACTGCTCCTGAAGTCTGCACACTGTGCCAACGTTTCCTGCTTGTCAGAGACAAGGCTCCTGGAAAAGCAGAACAGGATACAGTTAACCCAAGTGGGGGAAGAGACAGGCCACCTCGCAAAATTAAAACATGTGCAAGTTGGAAGTTTAACCTGTTTCATTTCCCATCCAGCCAAATGGATGAACCTCAATTCCTGTTTAGATGCATCCCGCTGTGCAAAGCCAGCCCTCCACTTAAACAACAGGCTGGTTAACTGCAAAAACAGATTCCCAATTTTTTTAAAAAATTGTATTCTTATAATTGACAGCAAGCCCAAGGAACTGTAGGACAAAGGGTGGCAGAACTGGAGGGCAGAGTCAAGAGCAGCATCAGCCTAGAATCCCTACGTAGCCACAGTTGGTTTAAAGTCCAAACTCCCCTTGAATTTCTGTCAACCCTTATCTAATTCCGAGCTGGTGCTAACCGTGAGATGAGCACAAGACACGAGTAGCAATAAAATCAAGTTTAATTGGAAGCTCACGGGTTGACCTGGTCTGTCATGCAGGACAGGAACGGAGCCAAATAAAATCACATCTTATTTGCCATATTACGCTTTAAATAGTTTGTCCCAGAAACGTTAACAGATCGATCCTGCTTAGAATCACCTCCCCCTGTACCTTCTGTTAGGAATCTGTACACCAATTAGTTGGGTTGGCAATATATAAACCAACAATGTATGTTTGTAGCTTTAAGACAAAATCACTGCATTGATTTATACTATATGCCGATTGGTTGATTATATTGCAAATTACCATAAGAGGGAGGTAGAGATCATAGCGTGCTCTCTCTGACATTCTGTTGCTATCTAAGGTTCTCTGTTGTATTTATGCTGTGCTTATACTTTGATGTCTTTGTTTACTGTAAATGACAAAGGCAACTGGTAAGAAGACTTTGTAATTGGATATTATTTGGACTGTTAAACGTATATAACCTGGACCATTTATTGGACTGTGCTATTTCTTAGAGTAAAGTTTAACTCAACTTAGTGTATCTGTGTGTGGCTGAATAATTATTCATAACTATTCTCATAAAGTTTCCATGTGCATATCCTTGTTACTCAAGGGTTATTCTGTACATTTCATAACACCTTCCACCTTGGGGGCTCACCAGGAAGATAGAGAAGGATTAAAGCAATATGCTCTTCCGTCCGACATATTCATCACGGGGATGCCATGCTGAGTCAGCAGGATTTGAGAGACGGTAGTTTCACTTCCTGTGAAGGTCAAACATACCCATCAGTTTTCTTGGCAGCAGTTTTCTTGTCAGCTGACGGGCGGAGGACAGGTAGTCTGTCAGTGTTCCAGCAACCCTCCACTCCAAACAATAACTCCGAGACAGGCATCTTCTCAAAAGTTCTTTTTATTTGGATAGTAACTGGCACTCCTGGGAAATCCCGAATCTAAAAGTTCCGGGCTTCCTTGCAGTAAGTAATATCTATAAAATCCATCCCCTGCACCCATCGTCACATCACATGGCCCAATCACCATCCATCCCAACTTGGGATTTCCCCTCACTTATGTGCAAAATAACATGACCTTGAATTAGAAAAAGAATGTTATTATGTCTAACTACATACACTCCAAGAAATTCCCCCCTCCCACTTTCCCAGGCTCGAAATGTGGCAGCGTGGGAGCATCTGGTCTCAATATGGCTTCCAAAGCTGTCCTTGACTCACAATTGTTCATTTTAGCGACCATATGAAGTTACAGTGGCACTGAAAAAGGCAACCTACATGCGGTCCCCGTCCTTACAACGTGATTACCACTTGTCACCATTCCAGCTGATGTCTGACTCCATGGGAGAAGCCAGATTTCCTTAACGACTGTATTATTCGCTGAACAACCATAGTGACTAGAATTTCTGCTGCCCAGGAAGTGCTCATTAAGGAAGCCAGACCAATTTTATGACCTCTTGGGCCACGATGGTTAAGCAAATCGCTCCAGTTGTTAAATGAGCCATGCAGTTGTTAAGCGAATCACGTTGCTCTGGGGACACGCAACTGTTGTAAACATGTGCTGGTTGCCAAGCACCCCAAATTTGATCACATTATCATGGGGATGCTGCTGGCGACAGTCCTAAGGCTCTTCATGTGTTATCTTTAGCAAAGCGTGCAAACCAGCGCCTGCGTTTCCTGAGTCAATCGAGGAGAGCATATCTCTCTCCTTCTGTCCGGGGCTACTTTGACTGAGGCACGATGGAGAGCGTTTTAACAAGCTGCATCTGTTTGGTTTGGTGGCAGCAGAGCGTCTGATAGAAAGTCCCTACAGAGAGTGGTGAAGACAATGGAGATCATAGGAAGCTCACTTCCTGTCATTCAGGATACTGTTTATAAGCGCTACATACTTAGAGCTCAAAGCATTGTCTGAGACCCCATACACCCACTTCACGGTCTGTTCCTGTCGCTCCCCTGTGGTAGGAGGTTTCGAAGTATCTATAGCAGGACTACTAGATTCTGGAACAGCTTTGTTCCCTAGGCCATCCGTCTGGTAAACTCGCAAGATCCGTTTTTCTTGCCAGGTACACGTATACATCCGAACTAGACTGTGATGCTTCTCCATGTCATATACGTGTGGGTATGTGGGTATGTGCATAATGGTTATCTTTTGAGAGCTGAATGCAATGAAATTTCATTTTAATGTATGCTAATTGGTGTACATTTAAAGTTTCAATAAAGTTTTTATTCTATTCTATTCTACTCTGTTCTGTTGTTGGTTCTGTTCTGTTCTGTTCTAAGTGCAAGGACCAGTCACAAGACACTTTTTGGCACTTTGAAAACTTTGAAGAGTTGCTAAACGAATGGACGTAAGTCAGGACAACCTTTAAAGTGAATTTTGATGGCCCTAGGTGGATTTGAATGTCATTACCTGCTAAAATGGTTTGTAGGGACTCGTCTTTCACCACCACTGACTGCTTCCGCACGTTCCTAAAAGGGGAAAAGTTGTGGAAGGGGTTAAAAAAAAGGGTCATTCAAGTTCCACGTGACGCGCGTCTTTGCAAAGGAAGACGTGAAAATATGATCTGGAGGAGGGAGAGGGAGAAGTTCGGTGCTTACCAAACAGAGAGGGTTGCAGCAGTTGTGAGAGCCATGATGTAAAACCCTGTACAGTGCAACGTGGAGATGGGGGAATGGAGAACGATGGGAGGGAGAAGGCGACGGCCAGACGCCGAAAACACGGAGAGGGTCCGTTTTTCACAGGCCACGCTCACCACTTCGCTGGAGGAGTGGGAAAAGCACAAGAGAAATAGACATTTTGGTACTTAGGACGAGTGGCGAAGAGTTATGGGTGACGGTGAATTACGTATGCCAGAGTTGGCTTGCTGTCAGGGTTCCAGTGATTGCCCTAATTAAATCATGAGACTTGAGCCAAGCTTCAAAAAAAGAACTCAAAAGATTTATTAGGAGCAACATGCCGGCATTAACCTAAATGAAGCCAACTCTGGCATACGTAATTCACTATCACCTGTGACCCTGTTTCCCCCCTCCCCCTGGATGTGTCATAAATCAGATTCTCCAATGAAGCACGCTCACGGGCTGGATGTCATCAATCACATTCTCCAATGAAGGATTTTCAACGCCAGAAGGCCCGGTAGCCTAGCTACAATCTTTTTAAGATAATGGTGGAATGTACTTCTGGTTTTACTGCCGTACTGCTCCTTCAGATTCCCCTGGCAACTTGAAAACAGGCATAGGAATGTTTTATGAGTTGACATCAGGCTAGAAAGAAGGAGACGTGAGTTCCAGTTCCACCTTAGGCATAAAAGCCAGCTGAAGGACTTTCAGCCAATCCTCCAGAGACGGTGAGTTCTAGTTCTGCCTTAGGCATGGAAGCTGGCCAAGTGACTTTGGAACAATCACCAGGAGACTGGGGGCTCTAGCCTTAGCCATGAAAGTCAGCTGCGGAACTTTCGGCCAATCATTAGGAGACTGGGAGTTCTAATCCCGCCTTAAGGCATGAAAGCTGGCTGGGTGACCTTGGACCGGTCCCTCTCTCTTCAGCCCAGCCTGCCTTACGGGGTTGTTGTTGTGGGGAAAATAGAAGGAAGGAAGGAGTATTAGTTATGTTCACTATCTTAAGTTTGTTAGAAAAATAATAAAGGTTGGGATTAAAAAATCTAAAAAGAAAAAGGCACATTCCTCAACTATTCAAGCAATTATTTTCAACAGCCGATTAGCATACAAAACAGTAACAATGTCAGCTTATGAAATATTTCTATGGTCTTTTTAGAGTTGCCAACAGAAAAGGTAGGGGGAAGGAAAGGGGTTTTGGAAGTTTGACTCGAGACTCATGATTTAATTGGGGTAACTGCCGGAATCCTGACAAAGAAAGCCAAAATAAAAATCAACATCAAGGTTAACCAGGTATATCAACAAAAAACCAACCAGCTTCAAAAAGATCCACGATAGAAAAATCATGCAAAGATGATTCTGGATCATTAGCTTACAGAAGCGAGTGAGAAAGGCTTAAAATTCACCTTCCGCCGCGATTTGAAGACCTGGCTATTTGACCAAGGCTGTGATTACCTTACCGGGGGCATGGGACAGTTTTAATTTTTAATTCGGTTTTATTGGACCTTATAGTGATTTAATTTCTTTTTAATTATTTATTGTATTTGTATGTTTTAACTGTGAGCCGCCCCGAGTCTTCGGAGATGGGGCGGCATATAAGTCCAATAAAATAAATAAATAAATAAAAAATAAAATGCAGATAGTTGACCCAAAATATTAGATTCTGTGTGGGTTGGTCATTCAGGGAGTTTCAGCCCACCACAGAGGCATCACACTGGGAAACTGCATTTTTAATCCGATGCACCAAGTTTTGAGACTGGGCACCTGAGCATTCTCTCTTTATTGTGCACCTCCTCAGACGCTCCTAAGCTTACCAGCTTCCCGCTGCAGAGAGAATTCGGCTGGTGAGCACCGTTTCCCACTCTTTCCCTTCTCGGTTGCACTTCAGTCTGCTAAATTTGGCTCCTCCCACGGTTGTGATCTCATTTTCCACTTCAATGTACATGGAGGGATCAGAGCTCACCTGCAAGAGAGAGATTTCTTTTGAACCCTGAGAAATCCCAGTTCCAGCCAGCAGAGAAACCTGGAGGTTTGTGAAGAACCTGATAGGGTGTGTAGTTAAAAGGGCAGCTGCTGGTCTATTCCTCTCTGATAGAGAGATAGAAATAGAGATAGATAAGCTGAAATAGGATGGATGGATGGATGGATGGATGGATGGATGGATGGATAGATAGATAGATAGATAGATAGATAGATAGATAGATAGATAGATAGACAGACAGACAGACAGACAGACAGACTGACTGACTGACTGACTGACTGACTGACTGACTGACAGACAGACAGACAGACAGACAGATAAAGTAGAGGATAGATAGATAGATAGATAGATAGATAGATAGATAGAAGATAGATAGATAGATAGATAGATGGATGATATATATATATAAACTAACTAATAGATAGATAGATAGATAGATAAAGAGAGAGAGAGATAAACTGTAAGGAATAGATAGATGGATAGATAGATATAGATAGATATAGAGAGGTAGGTAGGTAGGTAGGTAGGTAGGTAGATAGATGAGAGAGAAACTGTAAGGAATAGATAGATAGATAGATAGATAGAGCTGAGATATATATATATAAACTAAGTAATAGATAGATAGATAGGTGGATGGATGGATGAATGGATGATGGATGGATAGAGAGATAAACTGTAAGGAATAGATAGATAGATAGATAGATAGATAGATAGATAGATAGATAGATGGATGATGGATGGACAGACTGAAATAGGTAGATAGATAAGTATAGACAGACAGACATTAGTGTGTATCTGTCTGTCTGTCTGTCTACCTATCTATGACAGACAGACAGAAATTCTTGGAGGAGTGGGAGGGTGTTAGCAAAAGAGAAACATAGAAGGAACGTGTGCTAATTGAGGCAAATGTGAAATCTCTACTTCTCAGTAAGCTTTATCAAACTTTCTTAACCAATATGTTTCTTTCCATTAAGACAATAATTCTTTTTTAAAAGACAATGACAGTAGATGGGTGGGGAAATAACCTGAGGTTTGCTAATTACGATTCCAACACCCATTACCCAGGTATCTGTATGACTCTATAATTTTCTCCCTCTTTTTTGAATATGTACAAATATAAACATCGGTGCATCCATTTGCCTGTAGGGCTCCTTCCCATTATTTACTGGAGGGAATTCTTCCAGCATGCATTTTTTAAATAAATAAAAACTGCAGTGAGCCTGAGTTATTGGTTTTGGGAGTCCTGCGTTTTATTCCACATTAGACAGATAGAAAAATGGCAGGATAAAAAAAACCCTACAAATAAATGTAATCCACCTCTTACCTGCAATGCAAACGATTTCTGTAGGACTGGGGTCGGCAGTTTAAGTGCTAATGGTGTAGTGTGGCAAGCGCCATCCTTGTCAGATGATAATATAGCCGGAGACTGGGAAACAAAACAAAACTAATGTTAAGATGCCCCTCTCAACTCCACTCCAGCACAAATTCTATCAACTGATTAGATTTTGTGATTTAGATGGTCTTCAGAACAATTCTGCGCTGTGAATCTCAGCTAGTTTTCAAGCAGGTCTATTGGGCTGAAGCATAAGTGTGTTTTGTGAAAAAAAATCTCGGGAGATCTTGCAGTCTTAGTGCACAACCAATTAAATATGAGCCAGAAGTGTGCGACAGCAGCCAAAAAGCCAACACAATCCTAAGTTGCGTTAACAGGGGCATACGATCAAGATCAAGTGAGGTATTAATAATACCACTCTATAAAGCCTTAGTAAGACCACACCTAGAGTACTGCACCCATTTTTGGTCACCATACTGTAAAAAAGATGTTGAGACTCTAGAAAGAGTGCAGAGAAGAGCAACCAGGATGGTGAGGGGACTGGAGGCCAAAACACATGAAGAACGGTTGCAGGACCTGGGCATGGCTAATCTAAGGAAAGAGAAGGACCAGGGGAGACAGAATAGCAGTCTTCCAATATTTGAGGGGCTGCCACAGAGAGGAGGAAGGGGTCAAGCTATTTTCCAAGGCATCTGAAGGCTGGATAAGGAATAATGGGTGGAAACTGAACAAGGAGAGATTCAACCTGGAAATAAGGAGAAAATTTTCTGACAGTGAGAACAATCAACCCATGGAACAGCTCGCCTAAAGAAGTTGTGGGAGTTTCATCCCTGGAAGCTTTCAAGAAGAGACTGGACTGCCATCTGTCAGAAATGGTGTAGGGTTTCCTCCTTGGGTGGGGGGTTGGACTAGATGACTTACAAGGTCCCTTCCAACTCTTAATCTGTTAAAAATCACTTCCACTCTTCTGTGGAATTGATTAAATCAAGTAGAGATATAGAGGACACCGATTGTTCTCAATAGCAAGAGCTAGCAATAACATTTAGACTTGTATACCGCTTCACAGTGCTTTACAGCACTCTCTGAGTAGTTCACAATGCCAGCAGATTGGCCACAACAATCCGGGTCCTTATTTTACTGACCTCGGAAAGATGGAAGGCTGAGTCAGTCTTGAGCCCCATCAGGATCGAATTCCAGGCTTTGGAATTCCAGAGTTTGCCTGCAATGTTGCATTTAATCACTGTGCCATCAGACACCCGTAAGCCAATAGAAGGGAATATTGGCAGCTCAGGGTTGAACTATGATGCTGTCTGAGCTTGGTTGTTTTCTTGCAAATGTCTCATTACCCAACTAGGCAACATCATCAGTGCCAATGTCAACTAATAAAATATTTCTATGGTCTTTTTAGAGTGCCAACAGAAAGGGGTTTGCTTGGAAATCGAAAGTGCATTCCATAAATAGTTTTTCAAAGATAGTAACTAGGTGACTGAAGTTTCTGCCCTGCAGATATCTAACTGGAGAGCATCATTGAAGACTCTTGGCTATGGATGTGTCCCATTGGAGAATATGAATTACGATACACCCAGGGGGGCGGAGGGAAAACCAGGGTCAAGGGTGACAATGAATGATGTGTCTCAGAGTCGGCTACACCCAGGAAGTGCCGGACATGTTAACTCTCAATAAATCTTTTTGAAGTTTTGGAAGTTTGGCTCGAGACTCATGATTTAAATGGGGGTAACTGCCGGAATCCTGACAGCCACTATGCAATAAACCATGATGATTGGCTTAAATGTGCCTGCAGCTAGATTAAGGAGATGCAGCCTGGTTTCTGAAATGGGAAAAAAAAGGATTTGTGGTTGTGTATCAAAGAGAGGTGGCTACTGCCTTTTGGGTTACCTGAACGGTTAAAGTGACAGGCATGAGCCGGGAGTCTTTCCGAGGTCTTCCTTTCTTCTTCTTTTCGACTTCAAGGTCCAGCTTTCTCTTGGAGAGCAACAAGGGTTTGATGGCTAGCTTTTCTTCACTATCGCTGCTGCTTTCTAGGAGATCCCTGGGCTTGCTTTCCCGAACAGAGTTCTGCTCCTTCAGTCTGCAGGAAAAAGAAAACAATAACAACAGTGTGATCCAGTCATTTATTTATTTATTTTAATTTTAATTACATTTGTATGTCGCCCTTCTCCAAAGACTCAGGGCGGCTTACAATTTTTGGGATACAACCCAGTGTGCTCAGCAATAGCCTTCATTCCATTGTATATGCCTGCTTATTACTAAGCGGAACCAGGCTAGAAAATGAAAGACTCTGAGTTCTAGCCTCGCCTTTAAGCGTGACAGCTGGTTGGGTTTAGGTGACTTTGGGCCAGTCACTCTCAACTCAATGCATCTTAGACAGAGATTCAGATTAACAGTTGGAAGGGACCTTGTAGGTCATCTAGTCCAACCCGCCGCCCAAGCAGGAGACTCCCCCCCCTTATAGAGTTGTGGTGGAGAAAACAGGAGGAAGCAGATATGTCTGTGGTCTTGAGTTATTTCTAAAAATTATGAAGGCGAGATGCAAGTAAATAAATAAATTAGGGTTCCAGATCAAGAATGTAAACATTTGGCTGACCACTAGATGGCACCAAAGAACAAGTGTTTCTCAGTCTCTTTGCTGCCATCTAGTGGACATTTAAATTTGTGAAGTGCATATCATATCTCCCTAAACCAGCATTCTCTGGGCTGCAAAACAGAGGAGACTAGCTGGGTGCTTTCTCCTTTGCTTAAAAAAAGGCATCCAACTGAAATGATCCTTTTCCAGTTCTGCATCTCACCTGTCCAAGGTAACCTGATTGGTGTGCGAGACGGGGGAAGTCCCTGAGGTGGCTTTGGATCGCTCTGTAAACCGAGAATCGAAAGCCTTCATGGGCTCAATCTTAGAAGAGGTGGGCAGCACTGAGGACGAAGAGGCTGGGAGAGGAGGAGCTGAAGTCGAGGTAGTGTTCACACTGGGAAAAGAGAAAGCAAAAACGTATTTGAAGCACCCCACATACCCGGCAGGGGTGCACTCTGCTCACGATTGGCAAGAAATAACAACAGCGAGCCGCCGTGGTTTCTACCCTACCCCATTGGATTTAAGGGCAAGGGCCACACTCAACCCAAGTGCCATCACTTTCTAAAGCAGCGTTTCTCAACGGAGACAGCTTGGAGATGGGTGGATTTCAACTCCCAGGATTCCCCAGCCAGTATTCTGGGAGTTGAAGCCCACCTATCTGCAAGCTGTTGGCAGTTGAGAAACGCTGCTCTCGAGTATCCAGGACTGGGACAAATCCAGATCAGACCAGTGGATGGGCTCGCTTTGCATGTGTTACATTCAAGATTGGGGACCAGGCAAGCCACATCCAAGTCCTTCAGCA
Source organism: Naja naja (assembly GCA_009733165.1). Classification (NCBI taxonomy): domain Eukaryota; kingdom Metazoa; phylum Chordata; class Lepidosauria; order Squamata; family Elapidae; genus Naja; species Naja naja. Next base: position 8,042,611 of record CM019165.1, read on the forward strand.
ACTTAACCTGACCTAACCGTGGAATTTCCGTTTGTGTATGTATCTAGGTTCTAGGTAGCAAGCAAAGAAGGACAACTTGCTGCGGCCAACTCACTCCTGCCTAGTCGCCTTGGCCATGGCCAATTTGCCACAGGACAGCTCACTGTGGAACAATTCAATTTCAGTTACTCAAAATAATTTAAAGATATATACAGGACTTCCTCCTCGCTAAGCCAACCCACGCTGCAGTGAACAGGCCCTTAGTCCCCTCCCCGCCCAGTTCGTAAGGAGAAGGCCTTCCATTTGATGCTCACCCATCCTTGTTGGCTACGTCTTCCGCCGACCTAGCGGCCGCTGCCATGGGCTCTAAGGCAGGCTTAACGGTGCCCAGGGAGTTGGCCGCGTTGTAATCTAACGCTATGAGCTGATTGGTCTGGGAAGCTGACATCATGGACCCGGCTAAAGACCCCGAGAGTGGGATGCTGTTAAAGAGGGCTGTCGAAAAATCCCTGTGGGGAAAAAGAAAGGCGGTCAGGGGAAACCGGGGCGTATTATCCCCGCCAGACCATCGTCTCCTTTTAACAACCCCCATAATCCCTTGCGGGGTGGAGTCTGGGCAGCTGAATGGAGTTAGCAGAGTGTTTATTTGTTTGTTTATTTATTTAATTAATTAAACTTATATGCCGCCCAACTCCCAAAGGACTTGAATGTTGTGTTTGAATGGCCAGATGCCTTTCCTGTCACCAGAGCAGAGTTTTGTTCAGCAGATATAGTCTCAGTGAGCCCAGAGAGAGAAATATCCGCCTGTACCTAGGATCAAACCCATAGCCTCCTGACTGTGAGGTGGGAGCTGTACCTCTAGGCCACCGCACCACTTCATTATCCCCGCCGTACTGATCAGGACAAATTCTATATAATTTAAACAGGACTGTGGTAAAAATTCACAGGGGAGAGAGAGGGAGAGACGGAGAAAAATTCACAGGGGAGAGAGACGGGGAGAGAGACAGGGTTCGCTTAACAGCCGTGTTACAGACCCAGGATGGCTCGGTGAACAAGAGTGGCAGATTTACTTAACAAAAAGCACGGTTCACTTAGTGACTGCGGCGATCTGCCTGTGGGACAAAGATCGTGCGACTGGGCGCACAATTCACTGAACTTGCTTAAGCAAGCCTTTGTTTAGCGCCTGTTCAAAGTTACGACAGAAAACAAGTGACTTATGACCCGTCCTCACAGTAACAATGGTCGCGGTGTCCTCGGGTCACAGGATCAAAATTAAAATGTTTGAAAACCAACAGGCCATGGATGACATTGGTAGCATCCGGGGGTGATGGGATGGCTGCTGGCGACCTTGCCAGCTGGCTTCAGACAAGCAAAATTCACGGGGGAGAGAGACAGAGTTCGCTTAACGGCCGTGTTGAAGACCCAGGATGGCTCGGTGAACAAGAGTGGCAGATTTACTTAACAAAAAGCACGGTTCACTTAGTGACTGCAGCAACCTGCCTAATGGCCGTGGGACAAAGATCGTGCGACTGGGCGCACAATTCACTGAACTCGCTTAAGCAACAGAGACCCCGGTCCCAATTCTGGGTGTAAGGTGAGGACTATTAGTATGGGCTGAAATCTGTGATTAAACAAACAAAAAAAAGAGGTGATATTTGGATACATCTTGTTCGTTCTTTGCGTTCCTAGCTGGAAGGAGAGGGGGGGAGGTCCTTTTGAAAGTGGTTTGGTCTGGTCTGCTTCACCCTAGGGCTGGGGGGGGGGGGGAAGGGGGCTTTGCAAGGTGGAAAGCATTTTGTCCAATGCTACCTTTGGTTTCAAAACAAAATAAAAAGTCCGAAATACTTTGAAAACAGTACCCTGTGTCCAGCTGAGCTATGCAGAGCGGTGTGATCCTTCGCCGACCATCGGCTGTCCTGGTCTCAACTTGTTTCTTTAATAGGTTCTGCCAGGAAGAAATGGGATGGTTAGGAGTTTGGGTTTTTGTAGTCGCAACACAGTTTGTCCAAGATCCAGCCTCCCAGTATCGCTTGTTCAGGTTGGCGGCCGTATGAATTGGAAGGATAAAGAAATGTTAGATGAATTAAAATATATCAAAAGATCTCTATGTGGATATGAAAGCTCCCTATTTTCCATTAGCCATTTGTGGATATGAAAGCTCCCTATTTTCCATTAGCCATTTGGTTTGGTTTTGATTTTTACTCCCAATGACGCGTTCAAAGACAGTTAACCAAGAAATCTACTTTTAAGGGCAATTTTGCTTCATCTGTTTACAATGGACTGCCTCAACCTTGTGTTCC
>CM019165.1:8045889-8157170 GCA_009733165.1 Naja naja
AGGGCCTCGTTCTTCTTCTCCACTTGCTGTTGCCTTTGCTGGTACTTGAGCATCTCCGGATTCTCGATAATCGCCGTGGAGAGATGTGCCTCCGTCATGATAGCTAAACTTTTACCGTAAGTCGACTGGTGGATGTTGCTCTGAAGAGGGCAAGAGCATCGGAACGTAAGATCAGACCATTGGCCCATCTAGGCCAGGGGTGTCAAAATCCGCCCCCCGGGGTGCTTAGATCTGGCCCGTGGGGCCACCCTGGAAATAGCAAAAGACCAGCCCATGGTGCCTCTGCCAGGGAAAATGGGGCTCTGTTTTCCCTGGCAGAGGCTTGCAGGAGGCTGTCGCAGCCAAAAACGGAGCTCGGGAGCCCATTTTTGCTGGCAGAGGGTCGCAGGAGGCCGTTGTGCCCAGAAACGGAGCTCGGGAGCCCATTTTCCCTAGCAGAGTGCTCGGGCTGCCATAGGCCACCCTGACACAAGTGTCATCAAGCTGGCCATGCCCCCCCAGCCACACACCCCCTGCCCCCCCCCCGAGGTCCAACACAACCCTGATGTGACCCTCAATGAAATCGAGTTGGACACCCCTGATCTAGGCAGTCTGAGTGTCTAAAATATTTCTATGGTCTTTTTAGAATTGCCAACAGAGAGGAAGGGGGATACAGTGCAGCAACTTGCAAAACTGGAAGTGCATTCCATAAATGTTTTCTAAGATAGTAACTAGGTGACTGAAGTTTCTGCTGCGCAAATATGTAACCAGAGTACATGACTGATGATTCTTGACAATGGATGTATCTCATTGGAGAATATGAATTCGATACACCCAGGGGGTGGAGGGAAAACCAGGGTAAAGGGTGACCATGAATGATGTGTCAGAGTCGGCTACACCCAGGCAGTGCTGGACATTTTAACTCCCAATACATTGTTTTGAAATTTTGGAAGTTTGGCTCGAGACTCACGATTTAAATGGGGTTAAGTGCTGGAATCCTGACACTGAGAATATTTAAAGCAGAAGGAATTAGAAAGGTCAGCATGCTCAGCCTAAACCATAACCACCTTTTCTTCATCGCTCAGGGGGTCTCCAAGCTCATCTTGGGAAAAATCCAGAAATGCCACGGATCCATCCATGGAGCACACTAAAATGCCAAGGCCGTTCAAAGTCCTGAAAAGGAGAAACAAAGGAAAAAAAAATCTCACTCATCCAGATCATGGTTGTCCCAAAGAGGCTTTTTGTAAAAAAAAACAAAAACAAAAGTCAATTGGACTTTGTTTGTCCTTGAAGCCGTTTTGCTTCTCGTCCAAGAAGCATTTGAAACCCCCGCAAAAAGGTAACTCTGGAATCATTTCTGCTTTCAGAAAACGTGCGCTTCGCTCAATCCTGTTTCACCAGTCTGGGAAAACCCTTTTGGTGTGGATTTGCAATTCTAACACTGATGAAGTTACCTAGCTGGGTGATGAAATGTCTGCAAGAAAACAACCCAAATTCCAGAGAGGATCCCGCAATCGTAATTAAAGAATGTTTTGGCCTATAGTAAATACATAAAACCCATAAACCACTTTTTAGGTTTGATCATTTAAAGGTGGCAGGTCGTGATTAATTTTCATTGTACCAAATGTGCTCTTAGAATTATGCATGTGGATAGCATGAGGAGTAAAGTAGCTAACTGAATTCTTCGCGTGCAGATTTGGTTGTTCTGGCATAAACACTTAAAATAATATTGAAGAGAGGAGACTTTTAACAGAATAACAGAGTTGGAAGGGACCTTGGAGGTCTTGCTCAAGCAGGAGAACCTGTGCCATTTCAAACAAATGGCTGTCCAGTCTCTTCTTAAAAACCTCTGGTGATGAAGCACCCACAAGTTCTGGAGGCAAGTCCCCATGAAAGCCACCTTACCATGAGATATCCATGATCGACTTGTCAAACAGCTCATGTATGACGACCAATGGCCTTTTCAGACACGTCAGCTAAAAACAAAATTACAGGTATTATGAGTAGGAGTCTCATGTCCTAAGATTTAAAGGCATATTTAATTTAGCATACATTCATCTTTGCTGCAAGAGTGACCAACGCTGGAAAATTTAAGCAAGTTGGTGGGAACCTGCAGCCTTCAAATCATGTAGTCCTCGACTTATGTCCATTTACAGCATTCCGCAATCTCACAGGACAGTGGTGTATGATGGTTTTGCCAAAACCCAGCACAATTGGCAAAACATTGCTGCAGTAAACAATGGGTTTGCTGACACAACAGCGTCTTCGTGCACTTCGGCCACTTAAGGAGTGCCACAAAACATTTCATTAAAATCAAAATTAAAATTAAAATTTTAAATTTAATTTTTTATTTAAATTTTATTTAATTTAAATTTTATTTAAATTTAATTAATTAAATTTAAATTTAAAACTAAATTAAAATTAAAACCACCTATCTGAGCTCTTTTTTATAATGGTTACAACTTACAGCTGTGACGGACATTTGTCGTAACTTGAGGACTAGCTGTATAATACAATTCCAAGCAGCTCTGACTGGCAAAACAAAGGCCATCAGGAATTGCTGTTATTCAGCAAGATCTGAGTTTCAGAACAACATCAGGGCCACAAATTCCCCACATCTGAATCTGAAGGAGGAGGAACGATGAGGTTTACAACCTAGTAGAAATTTTTAAATTCTGAGCCACCAGCCAGTCTGGCTGGAAATGCAAAATGCTTCGATTGGCCACTGGTTCCCCATTGTTGTCTTTTAAAAAAACAAATGAACAAGGGAGAGACAAATGACACTCAGGAATCTGAATAAAGCTGTTAGATTAATGTTGTTGCCTAAAAACCAAGGCCGAAGTGTTAAATACGCAGCGCAGAATAAATTCTCAAGTTTTCTTAACTGGTTTCTGCCTTTCTTTCCTTCTGTAGGAAGTTCGGGGTAACCCACGAACGCCCCCATATCCTCTCCTTCGTGTTGAAAGGGGAAGGGATTGAAAACTCACCACGTTTTAAAAACCCAATACTTCAAAATGGGACTAGGATAACAGAGTTGGAAGGGATCTTGGGGGTCTTCTAGTCCAGCCCCCTGTGCTCAAGCCATTTCAGGCAAGTGACAAGAACCTTGGCAATTTTAAGACTTGTGGACTGCAGCTCCCAGAATTTCCCCAGCCAGCCATGCTGGGAGTTGGAAGTCTGCAAGTCTTAAAGTTGCCAAGGTTGGACACCTCTCGCTTAAAACATCATCCCAAGGAGGAGGGCCAAAAGATTTCGATTTCTTCCTAAGGTGCAAAAAGGTAGATACACAAAAGATCACCTACCCCTTCAAAGGTGACCCGGCCTGTTACTTACCCAGACAGAAAGTGATCGGTCTTTGCTCCCAACGGCACAGCAGCAATACGGGCAGCTTGGTTTGGTGGAGCTGCCATTCTTTTGCTTCTTCTTAAAGATTTTTGGGTTGAATTTCTGCGAAGAGAAATCGGGGGGTTTCTTTTTTTAAAAAAAAAAGATACTTTAAGAAAAGGAACCAAGAGATACTTCGCAGGTGGTTTTTAAGTGGCTGTTTAAAATTTCAACAGCACTGGAAAAAAAGGGACTTAGGACTGGTCCTCTCAGTTATGACCATCAAAGCATCCCTATGGACATGCAACTCACATTTATGACGGTTGGCGTGTCCCGGGAGCCCCTTTGGAAACCTTCTGACCAGCAAAGTCAATGGAGGAAGCCAGGTTCACTTAACAACCTTGTTACTCATTTAACAACTGCAGGGATTCACTTAGCAAATGTGGCAAGAAAAGCCGTAAAAAATTTTTGGGGGGGATTTCTCACTTAGTGATATGAATTTTGGGCTCCATTGTGGCCGTGAGCTAAGAACTACCTGTACTTTCTTAAGGGGAATGTTCTTGTGTTTTTTTTAAGATAATATAAATAGAAAAAAAAGAAATGCTGTTTTTTGCTCCAGGCTTATTTCTCTTAATATGAAACTCTGATAACAGGTAACAGATAATCAGAGTTGGAAGGGACCTTGTAGGTCATCTAGTCCAACCCCCCGCCCAAGCAGGAGACCCTACACCATTTCTGACAAAGGGCAGTCCAGTCTCTTCTTGAAAGTTTCCAGTGATGAAGCTCCCACAACTTCTAAAGGCAGCTTCTGTTCCATGGGCTGATTGTTCTCATGTCAGAAAATTTCTCCTTATTTCAAGGTTAAATCTGTCCTTGTTCAATTTCCATCCATTATTCCTTGTCTGGCCTTCAGGTGCCTTGGAAAATAGCTTGACTCCCTCCTCTCTGTGGCAGCCCCTCAAATATTGGAAGACTGCTATCCTGTCTCCCCTGGTCCTTCTCTTCCCTAGACTAGCCAGGCCCAGTTCCTGCAACCGTTCATCATATGTTTTATCCTCCAGTCCCCTTGTCATCTTGGTTGCTCTTCTCTGCACTCTTTCTAGAGTCTCAACATCTTTTTTATAGTGTGGTGACCAAAACTGGATGCAGGACTCTAGATGTGGTCTTACTAAGGCTTTATAGAGTGGTATTAATACTTCCTTGATCTCGATTGTATCCCTCTGTTAATGCAACTTAGGATTGCATTAGCTTTTTGGCTGCAACTGCACACTGCTGGCTCATATTTACCTGGTTGTCCACTAAGACTCCAAGATCCCACTCACAGTTACTGCTATTGAGCCTGACATTCTGAGTATTTTGACTCTCCTTCAATCTATCCATATCAAATTTTTATTTATCAATTAAATTGTTATGATGCCCATCACCCCTGCAAGGCGGCTCCCCTGATTATGAACCCCTGAGCAGGACTTCTTTCAAAGTCTGACTAATCATCTTTTTCTTTGACACTGTCAAAGGGAGCAATCTACCTTCCAGATGGGAGAGAACTCACCACGACTGTCACTGCTTTGCGGTGGCCGACAAAATCCATGTTGGTTTTCCATCCGTCCCTCTCAATGATCTGGGCGGTGGGCCCAGAGTTATTCATCGCGTGAGCCGAGACCAGGTAGTGCCCATCAGGAGACCAGCTGATGCGCAACACATGCGTTGTGCCCCCGCACTGAAAGAGAACGAGGGCATCGTGTGCAAAATGAAGTCAGTGTCAGTGTTCCAGCAACCCTCCACTCCAACCAATAACTCTGAGACAGGCATCTTCTCAAAAGTTCTTTTTTATTTGGATAGTAAAGTGGCACATCTGGGGAATCCCGAATCTAAAAGTTCCGGGCTTCCTTGCAGTAAGTAAAATCTACAAAATCCATCCCCTGCACCCATCATCACATCACATGGCCCAATCACCATCCGCCCCAACTTGAGACTTCCCCTCACCCAGGTGCAGAAATAACATGACCTTGACTTAGAAAAAGAATGTTGTTATGTCTAACTACATATACACTCCAAGAAATTCCCCCCTCTCACTCTCCCAGGCTCAAAATGTCGCAGTGTGGCAGCATCTGGTCTCAATATGGCTTCCAAAGCTGACAGTCAGATCTTTGGCAAAAGGTTCACGGGCAAAGAAGTGTGAAAGAAATAAGCAGGGCTATTCAGATTTTCCATAGCTATGGGACACTATCCCTTGAATACATTGGGTGGATATAACACAGGCAGACCTCGACTTACGATCGCGATCTAGGCCAAATTTTCTGCTGCTAATCGAGACATCTGTTAAGTGAATGTTGTCCCGTTTTATCCTGTTTTATGACCTTGCTTGCCACAGAATCACCACAGTTGAGGGAACATCTCTTGCCAGCATCGACTGCCCATAAGCGCCTGTGCTCCCACGAACAGGGCCTCCTTGGGGTGCCGTCGGCTAGACAGTGTTGGCTGGCGAGCCCCAGGGGTAGGGCCTTCTGTGGAATCAGTTGCCCTTGGAGCTGTGGTTGGCCCCTGGCCTCCATTCCTTCTGCCGCAACCTGAAGACCTGGATTTTCCAACGAGCCAGCCTGGCCTGAGGGGTGGGTGGGTTGGTTTTTATATGTTTTAGGTTTAGAGTTTTGTGGGTTTTAGATATTGTTTGGCTTCGGTTTAATAACTTATTATTATTATTATTATTATTATTATTATTATTATTATTATTATTTTATTAGACTTGTATGCTGCCCTCTCTCCCCAAGGACTCAGGGTGAACAATAAAAAACCCAATACAAATTACAATAAAAATCATTAAACAAATACAAGCCTAATCAATAATTATAAAATTTAAAAAGAATTAAAACAAAGAATAAAAAAACCCACACCCCCGAAGTCAGTCCAGACCTGCCTGTTGAAACAACCAGGTCTTCAGGTCCCAGCGGAAGGAGTAGAGATCAGGGGCCAAACGAAGGTCCACGGGGAGTTGGTTCCATAGGGTGGGTGCTCCCACAGAGAGGCCCTACCCTGGGCACCACCAGTCGAAAAGCCTGACCGTGGCGGTACCCCAAGGAGGCCCTGCCTATGAGGCGTGCGAGGCGGTTGGAATGTGATGCTGGCAGGAGGCGTTCCCACAAGTACCCTGGACCCAAAATTTAAATAACTTTTAAATTTTGTATGGTGTACTTTTATGATGTGAGCGGCCCTGAGACCTTGGGAGATAGAAGCGGCGTAACAAGTCCAACAAACAAACAAACAATAAATAAATTGTTCAGTTGACGCAGTTGTTAAGTGAATCTGGCTTCTCCATTGACTTCCGGTTCACTCGAACCGGTCCGAACCGGCTGAATCCATCAGACATGTCATCAGTCTGGAGTCCAAGACTGACGGAAAAGGGGATCATGTGACCCCAGGACACTACAACCGTCATAAATAGGAGTCAGTTGCCAAGCGTCTGAGTTTTGATCATGTGACCATGGGGAGGCTGCAAAGGTCCTAAGTGTGAAAAACGGTCATAAGGCACTTTTTTCAGTGCTAATTGGTCATAAGTCCCTTTTTGCAGTGCGGCTATAACTTTGAAGGGTTACTGAGCGAACTGTTGTAAGTCGAGGACTGTCTGCATTATGGAACAGGACCGTCAAAACGTAGGAAGTCAAGAGTCCAGGCGGTTCAGATGAGTTCAGGTTTATGGCATGCTAATGCTCTCTACAAAAATGTGAACTACTAACGGTCAAAGCAAGTTGGTGGTAGATTAAGAGTCAACGAATTCAAGGTGGGCTGGACTTAGATCTCTTGTGGGCGCAAAGGGACTTGAGACTGATGATGCGTCTGACCAGGGGCGGGATTCAGCCGGTCTGGACGAACCGGATGTTAAATTTACATCTGGTTTGCTGAACCAATAGTTGAACCGATCGGCTGGCCCCGCCCACCCCTCCCCTCCCCTCCCCGGAGTCTCCACATGGGTAATGTATGCAGGTAAGTGCACGGAAATGGGCCTGTTTCCAGCTTCCAGATCCGGACCGAGGGGGAGGCAGTTAGTTAGTTAGTTAGTTAGTTAGTTAGTTAGTTAGTTAGTTAGTTAGTTATTTATTTATTTATTTATTTATTTATTTATTTATTTGGACTTGTATGCCGCCCCTCTGCAAGGACTCAGGGCTCACAATTAAAACACAACAATAAATATCTAAAAAGAATTAAACCTAACAAGCCCTCCCAGAGTCCTGAGGTAAGCCTCCGGATTCTGGGGAAGGTGAAAAATGGCCTCCCGAAAGTTCTGGTAGGCGACGCCCACCCAGCAACTAGGCGAACGGTTGCTGGGAGGAATCCCTAATCTGACTCCTTCCCTCGGGCTTAGCCTGGTCCTCTCCCACTGCACTATCTGATTCCCCAAAAAGGTGATGGTGGAGTCTGACCGTAACCGCTCTCTGCAACTTTTCCCAAGCAGCTGGGTCTTTCCACTATGAGGTTCCAGGAAAAGATGCAGCTGCTTTAAAGGGTTTCGGGGCAGGTGGGTGTTTCTGAAACTGACTTGGAAGCCCGACTGCGGAAGGATGGGAACGATGCATGAAAACGTTAAGGTCATCGTTACCGCAAGACGTACTTCATCAAAAGGTTTGGTAATGCTGGTTTCTAGCTGCCAATCCATGGTTCGCCAGACTTTCAAACTTCGGTCATCAGCCTGAGAGGCAATGTATTTCCCAACAGGGTCCCAGGTGAGCCCCTTAACCAGGCCGGAGTGACCTTTCAGAGTGGCAAGGATTTCTGTAGGGAGGACAAAAGAGAGCGTGGAAAGATGGCTGGAAATGCTTTGCATTAGAGAAAAGAAAGAGATGGGATCTTCACCCATGGGCAGGACAATTCAGTCAGGGCTGGCCCCTTACGAGGGGATTCTGAGATTCAGATTTTTTTGAAATTAATGTTAGCAAAGCATCAGGTACAAAAATATAAAGCAAAATGAAGGTAAAGTAGAGGAGGAAAGGAGGAAGGGAGATAAGTGCAGGTAGAGAGGGGAAAGAACAAAATAGCATTGACTTCCGAGTCCTTTTGATGCAATAGAACAGGACAATAACATGAAACCTCGACTTTTTACTTTTATACAATAGTATATAGTAGCCATTCCTATAACACCAAATAGCAATAGCCCTTAGACTTATATACCACTTCACAGAGCTTTACAGCCCTCTCTAAGTGGTTTATAGAGTCAACCTCCTGCCCTAACAATCTGGGTCCTCATTTTACTGACCTCGGAAGGATGAGAGGCTGAGTCAACCTTGAGCCTGTCAGGATCAACTGCCAGCAGTGGGCAGTGAGTTAGCCTGCAATATTGCATTCTAACCACAAGGAAGGAAGGAAGGAAGGAAGGAAGGAAGGAAGGAAGGAAGGAAGGAAGGAAGGAGGGAGGGAGGAGGGAGGAGGAAAGGGAGGAGGAGGGAAGGAAGGAAGGAAGGAAGGAAGGAAGGAAGGAAGGAAGCAATAGCACTTAGACTTATATACCACTTTACAGTGCTTTCCATCCGTCTCTAAACAGTTTACAGAGTCAGCCTCTTGCCCCCAACAATCTGGGTCCTCATTTTACTGACCTCGGAAGGATGGAAGGCTGAGTCAACCTTGAGCCTGGTAGGATATGAACTGCCAAATTGCAGGCAGCTGGCAGGCAGCAGAAGTAGCCTGCAGTACTACACTCTTAACCACTGCGCCACCTCGGCTCTTATCTATAAATCTATCTAATCAGCCAAACCCCAAAATCAATGCTTTATTTCCCCCACCCACCTCAAGCAGAAAGTCTAAAAGTGGTCTCCAAGTGTCCTTACCAGGGAATTTGAGAGCATTCCAGATCACAACTGTGTTGTCCACGCTGCAGGAGGCTAGCCAAGCGTCGTGAGGGGACCACGCCACATCCATGACGTCTACATAGAAGTTTTAAAAACACAATAATATGAATTCCAGGGACAGCATCCAGCCCATACCAATTAATCCTGTGACAGGAGGACACTGCCATGGGTTGCAAAGGCAAACCGGCAGCCTAGCGCCCAAGTTATGGTCATGTGACTGCAGGGGTGGTGTAAGTGCGAGGACAGGTTGTGAGTGACTTTGGCAAAGGCATGGAAACTTTGAACCATCACTGAATAAACGGTCATAAGTTGAGGACTGCATGTGCTTTTGTCCACAGAAACCTGGTAAGGAAAGGCGGGCTGACACCACGATCAGAGCACCCAGCAGCTTTGAGGGGCTGATGGGAGGTCTAATATCTGGATGTTGCTGGTTGTAGCCCATCCCAACTTTGGAAACTTTAAGGCTTGTAAACTTCAACTCCCAGAATTCCTCAGCCAGCCTGGGAAATGGAAGCTCACGAGCCTTAAAGTTGCAAAAAGTTGGAGACCCCTACCACAGACGACCTGAATAAACTAATACAAGTAGTCCTCGACTTACGAGCACAATGGAGCCCAGAATTTCTGCCATTAAGTGAGACATTTGTTAAATGAGTTTTTGCCCTGTTTTACGATCTTCCTTGCTGCCGTTGTTAAGTGAATCACTGCAGTTGATAAGTTAAGTCAGCTGACGGATAAGTGAATCTGATTTCCCCGTTGATTTTGCTTTGTCAGAAGGTCGCAAAAGGGAATCACGTGACCTTGGGACCCAGCAACCGTCATAAGTATGAGTCAGTTTCCAAGCATCTGAATTTTGATCCCATGAGCATGGGGATGCTCCAAAGGTCGCAACTGTGAAGAACAACTGCAAGTCACATTTTTCAGTGCCGTTTTAACTTTGAACAGTCACTAAACGAAATGTTGCAAGCCGAGGACTACCTGCAGAGTCTGGATTTGGTTGATTTCTGTTCTCACTCTGCTGGACAGAGGGTGTGACACCCCAACTGGACCTCCATGATGTACATAAAAACCTTCAATTGTGACATCACAACTGCCTTTGTGAAACGTATCTTGCAGATATCCCTGTTTTGGGGGTACCTAAATACAGGTAATCCTTGACTTATGACCATAAGGGAGACCCTACTGATAAGCCAGACAGTAGTTAAGTAAATTTGGCCCTGTTTTGCAACCTTGCTGTCAAGATTCCGGCAGTTAGCCCCATTTAAATCATGAGTCTCGAGCCAAACTTCCAAAACTTCAAAAGGATTTATTAGGAGTTAACATGTCCAGCACTGCCTGGGTATAGCCAATTCTGAGACACACAATTCATTGTCACCCTTGACCCTGGTTTTCCCCCACCCCCTGGCTGTATCGTAATTCATATTCTCCAATGGGACACATCCATAGCCAAGAGTCATCAATCGTGCTCTCCAGTTAGAATTTTGCGGGGCAGAAACTTCAGTCACCTAGTTACTATCTTTGAAAACATTTATGGAATGCACTTTCGGTTTGCAAGCTGCCGCACTGCTCCCCCTTCTCCCCCTTTCTGTTGGCAACTCTAAAAAGACCAGAGAAATATTTTATGAGTTGACACCTTTCTTGCCACAGTTGTTCAGTGAATCTCTGCAGCTGTTAAAGTTAGTCACACGGTCGTTAAGTGAATCTGGCTTTCCCCACTGACTTTGCTTGCCAGAAGGTCGCAAAAGGGGAATCATGTAACCCTGAAACCGTCATTGGCCAAGCATCTCAATTTGGATCACGTGACCATGGGGATGCTGCTGTAGTTGTAAGTGTGAAAAATATTCGTAAGTCACTTTTTTTCAACGCCGTTGCAACTTCGGTCACTAAAAGAACTGTTGCAAGTCAAGGACTACCTGTAACTAGACTGGAAAAATGCGATGCAAAAAAAAAAATCACAATCTCCAAAGGTCATCAACCTGAGCTGGTCAGATGATCAAGGGGGGGAATATTATTATGTTTTTAGAAAGGGGACAACGCAACATGACCAGCCCTCTCGGAGTTTCAAGCACTCTCACCTCCTGAGTGGCTTCTCAGAACTGAGACACACCTCCACTGCTCTACATTAGCAAGCTTACTACTGGAACCAAACACGGTGCTGGGCCCAATGTACCTAGGGGAGAAACAGGGGAGAGGGGTCAATAAAGGAGAATATTCACAGTTCGGAGCTGGAATGAGGGGTGCCTGGTGCTCTCTGAGCTTGGTTAGATTTCTTGTAGGCATTTGATGTCTGACCAGGGAATGTCATCTGCACTAGAAAGGAGTGGAATTTGTGGGGGGGAAGGAGGAGGGAGGGAGGGAGGGACTGTGGGATCCTTGGTGCTCTCTGATGTTGATTATTTTTTTCCAGACATTTCATGACACAATTAGGAAACATGATCAGCTGAGGAAGGAAGGAAGGAAGGAAGGAAGGAAGGAAGGAAGGAAGGAAGGAAGGAAGGAAAGAAGGAAAGAAGGAAAGACAGACTGGGGGCTCCTTGTGGCTCTCTTGAGCTTGGTTGTTTTCTTGCAGACATTTCATTATCCAAACTAGGTAACATCATCAGTGCTAGTCTGATGATGTTACCAGTCAGTGCTAGTCTGGATGATTCTACCTAGTTAATATGTCTATGGAGATTCTCAGTCATCCAGGTCATGGTTGTCCCAGAGGTGTTTTTTTCCAAGGGGCAGTTTGACTTTCTGGCTTTTCTGAACCACCTGATTGGATGGTGGGGAATGGATGGCTCATCCGGTCAGAGCTGAGGAAGCTTGTTGGATGAGAAGCAACACGTCTTCAAAGAAAAACCAGAAAGTCCAGCTGCCTCTTGAAAAAAAACACCTTTGATAACATCATCAGACTAGCATCATCGAACTAACACTGGCACTGATGATGTTACCTAGTCGGGTAATGAAATGTCTGCATGAAAACAACCAAGCTCAGAGAACACCAGAGACTCCTCAAACAGGTTAGCAAGAGCTGCCAAGTTGCAGCACTGATACAAAAAGCAACGGAAACTCATTCTGGAAACGAAACACAGGTTTAACATCCTCTCCATAGACAAGCCTTCCTTTGAATTCATGTTTACCCAACTTATTTGTTTAACGTTATGGCATCTAGAGAGGTTGTGCAATGAGTGGCGTGTTGGCCTCGCCTCGCAATCAGGAGGCTATGAATTCGATCCTAGGCAGAGGCAGGTATTTCTCTCTCTCTCTCTCTCTGAGTACCATGAGAATATATCTGCTGAACAGAACTCCACATTGGCAACAGGAAGGGCGTCGGGCCAGTAAACACTCAGCTCCATTCAGTTGCCCAGGCTCCAGTCCGCAAGGGATTACAGGGTTGTTAAGAGGATGATGTACAGACATACTGACATACTGACATACGACACTAATAACACACACAGTATGCACAAACCCAGACTTAAGTTTAAATAGAGCGACGGCAAAATGTATGCAAAATGTGTGAACAAGACAGTAAGCAAGATAAAGTATTAAGGTCAAACCATGATAAAATATGGCGCCAGAGAGTCGCTACAGGATAGATGTTATAGTTACAAATGTTTACCCAACCTTGAGCATAAGATAAAGAACTTTTCCCCCCCAAAGAGCCCAAGGAAGATGCCAAGAATTAAATTTAGTGGGGGGGGGAGAGGGAGAGAGGGGAGGAAAACACACTTACGCTGCTCTTTTCCAGACCATGATCAGTTTATCATCTCCCCCAGATGCAAGGTATATGCCATTGTTTGACCATCGCACGCAATTCACACATGCTGAAACAAAAATGGGAAGAAGATGATGATGCTTGAAACAAAGAAATAGCCCCAGAACACATTCTTATACTAAGGCTGGAGCTTGTATTAGTGGAAGAGTTACCACCCGGTGGTGTTTTCAAAGCACAGGTGGTCTTTTTAATCCTCCATCATGGAAGATGAGCTGTCTGGCATTGGATGATATGCCTTATTTGTACCCTGCCTTTATTGTTTTTACAAGGTGGTGAACTTATCCAACACACCCTCCTCCTTCTCCTATTCTCCCCATAACAACAACCCTGTGAGGTGGGTTGCACTGAAAAAGAGTGACTGGCCAAAAGCCACCCAGCTAGTTTTCATGCACAAGATGGGACTAGAACTTCCAGTCACCTGGTATTGGCCCAATGTCACCCAGCTGGCTTTTGTGCCTAACTCGAGACTAGAACTCACCATCTCCTAGTGATTGGCCCAATGTCATCCAGCTGTCTTTTATGCTTAAGATAGGACTAGAACTTCCAGTCTCCTAGTGATTGGCCCAATGTCACCTGTCTTTCATGCCAAAGGTGGGACTAGAACTCACGGTCTTTTGCTTTCTAGTCTGGTGACTTAACCACTAGGCCAAACTGGCCCTCCAATTATGCTGCCCCTTAGTCCCCCAAAAGAAAGATCTATTCTACCATACCTAAATGATTGTCCATCTGACAAAGCATTTTGGGTACATTCTCGTTCTTTTCATCTTCCTCCTCGAGGACAGGAGCCATATTCCATATTACAACTTTGCCGGAATCTTGTCCTAAAGGCACAAGGAAGAACACATTTTTCACGGCAGTTACTACAAAATTTCAACAAAAATACGCTACAAAGAAACGCCGCCTTTCCAATCCAGTTTATGGCTGCCCCTTTTTTAAGTTTAGCTAAAAGTTGCAAAACTATGAAAACACGTAGCTACAACCCGGATTCTACAGAAAATGTAACTTCTGTAACCATAGTGTAGAGCAACAAACATTTTAAATGATAATTTAAGATCTCAGGAAGCACCTACGGCACTTAAATTCACAGTGTTGTTTTTTTTTTAATTCTGTAACTAGCATCACTTTAATTAGGGGGAAAATGTACCCTGCCACTATAAATAAAGGAGGGGACAGTTCCTGAACGCTGAAGCCTATTAAATTGCACATTTTAAATTAATCCAACCAATGCCACATTAATTATAACCTCAGGATTGGCAAGCATATTTGCTTCTGATATTCTTATTCTAAGAAATCTCAGCCCCTGCTGTTCACCATGCTAGCACCATCCCACGCTGTGGGACTCGCTGCAGTCAAAGTCCACTCCCTAAAGGATTTCCTGTCTGACTGCTCACAGAGGGTCAGATTAGGTAATCATACCTCTTCAGCCCTTATTCTTAACACTGATACACCACAGGGTTGCGTGTTGAGTCCCTTACTCTATACTCTTTATGTGCATGACTGCTGGTAATACTATTGCTAAATTTGCAGATGATACAACAATGGTGGGACTCAACTCAATCTGCCCATTGAGGTGAGGTGGACCGGTTGATTTCGTGGTGTGGAGACAATAACTTGGTCCTCAACACCAATAAGACCAAGGAGCTTATAGTGGACTATAGAAGGAACAGATCAGACATCCAGCCCTTGCTTATCTATGGAGACTGAGTGGAGCAGGTGGCCAGTTTTAAGTTTCTGGGTGTTATCCTAAAAGAGGACCTGACCTGGGGTGCCCACATTGCAGCATTGGTCAAAAAGGGCCCAGCAGAGATTATATTACCTGAGACTTCTCAGGAAACAACAACTGAATGGAAAACTGCTGGTGACCTTCTACCGCTGCACCATAGAGAGCATTTTAACAAACTGCACCTCTGTATGGTCTGTCAATTGCAAGGGGGCAGATAGGACAGCACTCCAGAGGGTGAACGTCATTGCCCAGAGGATCATGGGTTGCCCTCTCCCCTCTTTGGAAGAGCTTCATAGCTCCCGCTGCCTTAAGGAAGTTCAAAACATCCTCAAAGATCCATCTCGTCCTGGGCACCCCTTTTTTTGAACTATTACCATCTGGCAGACAGTACAGAATAATAAAAACAAGGACAAATAGGCTGAAAAACAGCTTCTATCCCAGGGCAGTAGCTCTTTTGAATTCTGCTGTATAGTGCAGTGTTGGTGTGGTGTCGGGGGCTTCCGGTTCAATGTGTGAAGGGTGAAGGATGTGTGTTTGTGTATTTTCATGGTCATGATGTGCACTGAAGATGGCGTTTGATTTCGTTGTACGAGGTGCAATGACAATAAACTAAACTAAACTAAATAAAATCAAACGCAGACGGATTCAGGATTAACCCAGGGCTATTATAACTAGCAAAACAGGCTGCACCTGAGGGAGGGAAGGAACTTTCATGAGCAGAGCATGTCCAAGTCAGTTATAACTCTAGGGGCGATGTCCGTTCTGGTTTCTGTTCTTTATTGTCGCTCTTTTCCTATCATTTTAGGTCCAATAATACTTCACTTCTGGTTGTGGCCCGCCAGTGGAGTGGCAGCAGATTCGGACAGTGAGGAGGTTGGGGAGGAACATGGGCCAGTCCTGGAGTCTGGGGATGGCTCTGACGAGGGCCCTGCGTCGGAGGCAGAGATGGGACCAAGGCCGTCTGACAGTTATCAGCTGCCTTCAGAGTCGGACATCAGTGGGGCAGAAGAACAGCTGGAGCCTGTTCCCAGTGTGCACATGCACAGAGCTGCCAGGAGAAGGGAACAGCTAAGGAATAAAGGCTGACATGGGAGTAAAGCCACAGGTGGATGGTGAATGGCCCCTCCCATAGGGAACAAAAGAGGAGCAAAAGGGGAGTGGGGTTTTTGCAGGAGACAATTAGTTCATTTGGGTGAAGATCTGTTCCTGCATCCTTGCCAAGTATTGTCTGCTACAGCGTGGCGTTTGGAAGATATCAGCCTGGCAACTCTCCAAGTCTGATAAAGGTCTGTAATGGTTGAAATCTCTTGAAAGACTGCTGGCTGGGACTTTGCTGGAGAGAATTCACTGAAAACTAAATAAAAGGGGTTTATCGGGATGAGGAGTCGGCTTCGTGCTGTTGGGGGAAGCCTACGTCAGAACAGCTTCAGTATCCCAATCAAAAGGACCAGAGCAATACTTTAAAAATTATCCTTAGGTAAAACATATGTTTAGCATGACTCGATCCAAGAGAGATTTGTTAAGGACAAACGGGTGCTTGTTTGCAGGCTGTTCTCACTTAATGACTTAAATTAGCAGGCGGGAAACGCCACTGCTGAGGTTGCTCACCTTCCCCATTGACTTTGCGTGTTGGGAACCAGCAGGGGAAGTCGCAGGCTGCAATCATGTGACCATGGGAAGCTGCAACTACCATAAAAGCAATTTGCCAAGTACTCAAATCATGATCACGTGACCTGTGTGAAGCTCCCTGTTTGTGGACCAGTCTCCCACCGTTGCAAGTCTGAATGGTCGCTGAACCAGCGGCCCCCTAAGCGAAGTGCACCTGTACAGGTTAACTATTTAAGTTCCTTTGACTGATTGGGTGCAGGAGTTTAACAAGAAACTTTTTTTGGCAACCCTACCTTGCCCTCCGGTTGCAAACTTGGTCCCATCTGGATGAATGTCAACTGAAAATATCGGCTTGGCTGGAGGGACAAAAAACAAGAGAGAGAGAAATTATTTGAGCAGAATATCCTTGGCTTGTAATGCACCATATCGCACAGAGAGGGGGGGGGAGGGAGGAGGAGGAGAGAGAGACAGAGAGACAGAAATAGAAAGAAAGAGAGATAGCAATAACCGAGGAAAGAGAGAGAGAGACACTGAGAGAAACAGAGAGAGAGACAGAGACAGAGAGAAAGAGAGAGACAGAGATATATATAGAAGAGAGAGACAGAATTGAGACAAGAGAGAAAGAGAGAGAGAGACAGAGACACTGAAAGAAAGAGAGAGAGACAGAGACAGAGAGAAAGAGAGACAGAGATAGAGAGACAGAGACACTGAGAGAAGGAGAAAGAGAGAGAGAGAGGGAGGGAGAGAGAGGTTATCACGAACAAAGGGATAAGTCAGCCAGCAACTATCTAAAATAAAACTTCAAAGCTTCCAAGTAAAATGTAAAGAGGAAGAAGCCGAGTATTCCATTCTGGTTTTCCAAAGGGATCAATTACCAAGGATGGGGTGCACCGGGGTTTCTCAAACTTGGCCAATTTAAGACAGGGGGACTTCAACTCCCAGAATTCCCCAGCCAGCAAGTCAGCTTATACAAAAAGCCAAAATCCTATCGCTTGAAGTCCAAAAGACTAAAGTTATAAACATTAGTTTAGAAGAGCTATTTCTAAAACCTCTGAGTGCAAAACGGAAAGTTTTCTAGCAGCCAGCCACTGCCTCAGCTGGTTGCCAACTAACATATGGCAGAAGAAGAAGAAGAAAGGCTTCATCAAAAGAAAAAGTGCAAACAACTTAATAATACACTTTAAAACCTACACGTATCACACCCTCTGGGGGTGACCTCTTTTGATGGCGACAGTTACACTCTGGAGGTCTTATTGATCCAACGCCATTTTAGCTGACTTTCAAAAAAGAAAGCACAAGGATCCAGAATGAAACTCTGCCGTGAGGCGACTTTGAGGGAGGCCCTATCCACCAACGCTTTGGATGGAAGGGACATCAAAGACTCCTTCCTGGGAAACCCAGCAGGAAACTCTGGATATGGTATGGATATTTGGAGCCCTTTCTTCACCTCTGGAAGGGGGGGGGGGAATTATGCTTCCAGATCCTTCTTGACAATAAGGATTAAAGGATCAAGCAGTATGCTTTGGAGATCTCCTCAATCTGTATTCATTAGTGGATTAATATGTGATCTTCCTTTATCAGACCACCTTGCTGGTATCTTTGCAAATCTCCCAGCAAGACATCTCTAACGCAAAGCTTAACTATCCAGGAGGCTAAATAAAATTCAATAATGCATAACTAAAGATCTTTGCTTTCTGCTTTCTATAAAGCCCAACTAGATCCATTGTAAAATGTTTCTAAGTTAGAGATGCTGACATTTGTCTTCCTAACGTGAAATCTATGATCTGTTCAGCAGTCCAAAGTATATTCTAATACTTCTTCCAGGGAATGTCCCGTAGAGGGTCCAAGCAATTCTGATCTGGATGGAAAATACATTTCCTTCAAAGGTCACGAAATGGCCACTTACACACTAAATTACTTCCAAAGAGTTCTTTTAAGTTTTCAGGGGCGGAAAAAGAGACAGTTTAGCCTCCCCTGGATGGAAATAGCACAATGCTAAAATAGGAAACTGTGCACTTCAACAACAGTCTTGGGAAGACACTGTCCCAGGTTTGCAGAAAGTAAGCAGTGCAGTTTTCAAGCAACCGCGAAGTGCGTAATAGAAGAGATCAGAGAACCAGAAAGTGGTTGTCACTAACAACTTTCTTTCTCTGCTGAACAAATAGACAAACCAGGAAGCCTAATTTAAATGTCAATAAATATCTCCAAGTAATGTCTACAGAGATTCTTAATCATCCAGGTCATGGTTGTCCCAAAGATTTTTTTTCCCCAAAAGGCAACTAACTGGACTTCTTTGGTTTTTCTCTTTAAACCGAAGAAGCTTCTTTGATGAGAAGTGAAACCTTTTCAAAGAAAAAAAACCCACGGAAAGTCCAGTTGCCAAGAAATGTGTACCATAGAAATAAAATTTTAAGTACTGCAAAAGCTACTGCCATCAAACAGGCCAAAGAAAATGATTTTACCCACAAAACCCTACAAGTGAGGGATTTTTTTTTAAAGCACCAAACTCTTTAAGCAAAAGTCTTCTGTATTATTCCTGCATTTCAAGGTCCTGATATGAAAACCCAGGACAAAGAGAGTCAAAACTGTAAGGAGCTACAACACTTCGGCTAGTAGACAAAACCCACTCCTCTATGCCACATATTCTGATTTTCCTTAGGAATGGAGACGTCTGCACACACTTAGAGGACCTCAGGTTTCAAGGTGACAAAACTCTGGAAGATGCTGCCAGTCAGCATTAAAAAAAGGGAGCAGTTGTCTAATAAAGCATGCAGGTATTTTCCATCTTGAGTTGTTTCCCTACGTCAGGGGTCCCCAAACTTGGCAACTTTAAGACTTGTGGACTTCAACAATTCACCTATGCTGGCTGAGGAATTCTGGGAATTGGAGTCCACAAGTCTTAAAGTTGCCAAGTTTGGGGACCTCTGCCCTACATCCTCCATACACCAAGAATGCAATGTGTGGATGTGCTCTCTGTCCTCTCCTTTATCCCCAGATGGTTGTAAGTCGAGGACTTAGAGGTAGCCCTCTACATACGACCACGGTTGAGCCCCAAATTTTTTTTGTTGCTCAGTGAAACATTTGTTAGGTGAATTTTGCTCCGTTTCATGACCTTCTGTTAAGTGAATCCCTTGCAGTTATTAAAAAAAAAGTAACATGGTTCTTAAGTGAGTCTGGTTTTCCCATTGACTTGGCTTCTTAGAAGGACGCCAAGGGAGGGGGTCACGCGACCCCCTGAGACATTTACAACCGTCATCAATGAGTCACTTCCCAAGCGTCTTGAATTTTGATCACGCGACCGCAGGGATGATGCAACGGTTGTAAAAGTGTAAAAACGGTTGTAAGTCACTCTTTTTTTCAGTGCCGTTGTAACTTTGAATGGTCACTAAGTGAACTGCTGTAAGTCGAGGGCTGCCTCTACTTGCATTTTTGCAAGCAAACTGAGGTGATGGTGAAGAGGTGTTTATGTGCTGTAGCAACTCAACAAGGAGTGGAAGAGTATTCCCCAAAGGAAGGGGAGGCTGGCACTGAGCTTTCCCTGAGATTTCAAGGACACGGGCCAGGAGTGGGGAAGGGAGGCTGGTAGCCTCTGAGCATGAACAGAAGGCCCCCACTCGGTTGATTTCCTGGGAGGAGGAGCCCATCCAAGGGTTCCTCGTCGCGGGGCGTTCTGCACTTGCTCAAGGATCTATTCTACTACTCCTCCTATTTCTGGGCGTGGAAGGCAATCCAGCTGAAGATCCACCCAACCCAGCCAGCTGCCTGCTCCTTAGGGGCCCTCTGCACATGCTTGTGGAGCCCTTGTCATCTTCTCCTTCCTCCTCCTGCTCCTCCTCCTCCCTGAGGTGTTTCTGGGTGTGCATGTCTGGAGGCAACCCAAACAAAGGTCCTCCCCATTCCAGCTCTCTCCACAGGGCATTCTGCACGTGCTCAGATAACCCCAGTGGGTGTAAGAGCAGCAGCACAATGGACACTTTCTGCAGACACCTCTGTATTTAATCAGAGGTCCCACCTCCTCCCCACACCTGTGGGTATCCAGCTGAGAACACTGCCCCAATCTTTCGCATGAGCTCAGAGGACCCTCCTCCTTCCCTGATACCCCCCCATTGATAAAAGACCAAGGACAACCCAAGTCTTCTGCACATGCTCAAAGGACCCCCTTCCACTCCCGGGGCAACAGTGCAGTGCATGCCTCCCCACACCTTTCTGCACTCACTCAGAGGATACCCCCTTCCCACTCACCCATCCCCGTGGGGATAAAGCTGAGGACAATCCCCAACACTCTGCACGCACTCAGAGTACCCCTCATGGGTATGGGAGCCAAGGACACACACTTCCTAGCCTGCAGTGCACACCCCCTCACACACCCCTCTCTGCACTCGCTCAGAGGACCCCTTCCTCCTCTTCCCCCTCAGCAGGTCAGCTGAAACCCTCCCTCCCCACGCTATAACCCTCTGCACTTGCTCAGAGGATACCCCACCTTTCTCCTCAACCTCCCCCCCCCACTGAACACGGGAGCCATTGACACCTCCGTAGCCCTCTGCACTCCCTCAGAGGACCCTCTCCTTCCATCATTACAACCCCCGATCCCGAGATGCTGAGGACCCTCCCCCAACACTCTGAACTTCCTCAGAAGACCCCCCCCTTTCTCCCCCTCTCCCCCCATTAAATATGGGAACCATTGGCGCCTCCCTAGCCCTCTGCACTCCCTCAGAGGACCCTCCCCCTTTCTCCTTCCCTCCGAGCCTGGGGGTCCCCCTGGCGTTTCCCCCAGCCCTCTGCACGTGCTCAGAGGACCCCGCCTGCATTGAATATGAAAAGTGACATCTCTCTAGCCCTCTGCACTGGCTCAGAGGAAACCCCCCTCCTTTCCCCTCTCCACGTGGGGATAAAGCTGAGAACCCTCCCCCAGCACTCTGCACTCGCTCAGAGGACTCCCCCCTTTCTCCCAAACCCCCCCACTGACTATGGGAACCACTGACACCTCCCGAGCCCTCTGCACTCCCTCAGAGGACCCCACTCTCCCCCCTCCATATCGAGCCTGGGAGTCCTCCTGGCGCCTCCCCGTCGCCCTCTGCACGCACTCCGAGGACGCCCTCACCGTTGTGGTTGACCCAGGTCGGTTTCAGGAGCTTCATTTTCCACCCCGCCGCCGCCTCCTCCTCCTCCTCTTCCTCCGCCTCTTCTTCTTCTTCCCTCCGCCGAACCGCTCCTCTCGCTCCGTGTCGGGGACGGCCGCGGGCCGGGGCAGGCGAGACGGCCCCGGCTCAGGCTGCCCTGGGCAGGCGGGAGGAGGAGGCGAAGGCGGCGGCGGCGACGGCACCCCCGGCCCTCGCCCCGGCCGCCCTCAGCGCCGCCTTCCTCCTCCTCTTCCTCCCTTCTCCTCCGCCTCGAGGCCCTCAGGGCCGCCTCGCCATCGCCCGTCCCGCCCGCAGCAGCAGCAGCCGCCGCCACACGGCCGCATCCCCCGCTCCCGGCGGCTCCCCGGCAACGCCGGAAGTCAGCGGAGGGCAACGACCCAAGCGGCCCGGCGGGAAACAAGGGACGACGCCCAGAGAGGCCCGGCCGGGTGGCGCGGCGGGGGGGCTTCCCGGGAGGCCGCCAAAGGCGACGGCCGGGGGCGGCGCGAAGGGCGTCAGGGCCGCCGAGGATCCCCGGAGAAGGAGGAGGCGGCGGGGTAGAGGGAGGCTCGGGGGCGGCTCAGGGGCCCGGGCGGTCGGCATGGCTAAGGAAAGCTGGGAGAGGAGAGAGGGGCGGCCCTGTCAGACGGCGGGAAACTACAGCTCCCGGGAGCCTCCGCTATGGCGGCTGGCGCTGAGGCATGCCGGGAGGTGTAGTTCGGCGGAGCGACAGGGAGCGAGGCGGAGAGGGGGTGACGTCATGAGTGTCCCTGCAACTCCCCGGCTCCGATTTAGAATAGAATAGAATGGAATTGCAGATTGGAATTGGAATAGAATAGAATAGAATAGAATAGAATAGAATAGAATAGAATAGAATAGAATAGAATAGAATAGAATAGAATGTGGGAATATAATAGAATTGGAGGAGGAGAAGGAGGAGGAGAAGCAAAATGAATAGAATAGGGAATAAAGAATAGAATAGAATAAGGAATAAGGAATAGAAAATAGAATAGAATAGAATGAGGAGAAGGAAAGATGGAAGGAGAATGAATAAAATAAAGAATAGAATATAAGAATAAAGCATAGAAGAATGAAGAATAGAATAGAATAATAAAATAATACAATAGAATATAGAATAGAATTCAATACAATAGAATTGAATTCAATAGAATAGGATAGAATTCAATAGAATAGAATAGAACCTTTATTGTCACTTTAAATATACACCAATCAGCATACATTAAAATGAAATTTTGTTGCATTCGGGTGTTAAAAGATAACCATTATGCATATACCTCCATACACACATATTCAAGGCATACAAATATTATCTATTTATATGTTTTATCATATTGTATTGATGTATTTTATTAAAATATATTCTAAAATTCATTAAAATGTATTTACCTGTTTTACTATTCAGGTAGTTCTCGACTTATAACAGTTCATTTAGTGACCGTTCAAAGTTACAATGGCACTGAAAAAAGCTACTTATGACCGTTTTTCACAACCGTTTCAGCATCCCCGTGGTCACCTAATCAAAATTCAAATGCTTGGCAACTGACTCATACTTATGACTTTTCCAGTGTCCCTAGGTCATGTGAGCCCCTTTGGCAACCTTCTGACAAGCAAAGTCAATGGGGAAAGCCAGATTCATTTAACAACCGTGTCACTAACTTAACACCTGCAGTGATTCACTTAACAACAGTGGCAAGATAAGTCGTAAAATGGGGCAAAACTCACTTAGCAAGTATGTCCCTTAACAACAGAAATGTTGGGCTCAATTTTGCTCATGGACTACCTAATATTATACATAATAAAAATAATACATATTTTTATTAAAATAAAAACATTGTAATTTATTAGCCTCCCATCTTACCATAGAGGCATGCATAAGCACACCAACATGCCTACCGTCCCTGTCCTAATGTTCCTTTTTATTCGTATCCATTTCATGTATTCATAATCATTTTTATTTATTGATTTATTTGATTTGTCAATTGCTTACAAGATAATAGGCATAAGTATAAACATGAGTGTGAATACAGGAAATAGGTATGAATAAATGAGGACAATAGGACAGGGATGGAAGACATGATTGTGTTTATACTTACACATGTTTATATTTATACATGTTATACTTATACTTTCATGTTTATACTTATACATGTTATCTAATACATGCTTAGAAGTTAGAATTCTTTATTGGCCAAGTGTGATTGGACACCAAGAAATTGGTCTTGGTGCAAATACTTGACAAAATAAATAAATAAATAAAACTCTGGGCAGCTTTATAAATTTTTAAAGATTTTGTTTGTTTAGATACTCTGTTGTTTGTTTGTTTGTTTGTTTACACCACCCATCTCATCTTGCAACCGACAAAACAATGAAAAAAACATCAAAATAATAAATATCAACGAGGGTGGGGGGGGAGATGCGCGCGCAACTTTTCCGGAACTTCCCCGACGAGCCGTCGGAAGCGGGAGAGCAGCAATCAGCGTCGGACTGCGGTGTGTCGCTGGAGCGGTCCTCCATCAGGAACGGAGGCATGTGGGCCCGGGGTGCGTTCAACCTCCTCGGGAGCCGGACGGCAGGCGTTTTATTTCGGTAAGCGGCCAGAAGGGGGTCTTTCGGGTGCTTCCAGCAGCGACCAGTAGGTCTTGGGGTGGATTGAGGGGCGGGGAGCAGAGCTCGCCCTTGGAAACGCCCCGCACCAGCCCCGCCATGAAAACCCTTCATACAGCAGAATAACAGAGTTGGAAGGGACCTTGGAGGTCATCTAGTTCAACCCTCTGCTCCAGCAGGAGACCCTGTTCCATTGCAGACAAATGGCAGTCCAATCTCTTAAAAACGTACAGTGAATGGGTCACCCACAATTAATCATAATTTTTAGAACATCGAACATCCAACCCCCTGCTCGAGCAGGAGACAAATGGCTGTCCTGTCTCTTCTTAAAAACCTCCAGTGATGGAGCACCCACAACTTCTGGAGGCAAATCGTTCAGCTGATGAATTGTTTTAGAATTAGAATTAGAATTCTTTTATTGGCCAAGTGTAGTTGGACACACAAGGAATTTGTCTTTGGTGCAAATGCTCTCAGGGTACATAAAAGGAAAGATACATTCATCAAGAGTCAAGAATCATCAGGTACAACACTTAATAATAGTCATAGGGTACAATAAGCAATCAAATCATACTAGGAAACAATCAATATAGATCGTAAGGATACAAGCGACAAAGTTACAGTCGTACGGTCACAAGTGGGAGGGGATGGGTGATAAGGAGTGATGAGAAGATTAATAGTAATAGTAGTGCAGACTTCATAAATAGCTGGACAGTGTTGAGGGAATTATTTGCTTAATGGTCAGGAAATTTCTCCTAGGTTTGCTCTCTCCTTGATAAGCTTCTTCTATTATTTCTATTCATTTGCGCCTTTGTTACTTTTACAAATAACTCATGGTGGCAGACATATCCAACACTTTCCTTATTCTAATTTCTCTGCAACCACCCTCGATTGACATTATATACACTTTTAGTTCTCAGTTAATCTGGAATGGACAATTCCGAGCGAACCACTGGCAGTCTTCCCTCCTGGAACTGAGAACAGCTATGCCCATGAGGTAAAGTAAATCCCAAATTTTTATTTGATCCTTTCCACCCATTAATATAGGAACAGCTATTAAAATGTGTTATTTTACTTACCTTCTCTGAGAAATGGTGGAATCTTATGGTTAGGTTCTCCATTCACTCATTTTTATAATCCCAAGAATTGAACAAGGTTAACTTTGGTGGATAATGAATGAACCAAAATTATTCCTGGATGAATAGTGATTTAAATCTTCATCCTGTTAATTACTTCTGAACATTTCTCATGTGTTTTACCATCTGTTGAAACATAGATAAATAACTATAGCTTTCTAGGCTAAGTCCTGTGAATGAGGCCAGCCAAGCTCGTTACAATTCATATACATGTTTTACCTTTACATTGAACAGTAGCTTA
Organism: Naja naja; assembly: GCA_009733165.1. Taxonomy (NCBI): domain Eukaryota; kingdom Metazoa; phylum Chordata; class Lepidosauria; order Squamata; family Elapidae; genus Naja; species Naja naja. Next base: position 8,071,231 of record CM019165.1, read on the forward strand.
AGTAAAAGTAACTTTTTTTTTAATTACATTTATATGCCGCCCTTCTCCGAAGACTCAGGGTGGCTTACAATTTTTGGAATACAACCCAGTGTGCTCAGCAATAGCCTTCATTCCATTGTATATGCCTGCTTATTACTAAGTGGCATTTTTACGAAGTCAGCTTATTGCCCCCAACAATCTTGGGTCCTCAATTTACCTACCCCGAGAGGATGGAAGGCTGAGTCAACCTTGAGCCTGGTGGGATTCGAGCCTACAGTAATTGTAGGCTGCTGGAACTTGAATGCAGGCATTTAACAGCCTGAGCCACCAGGGCTCTAGACTGGGAGAATCCATTAAATGTTCTGGAGTGAGGAACTCTGCTCGCTTTTCCAGATTCACATTTCAAATTTATCCAATTTTTTTTTATTTTATTTTTAATTACATTTATATGCCGCCCTTCTCCGGAGACTCAGGCTGCTTACAATTTTGGGATACAACCCAGTGTGCTCAGCAATAGCCTTCATTCCATTGTATATGCCTGCTTATTACTAAGCGGCATTTTTACAAGGTCAGCTAATTGCCCCCAACAATCTTGGGTCCTCAATTTACCTACCCCGAGAGGATGGAAGGCTGAGTCAACCTTGAGCCTGGTGGGATTCGAGCCTACAGCAGTTGTAGGCAGCTGGAACTTAAGTGCAGGCATTTAACAGCCTGAGCCACCAAGGCTCTAGACTGGGAGAATCCATTAAATGTTCTGGAGTGAGGAACTCTGCTCGCTTTTCCAGATTTACATTTCAAATTTATCCAATGCACTTAAGTTAATATGGCTGTAGTTTAATTTTTGCTTATGTAGGGAAAAGTGCTGTTGAATCCAACAGGATTTACATTTGAGTAAGCACACACACACACGTACGTGTGTGATCTCAACTTCTGACCATAATGGAGCCTGGAAATCTGTCTTATGTGACCGACTCAATTTTACAATTATTTTCTTTTAAAAAAAAATTTTTTTTACAATTATTTTCTTTAAAAAAAATTTTACAATTATTTTCTTTCTTTCTTTTTTCTTTTTGGCTGTTAAACCAGCCCAAAAGACAGGAAATAGCAAAAAATGTCATAAATCAGTCATATAGAACAACACTACAACCTTCCGTGACTTTTGAGATTTTTTTTCCCATTGAAGTCATTCTGAGACGGTGAAGTAGGATTCTATCAAATTCAAGTGACGGCTGATATTTTATTTATCCTCCCGTCCATTAGAGCCGAGCCCCCAAGGAAGAAGAAAAGGGTAGATCCAAAGAAGGACTACGCTCAAAGAGAACGGCTGAAAAAGAAAATCAGAAAATTGGAAAGGGCAGCTCAAGAGTTGATTCCTATTGAAGACTTCATAATCCCATTCAGATTCATGGATGAAAAAAGGTAATGGGACACTGGGCAGGTGGGATCACTCCGGATGGTTACTGCCATTTTAAAAAATTTATTGAGCATGTTTGTTCATGCCGGCTGGGGAATTTCGGGAGTTGATGTCCACACGTCTCCAAGTGATTTTGAGAAACCCTACTTTAAACCAAGATGGTATACAGTCATAAATATGAGTCAGTTTGCCAGGCACCTGAACTTCAATCATGTGACCATGAGGCAATGGTCATTAAGTGTGAAAACTGATCATAAGTCATTTTTTTCAGTGCCATCTGTTAAGCTGAGGACAACCTATATGAAACTATTAGCTCGATACCTGTGCTTCACTACAAAACTATGTTGTCAGGGGAAAAACTATGTTTTTTGGGAATGGGGGGGAGGAATTGTGCCTCTGCCTACCAGCATCCATCAGTATTCATTTGGCTAGCGTCCTGTCAGTGAGTTGAGGGCTGTTTGGAAACTGAAGCAGTATTTGCTGTGTGAGCAAGGAAACAGCAAGGAGCCTGTGCGTGGTTTAGCTCAACTGTTCTGTACGAAAGCTGCTTGGTGCTCTGAAACTGGAACTCCTTTCCTCTGCTTGTGTTTTGCATTTGGAAGAGATTTCAGGTGGGGAGGGGGAATAGAACTCCTTAGCATCAGAGCATGTTAATAATAATAATATAGGAAATACTCTAAATGCTCTGATGGTAGTTTTGAAAATTCCTTTCTTAGTGAGCCCCTAGAAGCCAAAAGGAACATAGGTGCCATATTTCAAGACTGTAGGCTTGATGGTGCTGGAGATTTTGTGATGATGCGTCAGTGGGATTTCGCTTTTATATATATAGATAAAAGAACTCAGTTTAGAAGAATCTCCATGTGTCTTTATTATTATTATTTGCAGCCTGTTTTTCTCACAGGGTCCGAGAGCTTACACCGCTGTCCCTTGAAGAAAGCGAAAAACGAGCTAAGCTTTTGAAACAGTGGGCCGCCTATAAGCAACGACAGGACAGGGCCGAGATGGACACCATAAAAAGTCTCGTCGCTGCCCAGGAACAGGCTTTAAAGGAATTGCGCCTGGAGTCGGAAGAGCTGTACCAGGCAGCCATTCTGCGGGATGATTGCTTGTTCCCTTTCGACAGGCAAGAACCTCTGCACACCCCTCCTCAGGCTACGTACGAAGCCCCTGAAGGAAAATGCAACGATCTCACAAGAACATACACGCATTGATTTGGGGTTGTGGGAAGAGCAACACCGTCAGCAAGTGTAAACGTGCTAAATTATGTTCTACCTGACCACTGGTTAGATCTCAAGCACCCGTCCAGTGTAGCTGTTTGATAAACTCACCATTGAGACACATAGATCATACAAGAGTCAGTGAAAAAAAAAAGAACTTTGAACGCTGACTCTTTTTAAGAGTTTAATCTTCCATGCGCTCCCACACACATTTATCCAATAAATAAAATCTTGTGAGATGTACCTATAAGCCAATCGTAAAGGATTAATTGTTTTGGGGGATTGAAAACGCAAAGCAAGGAGTGTTGTGGTGCAGTTGGAGCTGTCACCTCAAATTGGGAGGCTGTGAGGTCAATCCCAGGTACAGGCAGATATTTCTTTCTGTGGGCACACTGGGAATATATCTGCTGAACAAAACTCCCCATTGGTGACAGGAAGGGCATCCGGCCAGTAAACACTCAGCTCCATTCAGTTGCCCACACCCACCCCTCAAGGAATTATGGGGTCATTAAAAGATGATTGAAAATACAAAGCATCCAAGACCCCATCTATTCTGAGCTGATTCTTAAGAGATTAATAGTAGATGCAGTTAATGTATTGATCAGCATTTTGTAAAAAATTCCATTTTCTGCTACTCCTCTGGAAGTTGAATAAACTATACTTACCAATCTAGTTTTGCCTGACACGGAATGATGATGAAAAGCCATTTTGTACAGAGTAGTCCTCGACTTACGACATTGAACTCAAAATTTCCGTTGCCAAGACAGTTAAGTGAGTTTTGCCCCATTTTAGTTGTTAAGGGAATCTGACTTCCCCAGGACACTGCAACTGTCATAAGTACATGCCAGTTGCCAAGCATCTGAATTTTGATCATGTGACCACGGGGATGCTGCAACTTTCCTAAGTGTGAAAAACAGTCTTAAGTCACTTTTTGGTCACTAAATGAACTGTTGTAAGTCAAGGACTACCTGCACATCTGCACTGTGGAGTTGAACGCAACAGAATTGCCAGTTCTCCAAACATCCAGCTTCCTACGAGTTCATACATCCTGTTAAGCCACCGTTTATTGGTTTTTGGGGGGGGGTTGTTTATCTAAATACAACCCTGTGCTTTGTAAAAGATGTTTTAATCCAGACCTGAATGTTGCATACAAATAAAGAATTCCCAAGTTGTTCCTTTATCAACCAGCCACGGTATTTTCACAGCTAATTTGCAACAAAGACAGAGCTTGTGAACCCCAAAAATATATCCTTTGCAATGATATGTGGTGAATGCCCTTTGAAATTGTGCACTGACTTAAGAGAAGAATTCAGAGCAGCTATTTACAGAAAAATAAATCTGACAACAGTTCAATCCAGGTATGGCCAGGTGGAAGCACAGATTTATGGTGGGAAAATCCCTCTTATCAGGATGAAGAGTTTCTTTAAGTCTCTCTTAAGTGGCATCGGACTGAGGTCGATGCCACTTAAGATGCTAGAATATCAGAGCGCCTCATTTGAAGTTTTCTTCCTCAATAGGTGAATTCCAATCGGGTGGAGGACTGTTTCTCATTTTCCACACTGGTGTATGTTTCTGTTTCTTGGCCATCCGTTCATGCTCGCTGATGCACAACTGTTCCTGCAACAGATCAAAGCTGTTAATAATATCCCAACGTTCGGTCCGCACCGTGCTTTTCAGAGTGAAACAGATCTGTGGGGTTCTTGGTGCTCTCTGAGCCTGGTTGTCTTCTTGCACATGACCCAAACTAGGCAACATCTACAACCATGAGCTTCCTTCCTTCCTTCCTTCCTTCCTTCCTTCCTTCCTTCCTTCCTTCCTTCCTTCTTCTGTTTTTCTTTCCTTCCTTTTCTTTTTCCTTTTCTTCCTTCCATCTTTTTTTTTTTTTCTTCCTCCTTTCCTTCTTTTTTCTCCTTCTTTCTTCCTTTCTTTTCTTCTTTTTCTTCCTTCCTTTTCTTTTTCTTCTTCATGTTTCTTCTTTTGTTTTCCTTCCTTCCTTCCCTCCTTCCCTTTCTCTCTTTCCTCTCCACTTTTCTTTCTTTTCCTTTCCTTCCTTCCTCCTCCTTCCTTCCTTCCTTCCCTTCCTTCCACCCTATCGAAATATAAAACCCCAGAGCAGTGCATTTTTAAAACACGCAGCCATGAATAAACGGAGGAGTAAAAATTATATTTCTATAACTCCCATCTTCCAGATCCTTCCACCAGATCCCATACTGCACCTTGGCCACCATGCTTTTGGTTCTCTCCCATTCTTTGCAATTCTTGTAATCCTTTTTCCACTGCGCGCAAGATGGTGTCTCCCCGTAAGTGTAGTAATGATGGTATAGATTACGGATGCTCCGGCACAGCTTCCATTCAGACCAGTAATCTGTGCAGGCTCGCGGCGGCTGTCGGACACAAAAAGCACAAAACACACACTACAGACCAGGAGAGGAGATGCTGCCTAGGGAATATTTAGATAATGGGCAGCATAACCCTCAGCTTCATAATGGGCAGAGAAAAAGACTCAAGAAAGAAGGGACCCTCCCTAGTTTCTTGGGCTGTAAAGGAGGCGACTATAATGGTATGTGGGAAAGACGTTGGGAGTTGGGGCAGCAAAATGAAAGTAGGCTACCTAGGGAGCAGTCAGATAAGAGTCAGTATAGCCCACCACTGCATAATGGGTGGGGAAAGAGACTCAGAAGGGACCCTCCCTAGTTTCTTACGATGTAAAGGAGAGGGCTCTAATGCTATGTGGGAAAGACCTTGGGGATTGGGGGAAGAGATGCTGCCTAGGGAATGATTAGATAATGGACAGCATAGCCCTCAGCTTCCTAATGGGTGGAGAAAGAGACTCAAGAAGGGACCCTCCCTAGTTTCTTGGGCTGTAAAGGAGGCGGCTATAACGGTATGTGGGAAAGACCTTGGGAGTTGGAGCAGAAAAGGAGAGAAGAGAGGCTGCCTGGGGAGCAGACAGATAAGAGATGACATAGCCCATGGCTGCATAATGGGTGGAGAAAGATGCTCAGAAGGGACTCTCCCTAGTTTCTTAGGCTGTAAAGGAGAGGGATGTAATGGTATGTGGGAAAGACTTTGGGAGACAGGGGGAAGAGATGCCATTAAGTTTAGATAAGGGACTGCTTACCCCACAGCTGGACACTGTGTGGGGCAAGAGGCTCAGAAGGGACTCTCCCTAGTTTCTCAAGTTGTAAAAGGAATGCGGGGGAGAGAAAAGTACAGCTAGTCCTTGACTTACAACAGTTTAGCGACCATTCAAAATTACAACAGCACTTCAAAAAGTGACTTATGGCTGTTTTTTCACACTTAAGACCCCTGGGAGCATCTCTCCAGGGCCACCTCGTCAAAATTCAGATGCTCATCAACTGATTCATGTCTATGGCGGTTGGGGTGTCACGTGATTCCCTTCTGCGACCTTTTGACAAGCCAGATTCAATTAACAAATGTGTGACTCACTTAATAACTGCGGCAAGAAAGGTCATATAATGGGCAAAACCCACTTAACGAATGTTTTGCTTAGCGGCAGAAATTTCTGGGCCCAATTGTAGTCGTAAGTTGCGGACTACCTGCACAAGCAGTTGTTCATTGGCACTGTTTGCAATTATGCTGAAAATCCCCCAATCTGAGGTGCATACCCCGATCAGAAGAAAAATCAAACAGCGCACATATGGTTTTGCAGCCGGATGTGCCTAAATCTAAGGTGTGTCGTTCAGCTTTTGCCTTCTCGCTTTTTCTCAACCTCAATTTTTACCCTTTCAAGTCGTACTCACTGGTCTCACCCTCTTCTACTCTACGGCCATTTTATTCTACGGCCATTTTATTCTACGGCCATTTTACTCTACGGCCATTTTACTCTACAGCCATTTTACTCTACGACCATTTTATTCTACAGCCATTTTACTCTACGGCCATTTTACTCTATGGCCATTTTACTCTACAGCCATTTTACTCTACCACCATTTTATTCTACGGCCATTTTACTCTACGGCCATTTTACTCTATGGCCATTTTACTCTACGGCCTAGTCTAGGCAGTGAAACTTTCTTACTTTATTTATTCTTTCTTTGTTTGATTGCTGTGAGCCTCCCAGAGTTGGTTCAGTGGCAGGCAGCATATAATTTTAACGAATTATGGTACATCTATTATGCCATTATCCCAACAGCAGCCAATGTTATGTTATAGAACATGTTATATCTATAACAATAGGTAATATTCATAGATATTAATATGTATATTACATGCAATACATAATCCACCTATTAGTACAATATCAATTAATATTTGTTTATTAAACTTACGTGCCACTCATCACACCATGATGCAATCCTGGGCGACATACAATTTTATTTTAAGTGTAGAATCTAAAATATAATAAAAAAACTACGATGCAACCTCCATCGCTGGAGGTTTTTAAGAAGAGACTGGACAGTCACTTTTCTGAAGTGGTATAGAGATTCTCCTGCTTGAGCAGGGGGCTGGGCTAGAAGACCTCCAAGGTCCCTTCCAGCTCTGTGCTACTCTATGCTACTCCTCTCGCTGGGCGGCATATACATTTATTCTGAAATGTAAGAATGTAAAATACAAAAATTCATCATTAAGCATAATAATTGTTACCGTCAAAAAGCTTTGGAGTTCCTTAGAGCATCGGTTGGTTTAACAAAGATTAACAGAATTGGAAGGGACCTTGTAGGTCATCTAGTCCAACCCGCACGCCCAAGCAGGAGAGGCTACGCCATTTCTGACAGATGGCAGTCCAGTCTCTTCTCGAAAGCCTCCGGGGATTCGTTCCAAGGATGGGAAAGACTGCTCAGTCCTGGGGAAAGTCACCATCAGGCTGCTTTCACACGACCTGCCAACACCCGTGTCCTGCATTCGCACAACCTGGGAGCTCCACACTCACACAGACACAAATACACACACGAGAAAGGCTTTTCCTTCCTGCTGGCTCAAGGGATGACCCTCCCAGTGGCCAGTTTTTCAATATTAGCCACATGTTATGGGCTAATTGTGACCCGGGAAAGCTCACCCGCCAAGATACCCTTTCAGCGGCCATGTCGCGGTCCTCCTCTCCGCTGGAAAAATGACCCGGCAGGGGCGGAGCTTCTGGGCGATCGTCCCCGCCCACCTTTGTCCCAATGGGCGGGGCCAGGCTCCGTTTGGAACTTTACCAGGGACCCCTAAGGGCTACCGTCAATAGCGCGCAGCCATCTCTTCCGGTTCTCTTGTGTAATTGGAAAAGCGGATAGGGAGGAGTGGGAAGGCTCGGAGGGGAAAGTTAAGAGCTACAGTCAGTGGCGAACGTATGTCACGTCCGGTTCCCAGATGTAAAGGAAAAATTCCTCCATTTGCGGGTTAAAATTTTTTTTTATGTTATGTGTGTGTGTATATTTATATCTATATATACACACAGATATATACATATACATATACACGTATACTTACATACACATAAACACACACACACACACAGAGCCTTTAAAGCTTCCACTTTCAAACAATGAAAGGCGGAATATTTATATTTATTTTTATATTTTATATGTATATATATAAAAATATGTATGTGTGGGTATACACACACACACACATATATACACACACATACATACACATAGACACATATACACAAACACACACACACACACAGAGCCTTTAAAGCTTCCACTTTCAAACAATGAAAGGCGGAATATTTATACTTATTTTTATATTTTATATGTATATATATATAAAAATATATATGTGTGGGTATACACACACACATATACACACACATATACATACACACACACACACAAATACACACACACACACACAAATACACACACACATACAGCCTTTAAAGCTTCGACTTTCAAACAATAAAAGGCGGAATACAAATCAGTATAATGTAATTGTGCCAGTCTGATCGTTTTGGAGCAGTATAGCCATGTGGCTTTCTGAGAATTGTAGTTGTAGGGTGGTGGCAGGAGGGTCTCGTTGGAACTCAAGTTAAAAAAAAACATTTATTGCATTTTTTTTTAATGGTTTGGGCCAGTACGTTATTCACAATTCACACCCTCGTTCTCTTTAAAGCAAAACCATTTGACAAGAATGTAATTTTGGCTGTTGGAAAGAGCGGGAGTTTCTCAGCCTGGAAACCTCAAAACAATGAAACTTGGGGAAACTAAACAACAGATTTATCAGCGGTTATTTGTTCTGATGTTGGCTGGGGAAGTGGGCTATGATAGCTTGCCCTCTAGGTCATCTGTATTCCCCCCAACACCAGAATCACTTCCTAGGAAGGTTAAGGCAGGCAGGCCTTGTGTTAGAGCCAAATGCTTCCCAGATGATTATCAAGCTGCTCTTAGGTTATCACTGCTTCACTTTCTTTAAATATCCCAATAGAAGAAAATATTTGTAGCTCAGGGTTGATCTGTGCGGTATTCGGTGCTCTCTGAGCTTGGTGGGTTTTTTTGTGGATGTTTCATTACCCAACTAGGTAACAACATCAGTGCTACATTGGATGGGATAAGAGGAGGAGGAGGAGCAGGAGGACTGTGTTGGGTCCTTAATGCTCTCTGAGCTTGGTGGTATTTTTTGAAGACGTTTCATTACCCAATTAGATAACAACATTAGTGCGGGATGGGAAGAAGAAGAGGAGGAGAAGGAAAGGAGAGGAGGTGAAAAGAAGGAAAAAAGGAGAGAAGGAGAGAAAGAAAAAGGAGAGGAGGAGGAGGAGGAAGAGGAAGAGGAGGAGGAGGAGGAAAAGAAGAAAAAGGAGGAGCACTGTTAGGTCTTTGGTGTTCTCTGAACTTGGTTGTTTTCCTGCAGACATCTCTTTACCCAACTAAGTAACATCATCAGTGCTGGAAGTGTGGGAGCTTTGCTCTCAAAACTGAAAGATCTTCAGAAACCTATTTTCACTTTCCGTTCGAATTATCAATGCGGAGAAGCAGGAATACAAAGAGTCTTGCCAGAAATGCTACAGGATTATTTTATTGCCGTCCGAGCGTTTTAAGAGTTCAGGGTTTTCGCCCTTTCTTGCGAAGGGACTGGCCTTCTCCGGAAAATGCGATAAAACGAGTGGCGGCATCATCCTGAGGGAACGGAGAAAAGGGCAGAGACAGGTGATTCGGACCCCAATTATTTTCTGGAATTGCACTCACAAAGTCAACAGATTTGGAAGAATAATTTTCAAGCTTATGGAGGATCCAGATATGTTTTTGGCGGGAGGCACCAGAAAAGCTTACACAAATTTTACTTTGTAAAAATGCCGCTTAGTAATAAGCAGGCATATACAATGGAATGAAGGCTATTGCTGAGCACACTGGGTTGTATCCCAAAAATTGTAAGCCGCCCTGAGTCTCCGGAGAAGGGCGGCATATAAATGTAATTAAAAAATATATATATTTCTGGCGACTTTGGCCCGCGAGCTACATTACAAGCACAACATTAGCATCAGATGTCCGTTCCTTTCAAATTTTTTTTTAAAAAAAGGCATTGAATTATTTATTCTTTCTTATGCCATCTATCAAGACTGCCTGGAGTTTTAAGATGGGCGAGGCATCCAGACGCAATAAAGAAATAAGAAAAAAAAATGCTTGGGTGGGGGGTTGGACTAGATGACCTACAGGGTCCCTTCCAACTCTGTTAATCTCTCTCTGTTATAAAGGCATGTCATTGGATTTTTTTTTTTTAAAAAGCAAACACAAAATATTCACCACATTTTTGATATATTTGTTTCTTTGCCCTCCCCTCATCTTTTTGGTTTCTCTTAGAAAATGATATATTGCTCATGTTTGGAATGTGATGTATAGACAGACCACAATAACCAGCTGCAACTTCCCTGGCTGGTTTGGGAGGCACTTGCTGAAGTTCACAATCTGAGATCCAGCTTTTAAAAAATAAAATCAATAAATAACTCCCTATCCAGCTTCACTCACCTCTTCTATTTTCTTGACCAGCGGCCGGGAATTTCGAATGAATGTGATCTTGCCAATTTTGAAGTCGTAATTCGGAATGCCCCTGCAAGGGGAAAGGGAGGGAAAATTACCCGTTTAAAAAGACAGAATTCAGGAAAAAGGTTTGTTGCAGTCGATGTTGCATTTCAGGGCCCCCGTTCACATGTTCCCTTTTGTTCTAGGCCTGGGTACTTAACACGCCGAAATTTTACTTTATTTTGTAAGATGCTGTAAGTCAAAAGGATGCTGGTTGGCACAAGCATTTCAAAATCCACTCATTAATCCAAAAAGACAATTGGTGCGGTGGCTCTCGCCTCACAATCAGGAGGCTGTGAGTTCAATCCTAGGAAAAGGCAGATATTTCTCTCTCTGGGCACACTGGGAGTATATCTGCTAAACAAAACTCCTCATTGGCGACAGGAAGGGCATCTGGCCATTAAAACTCTCTGTTATCTCCATTCAGTTGCCGAGACTCCACCCCGCAAGGGATTACAGGGTCGTTAACAGACGACGATGATGATGGATCCAGAAAGACAAATTGCTGGATTCTCACAACACGCTGCTCTACTCCCACCTCACTTTAGTTTAGTTCAGCATAATCTGCAAACTCAGACGTGAGTTATTTGGGCTTACGCGGCTTTACAAAACCAGCCACTGTGGTTATTCACATGGTTTGTGGCCCCATGTACTGGGCAAATCCAGACAACTATGGTTTAGATATTAAACTAGGCTTAAACAAACAAGAGATGAGCAAACCACCAGGGAAAACAGCAACGATCTGAGGTAATTGTGGTGGAAGTAAGAGAAAGAAAGGCCCAACTAACCGTCGAATATCTCCTGGTTTAATTGGAGAAGGACTTGGCTCAACTCCCTTCTTTTTTCCATCCAACCTGTTCCCACATCCAGAAAACGCCTAAGGAAAGAAGAGAGGGCAAGGGTGCCATCAAAACTCAACTGAATATATTTATATCTGTATCAAAGAAAGTTGGAAGCCATTCTCTTTTTGCTTTTATAGGCAGTCCCCGAAAAGGAGTCCAAAATTTCTGTGCTTAAGTCACACATTTGTTAAGTGAATTTTGCCCCATTTTATGGCCTTTCTTGCCACAGTTGTTAAGTGAACAACTGTAGTTATTAAATTAATAACTTGGTTGTTAAGTGAACCTGGCTTCCCCATTGACTTTGCTTGTCAGAAGGTCGCAAAAGGGGATCACTGGAACCGTCATAAATATGAACCAGTTGCCAAGCATCTGAATTTTGATTACGTGACTCTGGGCATGTTATAAAAGTTGTAAGTGTGAAAAGCATCGTAAGTCCCTTTTTTTCAGTTCCACTGTAACTTCAAATGGTCACTGAATGAACTGTTGTAAGTCAAGGATAATTTTTTTGTCTTGCTTTTTGTTAGATTCTTCCTTGTTTCTCTATTTTCTTGCTTCTCTACTGTTTTTGAAATTTATTGAAATTGTATTTAAAAAAACCTCGACAAAGCTGATTTAAATCTGATTTTATTCCGAAATTCCCCGAAGCCAGCCCCCGAAAGAAAAAGTCGGAGCACTGAATATCGCTTTTTCACTTTTCTTTACAAGCTCTCAGGAGTTTGCAACCTGACCAAGGCCAGCTTTAAACTCCAATGCTTAACCTAAGTAAGTCTTATCTCAATAAAGAGACTTACACGGAATCCCAGGTCGCTCACATAGCCACTGTGGTCTGCTTCAACATCCTAAAAAGCCAGGGGAATAAATAAATAAATAAATAAATGAAGCTATTTTATCAAGGCTTCAGAAGGCAGCACAGATAAATTGGCATAGTCCTCAAGAAGAATTTAGCTCTCTTATCACAAACTCTGTTTCCAACTTGTCTGCTGTCCGAGCAATAACCAAAGGAACAAAACCTCTACTAAACCGGAGTTTTATGCTTGGAATAAACCGAAATTCCCAGCAGCACAAATCAGATTAAATCAATATCTTTATTATGCTCTTTGACCAGCCTTTAGAGTAAAAGAGAGGTAAGTTTGACACAACCATTCATTGTAGGGGAAGGGAGGGGAAAAAAATCAACAATGAAATGACACATCTAATTAAAACTTTTGCACAATTGCATAACTTGGTGAAGGTATTTGACCCCTGATATGTTAGTGTAGGGTTAGCATCCCTTAAAGAAAAACAGACATGAGGATGTAATTTGGAAAATATTAAGACTGTGCAGAGATGGATAGATTGACATTAAAAATAAAGGACCAAGAAGATACAGAATATTACTTAACATGGAATAGATTTTACGAGTGGTTAGAGATAAGAGGTGGAGATTAGATGAAGGAAGATTATTACTATGTATGAATTAAATATAAAGATGGTTTATAATTATAAATATTAAATATAAAGATGGTTTATAATTATAAATATTAAATATAAAGATGGTTTATAATTATAAATATGCCAATATAACTAACAGAATTACAAATAAGCTAACACAAAGAGAAATCTGTTTAAAACTATTCTGTTACACTATTATTATTGTTATCAGTATAAATGTTAATATTTCTGTTTGTTCTTTGCTTTTCTGTAAGTTATATGCCCTCACAATACACTGTATTCAAAATGTTTATGAACAAAAAACATATACTAAAAAGAAGAAGAAAAACAGACATAAAATTTATCAGGGTGGCCCTCGTATTTGGAAATGATTGGGGTGATCGGAGCAGTGGTACCAATGGATCTTTTTTTAAAAAAATCCAGCATCCCGTGATTGTGCCAGGCTGTGATGTGAAAAGAGAAAGGAGTTGGATTAGTTGTTCCAGTGGAGAGAAACACTTCCTCTCAGTCCCATGTTTCCTATGGCTTTAAACCAGGGGTCCCCAAACTTGGCAACTTTAAGACTTGTGGACTTCAACTCCCAGAATTCCTCAGCCAGCATAGCATAGGAATTCTGGGAGTTGAAATCCACAAGTCTTAAAGTTGCCAAGTTTGGGGACCTCTGCTTTAAACTCTCCAAACATTTTGAAGATGGAATGAGTCATTATTTCTGTCAAGTGAAAGGGAGAGAGGTTGTGTGTGTGTGTGTGTGTGTGTGTTTGTTTCTCTTGTGGGAGAAGGAAGCCAAGAGCCAACAACAACACAACAAGAAGCAACTTACAGCACACTCCTCGTGAGGCGCTTGTCTCTCGGGCTCCTTGTAACCCAAAGGTGCATCGAAGTCGACCTGAATTAAGTCAACGCAACACAAAAGTTACACACAGCTCACAAATTAAATCAACACAACACAAAAGTTACATCCAGCTCACAATCATCACGGTGCCTATAAAACCACCCTATGTCAGGCACCAACGACCAGACATGTGGAGTTTAAAGTAGCTACTTTATTGTTCTATGCCTATAATACAGGAATCTTCCTAGATGGGCAGATTTCCCCTGGGAGTAACCACGTAAAGTTCCAAAGCATTCAAGGGGTGGGAGGGGTCAAACCTTGCCCTCTCGTGTTTACGCAACGAGTCCGGGCTACTTCCCTATTTGATCCCTCCTTCCAGCTGGGCCAGTTGCTTTCCAACATCCTTATTACAGGTTGTTTACAAACCTGGTTTATTTAAGAATATCTCTTCCCTCTCAAGAGACTTTTAAGATGCATGAATGTCAACTCCCAGAATCCCCCAGCCAGCATTGCTGGTTGAGGGATTCTGGAAGTTGAAGTCCACACTTCAACTTCCAGGTAGCTGACAGTGAGAAACATTGATTTAGAGTCTGCTTGTTGGAAGACTTTGCAAGACCAAGTTTTGTTGTGTTAAAGAGTGTTGTGATCCGACTCGACAACCCTACCAGGCCAAAGTCTGCTTTGTTCCATTTTGGTATTGCATGGTGCATTTGCCTTATCAGTAGCTAAGCCAAGATGGAGACTGCCCATCTCTGACTTACATTCATGTCACATTCAATGATGGACACAGCTTTGTCTGGCTTGGTCTCCATGACTCTAAGTTCATAGATCTAAAAGAAAGAAAGGGGGGAAAAAAGAAAGGAAGGATGAAGAACAGGCTGCGTGGAAGTCTTTCTCATCCCTTAAAGCTAGCCGGCTGGGGAATTCTGGGAGTTGAAGTCCACACAGTTTAAAGTTGCCCAGGATGAGAAAACACTGCAAATAGCTGAGGTAACCTTCTCATTGTAGTTGATGGCGATGACGTCTCCAGTGGTGAGGCAAGCAAAATTTCGCAGCGCGTTTTCCAATCTTCAGGGAGCGTTAAGTGGAAATACAGAGGCCTCCCGATTGCAGTGTAAAAACATGAGGCAACTTTGGAAAATGATATATAAGTTACTGAATGCAGCTGATTCTCCCCCCCCCCACATACAGGTAGTCCTCAAGGAGTAGTGCGGTGGCTTAGAGGTGGAGGTCCCGCCTCACAATCAGGAGGCTGTGATTTCGATTCTAGACAGAGGCAGATATTTCTCTCTCTGGGCACACTGAGAATGTATCTGCTGAACAAAACCCCGCTCTGGTGACAGGAAAGGTATCCGGCCATTCAAACACCTGCTAGCTCCATTCAATTGCCCAGACTCCACCCCGCAAGGGATTATGGGGTCATTAAATGGAGATGATGACACAGGTAGTCCTCAACTTACAACCACAGCTGAGCCTGAAATTTCCGTCGCTAAGCAAGACAGGTGTTTAGGGAGTTTTGCCCCATTTTACGACCTTCCCTGCCACGGTGGTTAAGGGAACCGCTGCAGTGGTTAAATTGGGAACACGGCTATTAAGTGAATCCGTCTTCCCTACTGACTTTGCTTGTCAGAAGGCCACAAAAGGGGAACGCCTGACCCCGGGACACTTGCAACCCGTCATAAATGTGAGTCGGTTGCCAAGCGGCTGAATTTTGATCACGTGACCATGGGGATGCGGCAACGGTTGTTAAGTGTGAAAAACTGGTCCTAAGTCACTTCTTTCAGTGCCTTGGTAATGTTGAACAGTCACTAAATGAAGTGTTGTAAGTCGAGGACTACCTGTATACATTTAGAAGCAAAGCAAATTGACATTTGAAATTAAAGATCAAGAAGATAAACAATTTTATAAGATATGGGATTTGCTTTATCAATGGTTGGATAAAAAGACTTGGCAATGTAATAGATTACATAAGTTTGAAATAGAAATTTAATAGATTGATATAAAATATAATATAGACATATATAACCATTGGATGAAAGTATAATATAAACTTTATAATAAAATTGAGAATATCTTGTACATGATGATAAATAGTTTAGTTGTGTATAAATAATTGATAAATATATAAGAATGTTTTATATTGATAATATGAGAATCTTTTTTATAAATTGTGAGTGATGACTATGAAAGGATAACACAAAGGATCTGTAACCAACTGACACACTGTATGTATATAAAATGGAAGATGGTATTTATGTTTTTGTTTTGTTTGTGTCTTAAAATAAAAACTTTTTGCAAAAAAAAAAGAAGAAGCAAAGCATTCAATCTCTAATGAATCGAGGTGTTCCCATCTTGAAGGACCACCCAAAAAAAGGATACACAGCTTTAGGATTGGTGATGTCGAGAAAATCGGGACTTTGTGGCTGAAATTTGGAGTAGGTGGCAACTTGGAGGTTGACACTTTCCACCTGCACAAGGCCTCCTTCCTCCAGGAGAAGATTCTGCATCATCTTGGGGAGAAAAACACAGCCAAACAGATTTCATGCAAGGCCCGAAGCTCAGTATGATTTTCTACAAAGTTTGCAAACTTTAGGAATAGGAGGAGGAGGAACAGGTAACAAACGGGATTGCAACAGCCAGAGAGAAGAAATTCGTCTTTAATTTTCCGAATAGAATAGAATAGAATAGAATAGAATAGAATAGAATAGAACGAGGAAGGAGAATAGTATGGAATGGACTAAATAGAATAGAATATAGAATAGAAAAATAGAGTAGAAGAGTGGAATAGAATAAGGAATAGAATAGGATAGGATAGGATAGGATAGGATAGGATAGGGTAGAATTCTTTATTGGCCAAGTGTAATTGGACACACAAGGAATTTGTCTTGGTGCAAATGCTCTCAGTGTACATAAAAGGGAAAGACACATTCATCAAGAGTCAAGAATCATCAGGTACAACACTTAATGATAGTCACAGCATACAATAAGCAATCAAATCATTCTAGGAAACAGTCAATATAAATCATAAGGATACAAGTGACAAAGTTACAGTCATACAGTCACAAATGGGAGGGGATGGGTGATAAGGATTGAAGAGAAGATTAATAGTAATAGTAGTGCAGACTTTGTAAATAGCTGGACATGTTGACGGAATTATTTGTTTAGCAGAGTGATGGCGTTTGGGAAAAAACTGCCCTTGTGTGTAGTTGTTCTGGTGTGCAGGGCTCTATAGCAGGGGTCGCCAACCTTTTGGACCTCAGGGACCACCAAACTCATTATTTTAAATCCCGCAGACCAGAGACCCTGGGAAAATCCAAAAAAAAAGTTTGCAGGAAAATTCCCCACCCCGTTTTCCTACCGATCGATCATTCTTTATTTGGGATAGCAGGATACCATCTCCAGCTCCATTCTCAGGGGAGAGAGAGAGACTTTTGGCTTCATGCAAGGAAAGCAGCAGAAGCAGCAGAAGTCTTTCTTTCTCTCCTTCAAACTCTGCCACTAATGAGTCTTTGCCGGTGCAGCCTCTTGGAGCAGGATGCCTTGCATGGTCCCAAAGACTCATTTCTGGCAGAGTTTGGGGGAGAGAAAGAAAGACTTTGGCTGCTTTCCTTGCGTGCAGCCGAAAGCAGAAGAAAGAAGCGGAAAGAAGCACCCGTGGCCAGGCCAGGCGAGTGGGGCAAGTTCCCCCTCTCTGTCCTTTCCCCCCCTCCCCTCACTACCTCTTATTGTTTGCAATGCAAGCGATGCAAGCCTTGTGTTCCCACAGGCCATGTGGGCAGCGCAGCCTTGTATACCCACACAGCCTGGATTAATTGCTTTGTGGGGTGCTTTGGGGATGACATTTCCCTGCGGACCACCAAAATTTTCCCACAGACCACCAGTGGTCCCCGGCCACTGGTTGTCGACCACTGCTCTATAGCGTCATTTTGAGGGTAGGAGTTGAAACAGTTTATCAGGAAGGAAAACTTTCTCCCCACGTATGTCCACCCTTAACTGGTCCGCCTACAATTCCAGATCAAATCTTTTTAGTAAAAAGAAAAAAAAAGAGGTCTCAAAATTGAGAGTGGGAAAAAAAATATGGGTGAAATTGACCATGAATTGATAGGCAGCTATCGAAATTGACTATCTACCATTTTTACGTGAGAATAGAAATAGAGAAATGGGAGGAGGGGGGAGGAGGAAGAGGAGGGCGAGGATGAAAGGGAACAAAACCGTCTACTTACCCAGTGTGGAAGGTAACAGATGCCTTCATCAGCCACAAATTCCAAGACGCCACAATGAGTCATTCGGTCTGAATTTTTATTCGTCAGCTTAAACAGCATCGGGTAGGTGATATTAAGCCGACCTTATGGAAACAGGTAGAGAGGAAATCTACAAAGTTCATTACATCCAAGGAGACAACTCTTGAACTTCCCTAGGACAGCTCTTTTTTCTTCTTCTTTCTTTTAGTGTTTTTTTAGAGGGTGGTTTTTAAATTTGCTTACACTTAATTGCTCTCCTCCTTAACCTGTTTTTTTTTTCTAAAAATGTCTTTGAGACTGTATGTTGGTGGAGAGAAGATTTGTGTAAAAATGGAATTTAATTTATTAAAATTTAACTTCTAAGGTTAATTTTTATACTTTTTTAAAAAAAAATTATGTTATATTACATCGTACGCTGTCCAGAATCCCTCTTTGAGGGAGATGGGCGGTTTAGAAATATGATAGACAGAGATATAGACATAGAGAGAGAGGGAGAGAGATGCTGTCACACAAATCATTTTGGTCAAAGAGGGGACAACAGTCCTTCAAAGAAATAGATGTTCAATAAGAGAATATCAAGCATGAAAAGACATTAAATATACACAACTTACTGAGTTGATCCAAAGCAGAAGGTGGCATAATTACTGCAGGAAAAAGATAAAAACCATTTGTGAAAAAAATGTCAGGAAAAATAGACACCAGCTGGCAAAAAAAGACAGCAATTCTAGGACATTTAAACCCCAGAAATTCCCCTAATATTGAAGATATCAGGGTAATCTTTTCCATGATTGTCAGGATTGTACAGGTTGTCCTCTATTTACAACAGTTGACTGAGCGACTGTTCAAAGTTACAATGGCACTGAAAAAAAGGTGATTGCTGGCCCTTTCTCACACTTACGCCCTTTGCAGCATCCCCATGGTCACATGATCAAAATTCAGACATTTAGCAATGTCTCACATTTATGACGGTCGCAGTGTCCCAGGTTCTATACCAGCACTCAATTTAGACTTCTGGTTTAGACTTCTGACAACAGCCAACCAAACATGGCAGCTTTAAGACTTGTGGACTTCAACTCCCAGAATTCCTGAGCTAACAGGACTAGAAGAGGAATTCTGGGAGTTGAAAGTCCACAAGTCTTAGAGCTGTCAAGGTTGAAGACCCCTGGTTTAGGTCAAGATGTAAAATGAGGCTCCCTATGAGGCAACTAGGTAAAACAGGATGTTCCCATAGGACAACAGCTAAGGGACCCGCCCAGACAGTTGGCAAACAAGTATGGGACAGGAAGCACAACACCCAAGAAGAAATGATGACTCTTTTAACCAGAACACGAGGCCAGGTTATCCAAACACATTGAAAGGCATAAATCACATTTCTAGCAAACACTGGACTGTAAACAGATTTACAAGCTTTGGTGGCTGTATTGGGTACAAACTGATCCGGTCTATTTTTTTTTTTAAGAAAAGCAAATTTAAAAAAGGGAAGATATAGTTATTAATGATTAATAGCCGTGTTTCCTCCAGGCTTGTTTGTTTTTTAAATTGGAGGCACCGAGTTTCTCCCTAGCTGCTGTGTATCAAGTCATTACAAATCAACTTTGAGAGGCTTGGAAAATAAAGTGCTTTTAAGAAAAGCCAAAGAGGAGATCTATAAATCATTCCTGGCTATATTTATTAAGTTCAGGATTTTTTGAAATGACCATCAGAGCGTTAGTATTTCCTATATTATTATTATTAACACGCTCTGATGCTAAGGAGTTCTACTCCCCCTCCCCACCTGAAAAGAAACCTCTTCCAAATGCAAAACACAAGCAGAGGAGAGGAGGTTCAGTTTCAGAGCACCAAGCAGCTTTAGTACAGGACAGTTGAGCTAAGCCATGCCCAGGCTCCTTGCTGGCTCCTTCTGGCTCACACAGCAAATACTGCTTCAGTTTCCAAACAGCCCTCAATTCTCTCACACACTGACAGGACGCTAGCCAGATGAATACTGATGAATGCTGGTAGGCAGAGACAGAATTTTTTCCCCCTTATTTTCCTCCCCAAAAACTAAGCCCGATCACATAGTTTTGTAGCGAAGCACAGGTATAGAGCTAGTTACTGCTATTTCAGATGCTAATTCTTCAGCCTCCCAGAGAGGGAAGTTAAATTAAATGGAAAACAAAGCCAAAGGGCGCATACTTTTTCCGCCCTTTTCCACATCGGATCGGTCATTAGGGCCAGCGAGCATGGAAACGGAGAAACAGCGGTATTGGGTGGAGAAGCGATTCTGGAAGACGCGGGGAATGGGATGGTCAAACATGTTGAAAGAAAACTGGAGGGAAGAAGAAGAGAAAAACAGGAGGCGTTAAGATGAGCACAATCTATTTGCCATAATCAATTCTATTAATTTATGTTTTTAATTTATATCTTTTTTATCTTTTGCAATTGCCCAGAGTTACCTTGAGATAAGATGGGCAGCCAATAAATTTTACAAACAAGCAAGCAAACAAATACAGGTAGTTCTCAAGCCCAAAATTCTTGTTTTTAAGTGAGACATTTGTTAAATGAGTTTGGCCCCATCTTACCACCTTTCTTGCCACAGTTGTTAAGTGAATGCCCACAGTTGGTAAGTTAGTACTGCAGTTGTTAAGTGAATCCCCATTGACTTTGCTTGTCAACTGTCATAAATATGAGTCAGTTGCCAAACAGCTGAATTTGGATCCTATGATCATGGGGATGTGCAAAGTAGTAATTGTGAAAACGGTCATTTGATACATTTTCCAATGCCATTGTAACTTTGAACAGTCACTAAACAAATTGTTGTAAGTCGAGGACTTCCTGCATCAGAATAAATTGGACAGAACTGGGATCAACACCCATTTTATTCCTCCCTTTGAAACCTTAATAAAAAATCCCATCCTGTCTCTGTCCTAGATGTGGTTATCGCCTAACCCACCTGCAAGGGGTCTGTAGCCCACCCCCAAAGATGGGTTTTAGTCCATACCACCTGCATGGATTTTGTACTCCACCATGCCCAAGTCAGTTTGCAATCCATTCTGCCTGTAGGGGGATTTGTAGTCCACTTCACCTGCTTAGGTTTTGTAGTATCACCTGCCCACCCCAAAAGGATTTGTAACCCAATCCGCCTACATAGGTTTTGTAGTCCACCCTTCCTGAATGGGGTTTGTAACCCACCTTGCCTGAATGCGGTTTCATAGCCCACAATCTCTAGCTTAGGTTTACACTCCATCCTGCCTGCATAGGCTTTGTAGTCCACCCCTCCTGGAAGGGTTTTAGATGGGATGGGGTTTTGTAGTCCATCCCTCTTGAATGGGATTTTGTAGCCCAACTCACCTGCATAGGGTTTGTAACCCACCCTGTCAGGAATGGGCTTTGTACTCACAACCCCTATGTGGGGTTTGTAGTCCATCCCACCTGCATGGGATTTGCAGTCCATCCTGCCGGAATGGCGTTTGGTAGCCTCTCACACTCCCAACCCCTGTCTGGGGTTTGTAGTCCATTCTCCCTACCTGGGGCTTCCCACTTGGATGGGATATGTAGCCTGCATGGGTTTTGCAGTCCACCCCACCCAGATGTGGTGTGAAACCCACCCTGCCAGGATGGGATTCCGTACCCCCACAAACCCTGGGTAGGATCTGTAGCCCATGAGGCTTGCCTGGGGATATGCAGTCCACCACACACCCACATGGGATTTGTAGTCCACCCCCCTGTCAGCTTCAGAGAATCAAGCTCCTTCCCGGCCAGATGAGTCTGCATTTTCCCTCCCTGCCAAAATCTGGCCCTCCTTCGACCCCCGCCACTCTGGATGTTGGGGGGGGGTTTCCCAAGGCCCGTACCATGATGGCGACGCCTCCTCTGGCCTCCCCTCCCAGCGGGGCAAGGGTCCCCCCCCACAAAAAAACCGGCAACCGCCGAGCGTCTTCTCCGCTCTTCTCCGGGCTAGGAAGCCTCTCGCGGCGGATGCGGAGCCGCTCTTCGGCCTAGGCCCAGGCCTCGCCAGCCACGCGGGGTCCCCCCAACTCCGGCCTTCCTGGGGAGCAAACGGGGATCGAACCCCTTCCTCTCTTCGGAGTATGGGTCACTTCAGCGGGGCAGAGCAGAGCAGGCAGGAAGCTTTACGTTAAAGGAGCGGAGAAACTACGCCTCCCAGAATGCAGTTCGCACCGTCGGTCCGTTGCTTTTTTTTTTGTCCGGCGGCGCGCAAACGACTCAAAGCGGAACCGTAAAACTCTAACCCCTGTTTTCCCTCGTAGTCAAAACAGCCGTTTTTCTTTGAGATATTCTGAAATACAGGAGCGCCCTTATGGCTTTCCTCATTTTTAGGTTATTTTTAGAGGTTTATCAACTCAGACAGAAAGCGGGGGACGTTATAAGCAAGGGAATGCCCTCATCAAAGATGGCGGGAACCAATTTGTCCTTGCTACGCTGGCCTGTGTTTTTGTTTTCCTTTTGAAAGGGGGGGAAAAAAATAATGGGCGAGCCTCCTGGCCCAAGAGTTAGGAAGGCCTGCGTTGCAACATCTACTACCGGTACTGTTTAGGCGCTAGGAAAATGGTTGGGGATATTAATTATGAGATAAATCTCATAATTAAATTAGTTGATTAATGAACGGAGGCAACACATCAGAAACTTCTTTATACAGATAGTCCTCGACTTAAAACAGTTTGTTTAGTGACCGTTCAAAGTTACAACGGCGCTGCAAACTGTGATTTATGATCATTCTTCACAGGACAACTACAGCATCCACGTTTTCACCTGATCAAAATTCAAATGCCTGGGAGCTGGCTCATATTTATGACGGTTAGGGTCATAAATATGGGTCACATGATCCCCTTTGGCGACCCTCTGACAAGCACAGTCAAGGGGAAGCCAGGCTTGCTTAACAACCGGATAACTAACTTATCAGCTGCAGCTTTTCACTTAACAACTGAGGCAAGAAAGGTGTAAAACAGGCAAAACTCACTTAACAAACATTTGTTAAGTGAGTTTTGGGCTCAATTGTGGCAGTAAGTGGAGGGCTGCCTGTATATTATATGGCATAGCATATAAATAACTTTGAGCACTATAGAATGCATAAAAGTGCAGAAACAGAAGCAGAAGTCTTGTTTACTTCTTTATTTATTAAGGGTAGGAGTCTTAACCTAACAAAAGTTATAAAATGAAAAGAAAACAAAATTTTTTTAAAAACGAGATGTTTCTTTGTGTATTCTGATTTAATTATTTCAAGGAATGGAATGGTTTCCCCTCTGCGATTATCTATAAGCACCTACCGTATTATTTCCACCCTCCTCGCCCCGCACGTATAGAACACTGGCTGCTTGGGAGCCGGAAGTCTCTCTCGGAAACTATACAGACCCATCCCGAACGTCAAAGGGCGATACCCTCGGTCTCCGATTGGTCGGTTTCCGGAGCGTCCCGGCCAATGAGGAAAGGCGCTGCTTTGGCGCCTTCCTTTGAAGCGGGTCTTTCTTCTCGCGCTCCGCCACCATTGTGGCTTCTCCCGGCCGGTCATGTTCCTGACAGACTTTCGGAAGGAGTTTTACGAGGTGGTCGTGGGCAAGGTGAGTGGGGGCTGGAGGCTCTCGGGGTTAGGAGGAGGAGGCTTGAGGGCGACGGCTGAGGAGCATGGGGTTTGTAGTCCGCGGCGTTGAGAAGCTTCGCCCCCCACAAATGGGCCTACCCGATCGGGCTGTTGTGCAAGCTTAACACTGTTGAGGGACGGGACGGGGTGGGGGGATGGGTAAAGGAGGGGAATTGGGCCTGGGCAGATTCTGAGGGTCTCCCCTTTCAATGCTGAAAGAGGGGGCGAGCCAGAGTCCTGGCAGGGGAGGATGGTTGTTGTAGTCCAGCTCTGGGTATTGTAGTCCAGCTTTGGGTGTTGTAGTCCAGCTTTGCGCCCACAGGCTGGGTTTACAGGGTCGGAATGAGGCAGATGGACGTGGACAGAGACGAGGGATTGGTTTGGGGATGGAAGGGGGGATGATCAAAATGACTGGTGGCTGGGGAGGATGGGTCTTGTAATCCACCATGAACAAGCTTGGGGCTGCTCTGGTGGGGCTGTTGTGCAGGACACAGGTGCTGAGGCCCTGGAAGAGGCTTTCCCTTCAGGGGTTTCAGGGATGGGGATGATGGTATTGTATTCCCCTTCAGGGGTTTCAGGGATGGGGGTGATGGGTATTGTCTTCCCCTTCAGGGGTTTCAGAGCTGGGGATGATGGGTATTGCACACCTGTGGGGCTGTTAAACAGGCCTTTCTCTGCCAGGGTGGTGGAGCTGGGCTTGGGGTGTGTGTGTGTGTGTTTCCCTTTCAGCGTTTTAGGGACCGGTGGCTGGGGAGGATAGACATTGTAGTGCCTTGGGCTTAGAGACTGACCAATGAGAACCAATAAGTCAAAGTTCTGAAATGGGAGAAAGTTTTTCAGAACTGGCTTTGTGGACGTATAAGCAAAGCCCTTGAAACTATGGAGCTGAAGATGAAATTGACTGGATTGGAGAAGGATTAAGGGATCTGCTGCTCCTAACTAGGAAAGGCAGATAAACCAACCTGGTGCAGGTGGTCCTCATCTTACAACAGTCCACTTAGTGACTGTTCAAAGTTACAACAGCACTGAAAAAGCGTGACTTATGAACCTTGCAGCATCCCAATTGGTCACGTGATTGACATTCAAATGCTTGACAACTGACTCACATTTATGACAGTTGCAGTGTCCTGGGATCACGTGATCCCCTTCTGCAACCTTCTGACAAGTAAAGTCAATGGGGAAGCCAGATTCACTTAACCCTGTTACTAACTTTAAAAACTGCAGGGGTTCACTCAAGAAATGTGGCAAGGAAAGTTGTAAAACAAAACAAAACTCACTTAACAAATTTCTCGCTTCGCAACATAAATGTTGGACTCAGTTGTGGTCGTAGATTGAGGACTCCCTGTAGTTGCTAAATAACATCTATATTTTCTTACAGCGGGTGCTGCTTCTGGTGGCTTCGGACATAGATGCATTATGTGCTTGTAAAATCCTCCAAGTAAGTCTGCCCTTCAAGTTTTTTGAGTGTACAAGTGACAAAATATTGTGCAATGGGGGAAAGGAACTGTAAATAAGCATGCAATGAATATTTTGAAATAAATGAATATACTATTAGTATCCTTCTTGAAATGCAATTAGGGACAATGGCTTGAGGGTGAGATAATTGAGGGAGTTTGTCTTGTTTTCTAAAGAATACATGATTTTCAGTTACAATTACCTCCAAATACATCCCAGATCTTTCCTCTAGAAAGTGCTCTCAGGATGCTTTTGCAACGATAAATGAATTAGTGTACAAATGTGTAATCTATAAAGTGGTTGGGTATGAGTAGGGTGGTAAATTTTATAAATATAAATCAGTAAAATTATGTTGGTGGAACAACTTTAAAGAATGAGAAAAGAAAATCATCCTTGCATGATTTTGATGATTATTATGATTTCCATGATAAAATGCCAACTTCCTTCCAGCCTATAAATCATTTGTTATCTTAAATATAGTAAAAATACAAAATTAGCAAAGTGTTAAACAACATGAGCGATTATCAGAGCTCTACAATTCTAGCTTATTTGTCTTTAAATATAATTGATAAATGTACGGTTGCTCAAAAAACTTGCTTGGAAGCTGCTGTTGCTATGCTCAGCTAAAGTGAAGATACAATATTAGCATTTGCTGTTAAATCTAAACTTCATTTTTCTTCAGGCTTTATTCCAGTGTGATCATGTGCAATATACATTAGTCCCAGTATCTGGATGGCAAGAACTGGAAACAGCATTTCTAGAACATAAGGATCAGGTAAAGAAAAAATAATAAATGGGTATATATATAAAAATCAAGGGGAGTGAAATACAATTCTCTTGCATCTACTGTACATTATCTACATTTTGTTTAAAAAATCCTATTATGCTGAATGGAGCTTAAATAAAATCTTTTTAAAATTCTAATTTTTTATAATGGCAATTTTAAATTTTTTCTTGAAGTACAATTGTTGGTATCTAGTCCCAAGAATTTAGCTATTCTCGATATAAATTGGACATCCTTTCATGCAGATTTTTTCCCACAATCTATTTGCTTTTATTTACAGTTCAAGTATTTTGTGCTTCTAAACTGCGGGGCCAACGTTGACCTGCTGGAAATCCTTCAACCCGAAGACGATACTCTGTTCTTTGTTTGCGATACTCATAGACCTATCAATGTAGTGAATGTTTACAATGAGACGCAAGTAAGTTCTCCTTTTTGGGAAAAAAGAAAAAAGAAAGACAAATTCTTGTCTTTCACCAAGATCATGACTGGGTTCTACAGTGGTTTTATTTAAATTTTACTAGGTCAAACTCCTGGTCAAGCAAGATGACGACCTTGAGATTCCTGCCTATGATGATATTTTCAGGGAAGAAGAAGAGGATTCTGGAAATGAAAGCGAAGGATCAGAACCTGCAGGAAAACGTAGACGATTTGAAGAGGTCAGATTTGAGCAAGTTAAAATAAAATGGCCTTTTAAAGGAAAGTCATATTTATAAATAGATTAAAGTAATTTAACAGTGACTGTACTAAGAAAAAGAAGACGCAACAAAGTATACAAGTCTCTTTCAGGGAGTAAAAGTGATTTTTTAAAAAATATTTGCTCCCTTGTTTTGGTTCATGGATATCTTGTATCATTTGAAATTAACTCAAGTTGTAATCCTTATCTTTTAAGGAATGTGTGTGTGTTTTTTTAAGTTAAAATTGTTTCATTGTCAAACGTTACAATTGTTACCAGCATTGAATATATTTATTTTTAGGGTGTTTTCCCTGGCATTGATCATTGTTTATCGTAATCTCTCCATAGGAAGTGGTAGAAAGAACAATGAAAAGACGTGAAAGAAGAGAGTGGGAGTCACGCAGGTATATAACCTAAGCTACCTGCTTTCTGGATATTTCTATTTATGACCATAGCAGAATAAAATCTTGCTGATTTCTCTCCCCCCCTTTTTTTTTAATTTAGGCAAGAAATTCTTTTTGACTATGAACAGTATGAATATCACGGGACATCAGTACGTATTGAATCTGTTAAGTTTGCATGAAGAGTCAGACGCGAGGAGTTCCAACAAAGAGTTTATTAGTGACTACAGCTCGAATGGACCCGTTCTGGCTTGGCTATGGCTGCTTCTTATAGCCTGCAGCCGTAGCTGCCAGCCAATGGGAGTGCAGGGTTTCTTCCCGCACTATTCAAACCAATACCATTTGACAATTTACAAGAACAGTTCAAATAAACCAATAACATTCAAACCTACATACATAACAGAATCTCATCTTCACAGTACAGTTTATTACTTTTTTTTAAGTAAAGTGGTTATTGCATGATAAGGTTTCTTAATTTCTAGAAAACCAACCTAAAGGTTTACACTACCTTCTGTGGAAATCCACCTGGTTTTTGAACAGCTCCTATGCAGGCGGTCCTCAACTTACAACAGTTCATTTAGTGACCACTTGAAGTCACAACAGCACTGGAAACCATTTTTAGTGCACGCTTGTGACCATTGCAGCATCCCCATGGTCATGTGATCAAAATCCAGAGGCCGTATGATCCCCTTTTGTGATCTTCTGACAAGCAAAGTTAGTGGGGAAGCTGGAGTCACGTTAACCATAGCAATAGCATTAGACTTATACACTGCTTTTCAATGCTTTCCAGCCTAAGCAATTTTACAGAGTCAGCCTCTTACGCCCCAACTATCTGGGTCCTCATTTTACCTACCTTGGAAGGATGGAAGGCTGAGTCAACCTTGAACCAGTCAGGATCAAACTGCTGGCAGTGGGCAGAGTGAGCCTGCAATCCTGCATTCTGACCACTGTGCACCAAGGAAGAAAGGAAGGAAAGAGGAAGGAAGGAAGGAAGCTGGGTGAAGAGGAAGAACAATAGCACTAGCACGTAGATTTATATACCATTTCACAGTGCTTTCCAGCCCGCTCTAAGCGGTTTACAGAGCCAGCCTCTTGCTCCTAACAATCTGGGTCCTCATTTTACCCACCTCGGAAGGATGGAAGGCTGAGTCAACCTGGAGCCGGTCAGGATCGAACTGCTAGCAGTTGGCAGAATTAGCCTGCAATACTGCATTCTAACCACTGTGCACCGTGCATGGATGGATGGATGGATGGATGGAAGGAAGGAAGGAAGGAAGGAAGGAAGGAAGGAAGGAAGGAAGGAAGGAAGAGTAATAGCCCTTAGACTTATATACCATTTCACAGTGCTTTCCAGCCCTCTCTAAGCGGTTTACAGAGCCAGCCTCTTGCCCCCAACAATCTGAGTCCTCATTTTACCCACCTCAAAAGGGTGGGAGACTGAGTCCACCTTAAGCCTGGTGGGATTTGAACTGCCAAATTGTAGGCAGCCGATAATCAGCAGAAGTAGCCTGCAGTACTGCACTCCTACCACTGCGACACTGAGGCTCGTAACCATAACTTAACAACTGCGGTGATCCACTTAACAACTCTGACAAGAAAAGTCAAAAGGGGGCAAAATTCACCACAACCATCTCACTTAGAATCACAAATTTTGAGCTCAATTGTGGTTGTAAGTTGAGGACTACCTGTAATCCAAACCCCCGCCAGCTTCTAAGTTAAAAATTTTAACCTGTTGGTTCAGGTTCTGTTATTATTATGGGAAAAGGTGGATGATGTATGGTGCAGAATTTACTTTCTGGCTGTGGAAGGTCTCCCTGAAAAGATTTGCTTTCTTGACGGTTCCAAACAGTTTCTATTTACGCTGATCGCTTCATCATTTCCCCTTTTACAGTCTGCCATGATGATGTTTGATTTGGCGTGGATAATGTCCAAAGACTTGAACGACATGCTGTGGTAGGTAGTCTTGTCTGTGATATTGCTAATTGTTCCAAAGGTGCTTTTTCAAGAGGCAACTGGATTTTCTGTTGTTGTTTTTTTTTTCTTTGAAGAGGTTTTGCTTCTCATCCAAGAAACTTTTTCAGCTCTGACTGGATGGGTGGTGGGGAATGGAAGGATTTATATTCCTTGAATACAGAACATTGCTGTGTCCCAAGGTCTGTTCTGACCCAAACTAAGATACTGCAATGTCCACAAGGCTGGAGTTTCAAAACGTCTTTGCTTCCTGCAAAGAACGTCCGATTCACAGCTGGCTTTTATCTTCTTGAAGGAGGGGCCATTACCTTGCAGCCTTACTCCCGAGTCGCCTGGGCTGCTGCAGTTGCTCTTTCCTGCGAGCAGCCCTGGGCACGGGCTTCTCAGGAACCTCCTGATCGCTGCTGCCAGCCCCCACAATCTCGGAAGACAGCAGTCCACTCCCTAATGGTCCTGGCCCCTCATCTGAGTCCTCGCTCTCCTCAGCTGTCCGCACCTGCTTTCAGCTAACCACAACAAGGTCATGTAATCACTTCCTGTGTGTGTGTGTGTGTGTGTGTGTGTGTGTGTGTTGATCACATGATCTTGGGACATAGCAATGATCATAAATATGGACCACTTGCCAAGCATCTGAATTTTGATCACGTGATCTTGGAGATGCTGCAAAGGTCTTAACTGAAAAACGGTCCTACGCCACTTTTTTCAGTGCTGTTGTAACTTTGAATGGTCACTAAATGATCTGTTGTAAGTGGAGGACTTCCTGTGCAGGAAAAAGGGAATGTGTGCAAAGCTCGATTCTTTTTCCTTTTTGTAAGGTGGGCTGTTGTTGGACTAACAGATCAGTGGATCCAAGACAGAATCACTCAGTAAGTTAACACCTTCTTTGAATCATTTGCTCTTCCAGCGAATTTCCTGGTGTTTCTTGAGCCAAGAATTTGTTCCATATGGGACCGAAATCGTTCCAAAACAAACTCTTTCCTCAACATTTCCCCAGAAAACATTTTCATTTCCTGAGCTTCGAGGTAGAAAAAGAGGTGAGGGAGCTACTACCATCCATCAATAATATGTTGCCTTTATTTTTCTTGAATGGAAGAATGAAGTATGTGACAGATGTCGGGACTCTCCAGCGTCACGTCACTCGGCATAATCATCGCAACGGGGATGAAGAGAACTCCCTTTCTATCGACTGCATGAGAATCGCCTTCGAATATGAGTATCCTTCCAAAGGCTGGTGCAAATTATTTAGGACCTCAGCTGCAACTTGACACAAATTGAATTTTCACTGTGAAATCATTGGCCCGGATCAATCGTGATGGGGGCCACTTCTCCCACCCACAACCCTTGTAGCTTTTGAGCATGTGACCTTGTGTCTTGTCTGTCTTTCTGTCCACCTTTTCTCTGTCGTCCCAGTTTCGAAATCTAGTCCTAATTTTTAAGCAGTATTTGACTCAGAGTCCCTTGGTTCCAACATTGTTACTAATTGTGGCCTAGGAAACCAAGATAATGCTTGGTGCTTCTGCATTCACAAAAAATGAGACAGAGAGAAAGCGCAAATTAGCGCATCACTAATCATACCGAATAGCAGCAAATTATGAGCAAAAATGGATTGTGGTTCAGAATATTTTAAAGGGAGGCTGGAAAAATGTTCCAATGTTTTCCAAAAGGCCTGCTTTAATTTCCACATTAGAAATACTGGGGGAAAAGACCTAAGATTTGTTCACGAGGCTATCAGAATTCTAAACTCCAATAACAGGCTGTCAATATTTTCTAGAAGCATTAAACCTTGTTTAATCTGCATAAGCCAACCTAGTCGCATTTATGGGGAAGAAAATAACAGAGAAGAAGGGAAATAATCCCAATCATATTTTAACGACCCCATAATCCGTTGCAGGGTGGAGTCCTGGCAACTGAATGCAGCTAGCAGAGTGTTTAATGGCCGGATACCCTTCCTGTCACCAGTACGGAGTTTTGTTCAGCAGATAAATTCTCAGTGTGCCCAGAGAAAGAAATATCTGCCTTTATCTAGGATCGAACTTGCAGCCTCCTGATGGTGAGGCAAGAACTCCACCTCTAGGCCACCGCACCACTCTGATCCCAATCACAATTATTCACCCTTAATTCTTGATGGCCTTAGCTTGTGCCTTGCACTTTATCAGCATTGGTCTCTGTACGAAAGTCTCTGCAATACTTGTTACACGTCTGCCAGCTTCAAGCTTTGGTCTGTTCAAGGCCAGAAGAGGCTGCAAGAATTCTTGGCTGACATGGGGTGAGTTAATCGGGAGAACTGGGTATGGAAAAAGAAAAATTCCAAATCATGATTATCAGGAAATCTCTAAATGGCCATGGATGGTAATGCTGAAGGAATTAAGAGCACGGGTAGCGTAGTCTGTAATACTGGAGTAGGGGTTTCCTTGGCAACTTTAAGACTTGTGGGCTTCAACTCCTCATGGTTGGGAGTTGAAGTTCACAAGGCTTAAAGTTGCCAAGACCCATGTACCAGAGTTGAAAGCAAAGTCAACTTGGTATCACTTGGTTATCCAGAGCCTCTGCTCTTTCACAGCCTCTGCATGTAGAAGATTCTAGGTTCAAACCCAACATTTCTGTAGCAGTTAGGAAGAAAACGCCCAAATTTTTCCAAAACTCCTACCATTGGTCAGCAGAAAATACAGGGACGAGTAAAATAGTTTCCAATATTCAATAAAAGGCATCGTTCTTAGAAACTAGCAATACAGGTAGTCCTTGACCAGAATTGAGCCCAACCTTTCTGTTCTTAAGTGAGACATTGGTTAAGCGAGTTTTGCCCCATTTTGTGACCTTCTTGCCCCAGTTGTTAACTGAATCACTGCAGTTGGTAACCCGGTTGTTAAGTGAATCGGGCTTCCCCAATGACGTTGCTTTGTCAGAAGGTTACAAAAGGTGATTACATGACCCATTGACACTGCAACCATCATAGATATGAGTCAGTTGCCAAGCATTTGAATTTTGATCCTGTGACCATAAGGATGCTGCAACTGTAAGTGTGAAAAATGGTCATCTCATTTTTTTTTCATTGTCGTAACTTTGAACAGTTACTAAATGAACTGTTGTAAGTTGAGGACTAGCTGTACTTAGCGGATCAGCAGGAAGAGATTGGCAGTGTCTTAGTTCAGTGTGTCAGATGAATCTTTTGGGAAGTGTTCCTGCCATCATTCCCCATGTACTTTAATTCCTTATTTTGTTTTTTTTTAAGGTTGCCTTTAAAGCAAGTCAAACAGAAATTTCATTCCATGGACGTGTCCTTGAAAGAAAACCTTCGGGAAATCATTGAAGAATCTGCAAATAAGTTTGGGTAAGATACTTTTCTTTCTAATGATACAGAATTCTGATTTTCTCACATGTGTATTTATTGGTAAAATTTATAGGCCCCTTACCTCAGCGTAACTGGGCGGCTTACAATCATAAAAGATAAAAACTCTATAAGTTAAAAGACATAAATAATTTAATACAAACAGCCAAACACTACAGCTTGCCACAGTGTTGTGTTAAGTTGTTTGAGCATCTCTAACGACTCCCCTTTGTTTTTCAGAATGAAGGATCTGAGAGTACAAACCTTCAGTGTCCATTTTGGTTTTAAAAATAAGTTTTTAGCCAGTGATATTGTGTATGCCACAGTGGCGTTGATGGAAAACGTGGAAAAGGAGGAGAACAGAACCGATAATTTTATCAAGGCTTTGGATAGCCTTTCCAGGTAATGTACATTTTCCCCTCTTGTAATCCTAGCATATGTTGAGGAAGCCAGATTAGCAAGCCAGTGTTGCTATAGAGCAATACTTCTCAAGAGCCTTGGTGGTGCAGGCTGTTAAATGCCTAGCACTTAGCTCCAGCTGCCTGCAATTAGTGCAGGCTCGAATCCCACCAGGCTCAAGGTTGACTCAACCTTCCATCCTCTTGGGGTAGGTAAAGTGAGGACCCAAGATTGTTGGGGGCAATAAGATGACTTTGTAAAAATGCCGCTTAGTAATAAGCAAGCATATACAATGGAATGAAGGCTATTGCGAGCACACTGGGTTGTATCCCAAAAATTGTAAGCCGCCCTGAGTCTTCGGAGAAGGGCGGCATATAAATGTAATTTTTTTAAAAAAAACCCGCAAACTTGAAGAAGTCTGGACTTCAACTCCCCAAATTCCCCAGCCAGGCAAGCCTGAATTCTTAAAAGTTCACAGATCTTCAAGTTGCCACTGAAGGAAAGGGCAAAAGAGCGCCCCCCTCTCTAAAATTGTAGTCTCTATAGAAAATTGTTATTTGCAGACATTTGCTAATGCGTGAGAAAGGGCTTAGCTAGCAAAATCTTCAAAACATGCTTGCTCAGGGTGGAACAAGGCAACTGAGTGCACAGGAAAGTTGAGATTCACAAGAACAAGGAGCAGATCATCGTGCTAATATATATATATATTAGAGAGAGAGAGGTTTTGCAGGCAGGCCAAAGGCAATGGTTTGAGAAAGGAACTTTGGGGGTGTCGAGTATTAATTACTGTATGGCATATTGTGCTATTTGTTACTAGGAATTAGGGGAAAATGTGCTGATGATTGCTAGATGTTCAAATGCGAGCTAAGCAATATGAACACACCTCGATAAGGTCATGGGATGATCTAAGAGGGATGGGCTAAACAAGTGACGTGATTCACTTATCAACTGGCGAGAAAGGTCATAAAATGGGGCAAAACTGTCACTTAACCAATGTCTCACTTGGCAACAGAAATTTTGGGTTCAATTGAGGTTGTAAGTCCAGGACTACCTGTATTGCTAGTTTCTGATAATGATGCCTTTTGTTGAATATCGGAAACTACTCAGATTCAAATCACTGTCTCTGTATTTTTCTCTGCTGACCAAAAGTTTGGATGTTTTCTTCCTAATTGCTCCAGAACTTTTGGGTTTGAAGCTAGTATTGTAGATACCGTCCAGTTAACAAGCTACCAGTATTGGGCCTGCTGACGGGCCTTTGCGTTAAGGGTGATAGTAAGGAAACATTTCCTAAGAATCGTACGAATGACTTTCCTTCTGGGTAAAAGCAATGCCTTCGGTTTGATTCTTCCTCCAGGGGTAATCTGGACCAGTTGCTTCAAGGACTGGAGCTGGCCAAAAAGCAGCTGTGCGCCATCCAGCAGACTGTGGCCAGCTGCATCTGCACCAACCTTGTCATCAACCAGGGACCATTCCTGTATTGCTACCTCATGGAGGTGAACATTGCCTTGCACTCATTCCTTTCTCTTTTCCATTCTAATATTATTCTGTGTGTCTGTCTATCTGTCATCTATCTATTCTACCTACCTACCAACCTCTATCTACTGTATCTATCTACTGTATTATATATCTCTACTGTATCTATTATCTATCTATCTTACTGTATCATATATCCATCTATCTGTCTGTCTGTCCCTCTACTGTATATCGTATCTTATCTATCTATTATATATCTATCTACTGTATCATATATCCATCTATCTATCTATATCTATCTATCTATCTATCTATACTGTATCTACTGTACCTATATTACATATCCATCTATCTCTGTCTACTGTATCTATCTACTGTTATCTATTATATATCTATCTTACTGTATATTATATATCCATCTATCTGTCTGTCTATTTTATCTACGTATCTATCTAGTTATCTATTATATATCAACTGTATCATCTATCTATCTATCTATTTATCTATCTATCATCTAGTCATCCATCATTTATCTTAATTTTCTACCCAGCCATCCATTTACCTAGTTATAAATATTTCTTTTTCAGGGTACCCCAGATGTGAGATTATTCTCCAGGCCAATATCCTTATGTCTGCTCACCAAGTGTCTACTTAAATCCTTTGTTTCTTCTGTAAGTAAGCTATTAGTTTACAATATGGCATCTGCCATTAGGAGCTTTATTTGAAGCATGACATTTTCATCAAAAAATACCATGAATAATGCCCAAACTAAATATGACTCACACACCATAAAGTTTACTTTAAAAAAAGAGAGGCATCAGTGCGTCTCTTAACTTGTGCACATACACATACACACACACACAATGTTTTGTAAAGAGGAAGCTTCCTTGAAATTGCGTAAGGATTGGGTGAAAAACTAAAAATTACAGACTTCCTACCTGATGTCATTTCTGTGATCCACCCCAGGAATGCCTTTTCAAAAATAAAAATAAAATATGCAGATGAAACTGTTTTAACAACCTGCCTGGTTTGGCCCTAAATTAAATTATTCAGCGCTTTAAGATAAGCATTGAAAAACAATGAAACAAGAAAAAGGCAAGGGTGGCTTTTAGTTCTAAACAGTTCTTAGATAGCGTTGGATTCTCAAGTGAAGTGACGTTGCAAATCTAAAGCAGTATCTTGCAAAAAAAAAGAAATGTAGCAAAGTATGTTCAGAGGGGGAGGGGAATGATGACATGCAATGATGTCATGACGTGCAAATAACATGAATCAAACATCATGATTTCTGTATTTTTGCCCCATTTGTGCAGTTACCTGTACCTGTCATTTTGCTGTTGTCACAGTTGTTCCAAATACCAGTTAGTATACCTGAATATGGGTAGTCCTTGACTTATGGCAATTCAGTCAAAACTTTATGTTGCTCAGTGAGAAATTGGTTAAGTTTTGTCCTACTTTATGATTTTTCTTCCATGTTAAGTTAGTAACGTGGTTGTTAAGTGAATCTGGCTTCCCCATTGACTTGGCTTGTCAGAAGATCCCAAAAGGGGATCACGGGACCCCAGGAAACTGCGACCGTCATAAATACGAACCAGTTGTCAAATCATCTGCATGTAGATCACATGACCATGCAGATGCTGCAACTGTCATAAGCGAAAAATGGTCCTAAGTCACTTTTTCCAGTGCTATTGTAACTTCAAGCGGTCACTGAATGAATTGTTGTAAGTTGAGGACTACCTGGATCATCCATTCATCCATCCATCCATCTGCTATAATCTGGTGCTAACCTTACTTGGATAAGTATTGCAGGTGGCACCTTAAAAGCATTTTAATCTTGTTCCAAACTATTTTTATGGCTGTGAGGTATGTCAATCTCCATTTTAAAAGCAATGAGAGATAAAAATATATATATATGTTTAGGATGCTTAGCTTAGTCCCATCTTTTTCCAGCACTTTGTTCTATCTGCAGCCTTCCTGAGATAGCATTAATCCTCAAATTTGTCCTTCGTCTGTACTTCAAACAAAACCAGCACCCCAAACCCAGCACGTTGGTCTTAGGAGCCCGCCTTTGAGCTTCGTCTTAATCCTTTTAGACTTTAAACCCCTTTTCTGATGTTTGTTTGTTTTTTTTATTTTAGACCAGAAACAAGCGCTGCAAACTTCTGCCCATGGTTATGGCGGCCCCCATGAATCCCGAGCAAGGGACGGTAATCATGGTTGGGACCCCGCCTCACACAGAAAGCTCCGATAAAAAAAAGTAAGGGCTTTGTCTAACCTACAGGAGGGTCTCTTTGATCTCATTGTTTGAGTGTGGTGAAGATAGGCCTGCGAAGAACAACTGTTTCAATGACTGAAAGGAACTTCTGGAATGTTATGGGATCTAGCAGGGAGAGCAGTAATAAGTGGTGAGCGAGATCAGAAGCGCAGGGCGTGTAGTTTGCAAGTATCTCACCAAGATGTGTTTTTCCCCCTTTCTAGCTTTTTTGGGAGAGCATTTGAAAAAGCTGCCGAAAACACCAATTCTCGGACTTTACACAACCACTTTGACATGTCCAGTGAGTAAAATTCGTCGGAGCTTTCTTATATAGGGCACATATATACATATATTTTCCCCTAAAGGATGGTACACAAATGATACTTTATAATGTAGGCTAACGTATAGCGCCTCCCTGTATTTATAAATCAACTGCTAACGTTTGACAGGTGAGACTCTTACTTCACATTGCTGGCTAAGCCATAAGGAAGACCATCAATTGCTTAGTTGCAGGCATTGAAAACAATACAGCTTAAGTGTTTTCCACACTAAATGAATTTGCATAAGCTGCTTTAAATTCTGAATTGATTCTTAAGAACATAGAAGTGTATTAGGGTGTTGATTATTAGAGTCCTGAAGTTTCCAATGTCTATGGAGATTTTCAGTCATCCAGGTGACAGTTGTCCCAAAGGTGCTTTTTCAAAAGGCAAGTGGTGTTTTTCCTTGAAAGATGTTTTGCTTCTGATCCAAGAAGCTTCTTCAGTTCTGACTGAACAGTGGAGGATGGATGGATTTATATTATATCCCCCACCATTCAGTCAGAACTGAAGAAGCTTCTTGGACAAGAAAGGAAAAGCCTTCCAGGTAAAACAAAGTCCACCTACCTGCCTTTTGAAACACTACCATTGGAACATCTTTAAAAAGGTGCACTCAGGATAATTTATTTATTTGTTTATTTATTAATGAGACTTGTATGCCACCCCATCTCCGAAGACTCGGGGCGGCTCACAACTAAAACAACAAGAACAATAAATAATTAAAAAAGAATTAAACTAACAAGCCCCATTGAAATATAATTACATAAATACATAATAAAACCGTGATAAACCCCCCCCCCCCAAAGGGTCACAGCCCGGCTTGGTTAAATAACCAGGTCTTCAATTCACGGCGGGAGGCGCGGAGGTCAGGGGCCAGACGGAGCCCCAGGGGGAGTTGGTTCCAGAGGTCAGGGGCCGCGATAGAATAGGCTTGTCATCGGGGGACCGCCAAACGGCATTGGCCAGCCGACGGGACCCCAAGGAGTCCTTGCCTATGTGATCGCACAGGGCGGTTAGTACTCGATGTCGACAGGAGTCGCTCCCTTAAATATTGCGGACCCATGTCATGAAGGACTTTGTATCCCTCTGACACTTATTTCCTTTATTATTTTAGTAATCGAATTGAAAATGGAAGACAGGAGCAAATTTCTCGATGCCCTTATTGCTCTTTTGTCCTAATGGTAAGCTGTTGAAGAACGTTGGTTGTTTCTCTCCCACTACGTGACATTTTTAGAGCCACTTGCCGTGTTTCACATTGTGGTGTTGGCTATATTTGGAAAGGTGTTTTCTTCTTGGCAGAAGGGAACTGAGGCCTTGCCATCCGTGTGTTTTATTTTGTACATATGAATCTGTAAATACCTTGTGTCCACCAAAACTTTGTCTAGATTTTATGCAAGCCTGTTTTAAAACACTTTCAAGAGTTTTAGTGTAACCAATGCCAGTTTGTGCTTGGAAAAATGTAATCAAATAAATTTTTAAATTTTATATCTTGTTTGATATAGGACCCTTTCTTATCTAAAGTGCATTAACATTATATCATTATCAATACATTAAAAACAATTACATGGGGAAAGTTTCCTTTTAATGTGGCTTTACATGTATTCGTATTGTTTGAAAGACATGATAAAGCACTAAAAATTTTGCTACTCAATTGGCTAGGTTCACTTTTTTAAAAAAACCTATCTGTAATGCAGCCTTTCCTTGCTTGTAAATCATGGTTTTCAGCCAAATTTATTGCGTTAAACTCAGCTAGTTGGGTTATATTGAAAAAAAAAACATGATTTTCATGAGTGCAAACCACTTTCATGAGTATTTGATCAACTGAATTGGCTTATTGCTATTCTTATAACTTCCTCTTTTGCAATTTAAGGATCTAGCTAGATTTGAAGCAATAACAGACGATTTTCACAGAAAGAGTGGCTGGATTTGCACCACATGCCAAGGTCCAAACTAGGCCATTTGTTTAGTCTAGTACGGGGCTCTCCAAAACTTGGCAACTTTAAGACTTGTGAACTTCAACTCCCAGAATTCCTCAGCCAGCTGTGCCAAGTTTCCAAATTTGAAGACTCCTGGTCTATATAATATGCAAACTCAACCAGATATTGTGTACAGGTGATGATCCCTTACCAGCTGCAATTGGGACCAGAATCTTAAGTGGTGCAGTCCTTTAGCTCAATGTCACGTGTCCATGCTGACTGACAATATCAATTCCAGCTGCAGTTTTTTAAGTGACTCACCACAGGTCGTTAAGCACAACATCATACAACTGCACCTTATGACATCCTGCTGGTTTCCCCATTGATGGAAAGTGATTGTGTGAAGTTCGCAAACGGCGATCGTAAGATTGTGGGACTCTGTGACCATCCTAAATGCACACCAGTTACCGATGAATTGTGATTGTGCATTGTTATTGTGGGAACGTTGTGATGGCGACATCTTGAGGACTGGTCATCGGTGTCTTTTTTTCAGCACGGTTATAACTCTGGTCATTGAACAAGCTGTTGGTAGGTTAGGACTACCTGTATATGCTTCCTGTCAATCTTTAGCAAGCTGGCTGGGGAATTCTGGGAGTTGAAGTCCTCCTGCCATCTTCAAGTTGCCAAGGTTGAGAAACACCAGCACTGGAGTGTTGTACCTATGTATCACATAGGTACAACACAACACAACAAAGCAACATTGATATCTTCTAGGGATCTCAATGACAAGGATGACTAAAAACAGATATTTCAGCACCTTGGACAGAGCTCAGAGACTCAATGAGTGAGACTCCTTTCTCTCTTGGAAGACTAATTTCTCCTGACTACCCCTTTCCAGACCCATCTTTTTTGTAACTTACTGCACCTTTATTACTTTTTAAGTAACTCAAGGTGGCGAACATACCTAATACTCTTTTCTCCTGTTTTCCCCACAAGAACAAACCTGTGAAGTGGATTGGGTTGTGAGAGTGATTGGCCGAAAGCCTAGAGGGGGACTAGAATTCACAGTGTCCTGGTGATTAGTCCAAAATCATCCAGCTGGCTTTCATGTTTAAAGTAGGACTAGAACTCGCCGTCTCCTGGTGATTAGCCCAAAGTCACCCACATGTCTTTCTTGTCTAAGGTGGGACTAGAACTCCCAGCCTCCTGCTGATTGGCCCAAAGTCACCCAGCTGACTTTCATGCTTAAGGTTGGACTAGAACTCACCTAGTTCTGGCCTAGAAACCAGGTGACTAGAACTCACCTGGTTCTAGTCACCTGGTTTCTAGGCTAGCACCTTAACTATTACACCAAACTGACTTTCTTATATATCAATCAGAAAAAAAGAGATTTTATGATCTTTCTTTCATTGGTCACACATACTGCTGGTATGAATCTTTTTGGTAACTTTCTTCACTCGCCTTTCTCTTTACCATAGTTAATGCAATAGCCTGTTTCCTTTTATTTATTTATATCTGTATTTTCTTGTAATACGCTGCTTCAAATACATTTTGGTTCCTCGTTTATTTCAGACCAGATAAAGTGACAAGAGGAGCAATTGTTGCTATAACAAATCCTGTTTTTTTTTACTTTTTATTTTTAAAATTTCTTCCAGACAAGAATACTTTGTAGTATGTCAACGATTCATCCTTACCACCTCTAGGCATTCTTATCAGATGCTCTGTGGGCCAACTGTGAAGGATTTCTGGCTTTTTCTATTGAAGCTAAATAATCAGGCTTGAGCATGCTTTTGTAATTATGACCGTAGTGTTTACAGTCGCCTTATAGATAGTACAAGATCTTCCAGCTCAAATGCCATGACTTGCAAGAGGAATCAATGCTCTTTTACTGTGGAACTTCCGTTCTGCAGAATTCTCTTTGTAGTAAATAACAGGACTCTGTGGTACGTGTGGAATTTTAAAGACTGTAAAGGAGAAGTGCCTCTTTTCTGGTGTTCAAAGTTTTTATTATTGGTTTGTCAAAATGCAATTACAAAATACAAAAGAAAATAAGGGGAAAATAAGGGAGGAAAAGGGGAAGAGAAAAGTGTAGGGCAAAGCGTTGACTTCCAGCTCCCTTTGGTGCATTATTTATTTATTTATTTATTAATGGGACTTATATGCCGCCCCATCTCCGAAGACTCGGAGCTTACAATAAAAACAAACACAATAAATATTTTTAAAAGAATTAAACTAATGGTCCCAATTAATACAAAACTTAAAAACCAGCAAAATCTAAAAACACCCCCACCCATGGGTCACAGCCCGGATTGGTCAAATAACCAGGTCTTCAGGTCATGGCGGAAGGTGCGGAGGTCAGGGGCCAAGCGGAGCCCCAGGGGAAGTTGGTTCCAGAGTTCAGGGACCGCGACAGAGTAGGCACGTCGTCAGGGGACCGCCAGCCGGCATTGCCCGGCTGATGGGACTCCAAGGAGTCCCTGGAAGTCCCTAGACTCCCCCAAGGAGTCCCTAGAATAAGATAATAGCATCAAACCTCAACTTTTTTGCTTTTTACATAATAATGCAAACCAGCCATTTCTATAACAACAAACCTATTTAATTGGCAAAACCCAAAACCAAAGTTTCATGTTTTTCTCCACCTCAAGCACAAAGTCCAGAAGCAGTTTCCACGTAAAAACAAAAGCCATTGTGTTCTTTTTTTTTTTTTAAATCAGAGCAGTCAATTTAGCCATCTCTGTCAACTTTTGCAGCCATTCATCCATTGTGGGAGAGAAGTCCCTCTTCTTTTTGAGCAGTGGGTGGGCGATGGGTAAGAGAAAGCCGCATAACGCAAATAAGGTGGATTGGATATTTTTGTTTTATTATCAGATTTAGAAACTACCCATCTGTCTCATACAGCAACCCTGGGTGGTATGCAAATGAACTATTAGAACATCAAAACTATGCAGACCAGAACTGTGAGGCCAAAATTTATGTTGCTAAGTGAGAGATTTGTTAACTGAGTTTTGTCCCATTTTTACGACTTCTTGCCCTCTTGGTTAAGTGAATCCCTGCAGTTGTTAAATTAGTAACACGGTCGTGGAGTGAATCTGGCTTCCCCACTGACTTTGCTTTCCAGAAGGTCGCCAAAGGGGACCAACCGTCATAAATGTGAGTCAGTTGTCAAGCGTCTGAATGTAAATCACGTGACCGTGGGGATGCTGCAACGGTCGTAAGTGTGAAAAACGGTCACAAGTCACTTTTTTTCAGTGCTGTTGTGGCTTCAAGTGGTCGCTAAGTGAACTGTTGTACGTTGAGGACTGCCTGTAAAATTTTTATAGGAGGTATTGCCTCTTTTCCTCTGCCTTTTATTTTAAAACCTGATGTCAGCTCAGAAAACATTTTGTATACACGTTTTATAGTTGTCAACAGAAAGAAGGGGGGGTTTCAAAGAGCAGGTGTGGAATCGAAAGTACATTCCATTCATATTTTCTTCAAAGGTTGATTAGATGACTGAAGCTTCTGCCGCGCAAAAATCTAATTGGAGAGCATGATTGATGACTCTTGGCTATGGACGTGTTTCGTTGGATGATACACCCAGAGGGGTGGGAGGGAATGTAGGGTCAAGGGTGACAGTGAATTACGTATCTCAGAGTTGGCTGCGCCCAGGCAAATGCCGGAATGTTAACTTCTAATAAATCCTCTTTAGTTTTGGGCATGTGGCTCGAGGCTCATGATTTAATTGGAGTAACTGCCAGAATCCTGACACTTCTATTAAGTTTTAGGCTTACAGTGTAGCTGAATTATAGCAGTGCAGTCAGAAAATACACCAGGGAACCTCATAAAAGGATTCACAGTGGTCTATACTTATGTGGCCAAAAGCTAACCACTTCAGCTAAATAAAACCTTACAGCTGGGATAAGATGAAAACATGGAAGAGAAATTTGGGCTTCTTATTATTCCCATCCCATTCGCCGGACTGAAATCCCAGGTATGCAGAGAGGTAGACACAGATTAATGGCACGAAGCAACATCCCTACGCTGATATTCATTCTGAGTTCCTTCCCAGAACTTTGCAAATGAACTGAACTTTAAATTTGTACTGCCCACCTGCCTGCAGACATCAAATCTGGCTTAAATATCTTAGAATTGTGTTGGTGATAGGCGTTGTTTGATTCTAATATAAAAGAAGGTGTGTAGCTCTTGTTTGAACTGTGGGTCCTTGGTACTCTCTGAGCTTGGTGGTTTCCTTGCAGACGTTTATTATCCAGCTAAGTAACATTATCAATGTTAGAAGGAAGTGGGGTGTGCAGAGAAGAGAAGGAGAAGGACTGTGTGGTCCTTGGTGCCCACTGAGCTTGGTTGTCTTCTTGCAGATGTTTCATTACCCAACTAGATAACATCAGTACTAGAAGGAAGTGGGGTTTGCTCTCCGTTGCTATACAAGCAGCTTGCCCTGTGAGCATTGGTGGGAGTTTTCCTGGTGCTTCCTTAATTAGGCTGCTTACTGTCTGAGTTAGTAGTTCCTTAATTGGGGTATTGTTAGATTCTTTTACATTAAACATATGGACTTTTTGGCTGTCTTTTCAAAATTCCCCTCCGTCTAGTTCTAGCAAAATGAAACAAGGGTGGGAACCTCCCAGCCCAGTGCTAGCACAAAAACCTCCAGACGTTCTAGAAATACGCATTTTGCCAACAGGAAACATTAAGACGCGTTAAGTGCACCAAGAACAATGCAAATCTGGTAGGGTGGGAGAACCTTTTCCTTAATTGGAAACAGAAGGCTAGTGATTTGGGAGCATTTCGGCTCCCTAATTACCGTTTGCAATTTGGCACAGGGAGAGAAGTGAGGCAAAGATTAAGGATCAAGAATGTTGATCAGTTGTTTAGACAGGATTGAGAAGCAGGGTAGGAGGTGCAGAAGCAAGGAACTTGTCACTCTGCCTTGTCATTCATTGGCCACGCAAAGAACTTAAATAATGTCTGAGTTTGTCTTACTAAAATCCTTCATTCTAAACACTCCCCTTTTTCCTGCATTAACTTGCCAAGTTTCAGGGAAGTTCTTTGGGGAAGAAGTGAATAGAAACCACAAGATGGAGGATTCTGTTATGGTCTCCATTTCTTTGGGAGGTTTTATTGGATTGGGTTGAGTGCTGACAATGGCAGAGCCAGAATTAAAGGTATAAGAACAGAGTCAAAAGTAGACGTTTTGTTTTGTTTCTCTCCTCCAGCTGGTTAAGAAACCAGGAGATGGTGAATTGTAGGTCACCGTAGGCATGAAATCTGTCTGGGTGACTTTGGCAGAATTATTACGAGACAGTGAGTTCTAGTTCTGCTTTATGCATAAAAGCTGGCTGGGTGACTTGGTCAATCACCAGGAGACGGTGACTTCTAGTCCCACCTTAGGAATGAAAGCTGGCTGGGTGATTTTAGGCCAATCATAAAGAGATGGTGAGTTCTAGTCCCATCTTAGGCATGAAAGCCAGCTAGGTGACTTTGGGCCAGTCCACACGCTCAACTCAACCCACCTTACAAGTCTGTTGTAGGGAAAATAGGAAGAGGAAAGAGTATTAGATATGTTTACCTCATTGAATTATTTATGCAAATAATAAAATGATACATAAATAAACAAACCCAGGATTTTTTTTCTCTGATAGTTTTCAATGCTTTAGACATGAATTTCCAAAATAGATAATGATGCTTTACGAAATAAATGATAATGCAGTTTCACACAATATGCTAAGCCCTACATCTTCATTTGGTTGGAATTCAGACAAGAAAACTTGGTGCTTTAGTGTGGGTGTGTCAATGTAAGCCCATGACTATTCCCTCTGGTTTGGAATAATTGTTCAATGGTAAGCCAAGATATTTTTTTTAATTGTTGATCTTAGATCATTTACAGTTGGTTGATTGTATTGCACAAGCCTAGGTAACTAGACTGATTAAGTAAATTAAGGCTCAGTTAAATTGTGGGGAGCTTATTATGTAACTTGTGGTCACGGGTGTCCTTTCCGGAGCAGAGGGAATAAGAGAGAAATTTGTCACCCTGTTTCTTTAGATTAGTCACTAAGATGAATATCTCTGCAGACCTTGTAAGCGGTTAGGCATTTCCTGCAAAATGGCTGCATTCATTTTGCACCCTGAGCAGGCAAATCG
This sequence comes from Naja naja, assembly GCA_009733165.1. Lineage (NCBI taxonomy): Eukaryota > Metazoa > Chordata > Lepidosauria > Squamata > Elapidae > Naja > Naja naja. The sequence continues at coordinate 8,115,832 of CM019165.1, forward strand.
GAAGTTTCCGGCAGAATGACTGGAAGAAGAAAAATGTTTGGAAAGCTTCAATGGTTTTTTGCTTGCAGGGTGTGGTCTTTTCTCAAGAATTCGGTACTCTTGACTGGACCTGACATGCTCTGACAGCCTAGGTAGGAAAGTGCTTGATTTTTCTAGCTAAGAAAAAGGGATACTGGGTTTTTTTTTAATGATTTCTTTGCAAAAATTGGAAAATGTGCTCTATAGCAGGCTGGGGAATTCTAGGAGTTGAAGTCCACAAGTCTTCAACTGGCCAAGGTTGGAGACCCAACCCTGCTCTATAGGGCCCCTTAACCCATGATGAGATATTGTCTCCTTTCTCATGATTTCTTTTGAAACTACTTATTTATTTTATTTTTTTATTTAAATTACATTTATATGCGCCCTTCTCCAAGACTCAGGTGCTTACAATTTTGGGATACAACCCAGTGTGCTCAGCAATAGCCTTCATTCCATTGTATATGCCTGCTTATTACTAAGTGGCATTTTTACAAAGTCAGCTTATTGCCCCCAACAATCTTGGGTCCTCAGTTTACCTACCCCGAGAGGATGGAAGGCTGAGTCAACCTTGAGCCTGGTGGGATTCGAGCCTACAATAATTGTAGGCAGCTGGATCTTAAGAACAGGCATTTAACAGCCTGAGCCACCAAGGCTCTTGACCTGGGTATTTAAAAAAACCAAAAACCTGAAGGAATTAAGTTACCTAGATAGCCCTCGACTTAACGAGTCCATTTGAGAGTGGAGTTTCCATGCTAAATTATTGAGGTCACAAGTAAAGTTAGACTCAGTTTTACGACCATTTTTGCAATGGAGTTAAGCAAAACACACCATCGCTACGTGAATCAGGAGTCCTTAAGCGAATGCTGCAATCATAAACTTGAGCCCATTCTTCTAACCTGGCTTATTTTTGCCAGAAACCAGCAAAATAGATCGCAATTTGCAATGTCGTGTGACATCAGAACGCTGCACCCAGTTGTAAATATCAGCCAGTTGCCAATTATGTTCATGTGACCATGGAGGTGGTATGATGGTCATAAGCATGAGGACCAGTCATAAGCACGAGGACTTTTTCAGCACCTTTTGAAGAGTCACTAAAGGAATGGCCGTAAATTATAACAGAATAAGAGTTGGAAGGGACCTTGGAGGTCTTCTAGTCCAACCCCCTGATCAACTAGGAGACCCTATATCATTCCAGACAAGTGGCTATCCAGTCTCTTCTTAAAAACCTCCAGTGATGGAGCACCTACAACTTCCGAAGAGTCCACTGGTTAATTGTTCTCACTGTCAGGACATTTCTCCTTAGTTCTAGGTTGTTTCTCTCCTTGATTCCTTTCCATCCAATGGCTTTTTGTTCTGCCTTGAGGTGCTTTGGGGAATAGGGAGGAAAAGGGGAAGAGGAAAAGTGTAGGGCAAAGAAGAAAAAAGAAAAGTGTTGACTTCCAACTCCCTTTGCTGCATTAGAATAAGATAGTAGCATCAAGCCTCAACTTTTTACCTTTTACACAATAATGCAAACTAGCCACTTCTACAACAACAAACCTATTTAATCGACAAAAGCCAAACTCAAAGTTCCTTTTCTTTTTCTCTCCACCTCAAGCACAAAGTTCAGAAGCGGTTTCCACTTAGAAACGAAAGCAGTTGTGTTCTCTTTTTTTTTAAATCAGAGCGTCTTCCCTGCTCCTTTGAGCAGTGGGTGGACGATGGGTTAAAGATGGCCGCCTAACGCAGCTCTTTTTGTGTCGGATTAATCTGTGAGTCTCCAGACAGCCTTGGAGAACAAGCACACCTCAAAAGTCATTTGTCCAAACCACCATCTCAGAAAGATTGAAAGAGTTGGAAGGGTTTTGTCACTCCAGCCAAGCCCACCGACCTCTTTGAACATACAAACGGTTGGCGCTGTAGAGATAGCCCTTGACTTTTTTTTTTTAATTACATTTATATGCCGCCCTTCTCCAAAGACTCGGGGTGGCTTACAATTTTTTGGGATACAACCCAATGCGCTCAGCAATAGCCTTCATTCCATTGTATATGCCTGCTTATTACTAAGCGGCATTATTACAAAGTCAGCTTATTGCCCCCAACAATCTTGGGTCCTCAATTTACCTACCCCGAGAGGATGGAAGGCTGAGTCAACCTTGAGCCTGGTGGGATTCGAGCCTGCACTAATTACAGGCAGCTGGAATTAAGTGCTAGGCATTTAACAGCCTGCACCACCAAGACTTGTAACCATTTCTTTAGTGATAATTTAGTGATAATTTCTTTAGTGATAATTTGAAACTGCAACAGCACTGAAAAAAAAGTGCCTGATGATTCTTTTTCACATGACCATTGCAACATCCCCATGATCAAAATTCAGATGCTTGGCAACTGGCATGTATTTATCACCATTGCAGTGAGGACTACTTATATACAATACTTGTCCTGGGTAGCATGAACGTCGCTATGAGACGTTGTTGTTCCTACTATTCTGCATTGCGATTTTAATAAGCCTGGAGCAATATAAAAACCACTGTATAATAAACACAGAAATGAAGGAAAAAAATACGCTGTCCAGTCAGAGATTTGGACACTTGATTGCCAAAAAAACAGCCACCAGAGAGAGAAAGAAAGAAGAGAGAAATAAAATTACTAGCCTCGGCTTCATGTTTCAAGCTGGCACTTCTGAAAAGACTAAAAAGCTTAAAGGTGACATTCTTCAGCTGGTAGTCAAGGAGCAATTGTGCACATCACCACAATGTCCATTTCTGGAAAATGTGTGTCTTTGGTAGCTTGAATGGGGCCGTATTTGCATTGTTCTCTTTCTCTCTCTCTCTCTTTCTCTGTAAGGGGTTTTCAAGACCTGGTGATAAATCAGAAACAGCAATAGCTGTTAACCCTTTTGCTTAAAGAGAGTAAAGTAAGATGGTATTTATCTAGTTTGTTGTGAGAACGCAGCCTGATTCGGAAGAACAGAGGCCAACATCTTTCAATTGCCTTTCCTTTAAATGCAGTGAACCAGATTTCAAAAAAATTGGTTGAGCCAGAGCGAAGAACTGGTCATTTCTAGGACAAAGAGCCACGTTTGATTTAGTGTGTGTGTCTTTCTCCAGAACAATTGTGACTAAGCTGCATTATTGCCTCCCCCTCAACTTGGCCTGCTGTTGACACGCTGCTGCTCTGTTTCCCTCTTAACAATGGCTTGTTACCTCTGCATTTGCTGGGTTCCTGCATATATTAAGCGAAACCTGGGTGTGGGAACCCTATCATGTGAATTCCTACGGCATTAAGCCTAACCCACACTTTGGCTTGATGCAATCTGGCAACCCTTGAGCATTTTTGCATGTGGAGATTCTCAATCATCCCGGTTTCTTCCAAAAAGCAACTGGACTTTGGGGTTTTTTTTTCCTTTCAAAACGTTTTGTTCCTCATCCAAGAAGCTTCTTCATAAACTGAAGAAGCTTGTGGGATGAGAAGCGAAACATTTCCAAAGGAAAAAAACGAAGAAGTCCAGCTGTCCTTTGGAAAAAAAGCACCTTTGGGACTTGAGCATTTACCCTCCAGGGCTTCCTAGAGGTTTCAGATCAGCCCTGGTGGTGTGATGACCCGAGGTGTGACACAAAAATAAACAAGTCACAAAAATAGAAGGAAGTCCCTTTAATGCCTCCAACTTGGCCCCAATGTCCAATTATCCTCGGCAGGATATCAAACTCTTAAAAAAACAGTTTACGGAGGGAGTAAATGCAGTCCGCACCCAAAGTAAAGTTAATTCGAAATAAAAAAACCCAACACAAACCACACTGAAGGAATTACTACAGCAGGCAAGGATGATTAATTGCAGACTTCTACCAGATAACGCAGCAACCACAGTTGGGAGGAAGCCAAAACACAGGTAAGCTCCGACAAGAATAATACATGCTTTGCTTCCAGTACCTTTGCCATGCGCAGTTTGTCCTTTTAACCAGTCCTCCCAGTTGCAGCCCATGAAGGGGATCAGGACCCCTTCCTCCCCCATAGACCATGCCGTTCACGTTTCTCCCTTCTCCGCTCCTCCCTGCGTGCCCTAGGATGAAGAGGGGATGGGCCTGGGCCTTTTTCTGAATGTCTGTCTGGCCTGTGCCCTTCCCCAGTTTCCTCCACAACCACCGGACCACACTCCCACTCCCTGTCAGCTGTTCCATCTCTCCCTCTGTGTCAGACTCCAACAGGGGCATGACAGGTGGAAACCCAACCCTGGATCCAATGGGACTCTCTTATCTAATCCCGCTGGATTTTTGTGACGTTCTAAATTGAGGAAGTCCTCAACAACATTTCGTTTAGTGACCGTTCAAAGTTACAAAGGCAGTCAAAAATGTGACTTATGATCATTTTCAACACATATGTCTGTTGTGGCATCCCTGTGGTCATGTGATCAAAATCCAGATGCTTGGCAACTGACTTGTATTTATGACAGTTGCGGTGTCCCGGGGTCACTTGATCCCCTTTTGCGGCCTTCGGACAAGCAAAGTCAATGGGGAGGAAGCCGGATTCGCTTAACAACAATTTGACTTAACAACTGCAGGGATTCACTTTTCAACCGTGGCAAGAAAAGGTCGCAGAACGGGGCAAAGCTCGCTTCACAAATGTCTCGTTCAACAACAGAAGTTTGGGGGCTGGATCGTGGCCGTAAGTCGAAGACTACCTGCAAAGTGAATTTCCCCCATCGGTCACTGCTTATGGGCATCAGGCAATCCTCCAGCGCCATTAGCAATGAGGGATTGAAGGAATCTCCTCTCCTAAAAAAGGTGAAATATCCTAGGAAATATTAAAAAGGCAGAATATTTCCCCTAAAAGGGAAGTAGAAACTCAGAGAGGCAGAAGTTTAGCCCCACCTTTGTTAATGGGCGGGCCATTAGGCCTGGGCCAGAGTATTCTATGTAACAAAGGCCTCTACCCATCTCACCACCTGGCCTGGGAAGATTGCATTAGCCAGGTGAAGCCATGTGATCCAGACAAACCCTACAAAGTTAGTTAAGACCCCCGCCCCCTGGGAGTCTGGCAGCCAATGGGATACATTTCTTACACAGGGGCAGGAAACATTAAAGTGGGGCCCAACAGAGGGTATGTAACCAAGGGTCTCTCAGCATCTTGGCCCTTCTTTTCCTTCACCCAACATCTTGAAGCACGTGATCATCCTTTTCACTTTGGAGCTCCAAGCTATGTGGTCCTGTCCATCATTAAACCATCTTTCCAAACAGCCTCCATGTTTCCAGTGTCTTTCTCCCCCACTTGGAACATGAACCCAGAAGGATAATTCTTCCAACAATTTCTTATTGGAAAACTTTCTTAAAAGTTGATGATGTGTTGGTTGTAGCTCTGCTCAAGCTGCGTCCTTTTTTTTTCTCTTTCTTTCTCTCTTTTAACATTTGCAAAAGGATATCTGCTGCGTGAGCCAGGAAAACCCTTCCCTATCAGCTAAATAGCCTATTATGGGGGACAATGATAACAGTCTTTCATTTCCATACAAATAGACCTTGCCCTTATCTCCAAACAGAAGGCAAGGGTGATGGGGAGGGGGTGGGAAAGATAAAAGCCTTGCCAAAAGAGATAAGTGATTCCTTCTTGCCAGATTTCCTGCAATGATTTCCTTGGAAGCGTCAGCCAAGATGGGGCCTGCCCAAACTCTAGCGTGCTCAAGCTGCTCCTATCTTCATTTTAGGTCCCTCACTCTTTTAATATTTATTTATTTGTATCCTGCTTTTATTATTTTTTACAAATAACTCAAGCTGGCGAACATATCCAATACACCTTCCTCCTCCTATTTTCTCTACGACAGCCCTGTGAGGTGGATTGGGCTGAGAGAGAAGGGCCGGCCCAAAGTCACCCAGCCAGCTTTCATGGCTGAGACAGGACTAGAAATCCCAGTTTCCTGGTGATTGGCCCAAAGTCACCCAGCCAGCTTTCATGGCTGAGACAGGACTAGAACTCACAGTCTCCTGGTGATTGGCCCAAAGTCACCCAGCTGGTTTACATGGCTAAGGTGGGATTAGAAATCCCAGTTTCCTGGTGATTGGCCCAAAGTCACCCAGCCAGCTTTCATGGCTGAGACAGGACTAGAAATCCCAGTTTCCTGGTGATTGGCCCAAAGTCACCCAGCCAGCTTTCATGGCTGAGACAGGACTAGAAATCCCAGTTTCCTGGTGATTGGCCCAAAGTCACCCAGCCAGCTTTCATGGCTGAGACAGGACTAGAAATCCCAGTTTCCTGGTGATTGGCCCAAAGTCACCCAGCCAGCTTTCATGGCTGAGACAGGACTAGAAATCCCAGTTTCCTGGTGATTGGCCCAAAGTCACCCAGCCAGCTTTCATGGCTGAGACAGGACTAGAACTCACAGTCTCCTGGTGATTGGCTCAAAGTCACCCAGCTGGTTTACATGGCTAAGGTGGGATTAGAAATCCCAGTTTCCTGGTGATTGGCCCAAAGTCACCCAGCCAGCTTTCATGGCTGAGACAGGACTAGAAATCCCAGTTTCCTGGTGATTGGCCCAAAGTCGCCCATCTGCTTTTTATAATTTAAAGCGGGATTAGAACTCACACTCTCCTGGTGATTAGCCCAAAATCACCAACTGGTTTTCATGACTAAGGCAAAACTAGAACTCCCAGTCTCCTAGTGATGGGCCCTAAGTCACCCAGCCAGCTTTCCTGCCTTAGATAGCACTAGAACTCACCGTATCCTGGTGAGTGGCCCAAAATCACCTAGTTGGCTTTCATGGTTAAGACAGGACTAGAATTCACCGTCTCCAGCTTCCTAACATGGTTCCTCAACCTGACTAGACCAACCTGGCTTTTAAAATAGAGCAGCCAAATGCATCTGAAGGTTGAATCCTGATAGTGTTCGAAGGGAATAAAGTAAACCTCTGTACATGTTGAGCGTATGGTACCTTCGTGATTCTGTCCCCGTGTTTTGGGGGCAATATGATGGGATTATTGTGCCGTTCCCTTCAGGGATTGTCTTTTACTGTCCAGTCTAGCCCAGAGTCCTGGGGTTTCCTTGTGGTCTCCTTTCCATACATTTCAATGGCTCCGACCTCGCTTGACACTCTCTTTGAGATCCATCTGGGTTGACTGAAGGGGTAGAAATTAAGCCTTGATTTCTGCAGTGTTTAATATGAGGCCAGCACACACACACACACACACACACACACACACACACGGGGCTTCACAAGGTCTCTACCCTACTTTATTGTTTAAAACCTCATTTTCCTTTGAACTGAAACCCTAAAACCCAAAGGCGTCGCAGTGAAAGCATGCTAAGGATGGGGCTAAATAAAGTGACATTTTTGTAAGCCTTTGGGACAGCAACTCTTAACCTAGAAGCAGAATAAGAGACTTGCAAGGGACCTTAGAGGACTTCTAGTCCAACCCCAACCCCTGCTCAGGCAGGAGACTCTATGCCATTCCAGACAAATAGCTGTTCAGTCTTCTTCTTGCAAACCTCCAGGGATGGGGCTCCCGCAACTTCTGGAGGCAGGCAGTTCCACAGGTCCATTGTTCTTCTAACCATCAGAAAGTTCCTCCTTATTTCTAGGCTGGTTCTCTCCTCCCTTCAAGAATCCTGAGGTCTGAATGTAGACCGTCTATTTCTGTCCGACAAACAAATTCAGGGCGTTTCTTTGTAATCACAGCATTTCTGTCCTGAAGGCCACTGGATCCCAACAAAGGACCTTCGAAGCAGGCTTATAATACTCATCTACCCCATAGTTAGACTCTGCCTGGCCTCTCCGGTTCCTTAGTCAAATCTTTAATTACAACGCAGGGCGATTTCAGCCAGCACATTAGAGGAAGGGGGGGGGAGATAAATGTCCCCATGGTAACTGGGAAGCTTTCCACGTTGCTTGGTTACCCAACCCTTGTTAGGCCACTTCCCCTTAAAGCAGAGAAGGGAGACTCTGGCAATAAATCAACCCAGGGTTTGCATTTATCCCCTGGCATTTGCGGGAACCTTATCCCCAATGCACACTTTCTCCTTGTCTTCCCCCAATAGCCTTTGTGACCCTTAAGCTGGGCAGGGCAGGGAGGAAATTCAGGTTTAAATAAAAGCTTTTCCTGTCGTATCTGGGGGAGGGAAACGGCTCTTCAAATCAGCTTTGAGCCCTTGAGGCTTTGTCCGCTTTTATGGGTCAGAAAATTCAGAATTGAAGCTGCTTTTAACGCTTCCTTCCTTCCTTCCTTCCTTCCTTCCTTCCTTCCTTCCTTTCTTTCTCTTTCTTTCTTTCCTTCCTCTTTCTTTCCCTCTTTCTCTCTCTCTCTGTTCCTCTCTTTCTTTTCCATTCCTTTCCTTCTTTCTTCTCTTTTTTTTTTTAACCAAATTTTTAACGCTTTTTAGTAGTGACAGCATGTTCAGTCATCACTTTTACATGCAAATGTGACAGTAGATCTATATTCCTTTTAAACATTTGACTTCACTTCTTTCTTCTTTCTGTCTGTCTGTCTCTATCTTTCTTTCTTTCTGTTCTTTCTTTCTTTCTTTTTCCTTCCTTCCCTTCCCATCTCCTTTCTTTCTTCTCTGTCTGTTTGTCTGCCTCTAGCTTTCTCTTCCTTTCTTTCCCTCTTTCTCTCTCTCTGTTCCTCTTTCTTTCACTTCTTCTCCTTTTCCCTTCCCATCTTCTTTCTTTTTTATTTCTGTCTGTCTGTCTCTCTCTTTCTTTCTTTTGTTCTCTCTGACTTTTTCCTTCCCTTCCCATCTTTCTTTTCCTTTCTGTCTGTCTGTCTTTCTGTCTCTATGTTATTTTCCTTCCTTCCTTTCCTTCCTTCCTATCTATAAATCAGTATAAAATAATAAGAGAGTGAACAAATGCCATCAAGAAGGGGCCACAGTCTACTAAAGTCTGGGTCATAATTGCTTTGAAAAGCCAGCCTATATTATCCTATGGATAGACATGCTTATCGCAGCATTACAAGCTCCTTTGATTCCTGTTAGGTGATATGGAAAACTCCCCATCCAATTCTTTACATTGCTGTATTCTAGCAAAACAAAGGGCCCCCAGTCAAGGAATGGCAAATACATCAGCATTACGATATAACGGAAGGGGAAATGCTGTCCTAAACATTCTGTTGAAAAAAAATGACCTACAATTTCCTTTTTCCTTTGCCTGGTGACTGCTGCATTTCCTGGTCATAGAACAGGCAGGTTTGAGCTGGATTTGCTAGGCTATCTGGAGGGTACAGTTAAACCCTTTCACGGTTAACTTAACCCTTAATTATTGAATGCTTGATTGAAAAGGAAAAGAAACTGAAAATAACCTGCAAAAAAAAACAACCCAAAGTTTATCTAGGTCAGCTTAGAGATGGAAACTGGCTGTCACTAGAGTGAAAGCAAGGAAATGTGCTTAACTCTAAAATAAATCTATTTTTGCAGGATCCAATCCCTTGTCGGTCACCGGAACCCAGCGGTTTTGTCTTTCAAGCTTTTGGACTTGTGCTGGGGCCCATCTCAGAAAGAAGTTCCCTGAGGATGGGCTACGAAAGCTCGGAAGACAAAACTTTTAGTTCCGGTGACCGGCTCAGATTGGACCCTGCAATTAATTATCCTGGGACACGTAGATCCGCCTTCATTCGTGAAGTCTATTTCTGTTTTAAAAGCAGCTTCCAAATGGGAAGTCAAGCCTTGAACTAGGTGGGCGGAAAGCATGCTATAGGGTTAGGCCATTCGAGCCTCAAACTGGCTTGTTCCTCACACGAAGACTCTTGTCTGGATTGCTGCAAGGTGGGTTTTGAGTGTATTTCTTTCCTGAAAAAGCTTTCATTGCTAATGGTGCCATAAATAAGTAAATAACCTCTATCAAGCCCCCACTTGTAAATGGGGGGGGTGTAATTTAACTCTTGTGCAAGATATGATGGAACAACTGTCTGATCAGACCCCTTGTGTGGCTAGAAAATCACCATGTAATCACCGTCTTCGAATACTTACCTGGCCTTGCTACTTCACAGAAGGTTGTAACGTGTGTGTGTGTCTGTGTGTGTGTAGCAGGGAGTGAAGGCGGGGGGTACAGATGATTTGGGCTGACAGAGAGGAACTGGCCCAAAGTCACCCTGCCAGTTTTCATGTGTAGTTAGTTCAACGCACCTCACAGGGTGCTTGTGGTGGGGAAAATAGGAGGAGGAAGATCTATGGGATATGTCCGCCACCTTGACTTATTTGTAAAAATAATAAAAGCGCAATAAATAAATAAAACTTTGCCTTTCATCACAGTGGGTTTGAATACAACCTTCCCTTACTGACGCCTTCCAGATGTGCTGCAGAGTTGTAACGCAACACCTATAGATAGCACCCATTTGGAGAGCTGGATGTGGGTTGCCTTCTCTTTCCTCTCTTAACCTAACGCCCTTCATTCAAAACACAATCCTGTTGAATTTGTCCAGAAAAATAATCTATGCCTCCTGCCTCCTTTCCTCCCTCTTTCATCCTTTTCCCCTCTCTTTTTGCTATGTCGAAAACAAACTGCCCCAAAGATTTCCGGCCTTAACCCATCTGCTTCTGTTCCAAATATTCTTGCCTGGGATTGTATACTCCCAACTGAATGTCGAAGGTTATTCTGAGCTGTAAGTTTGTTCAGCCAGGGCTTGAGATATGAATGGCAACTTCTTGAGATCCCAAAACACACTCCGTCTTAATCCACAGAGATCATACTACATAGAAGGTTAGTGTGTTTTCTGGACTTTTATCCAGTTGTCCTGCTTTGTAAAACTTTGGTTCTTTTTTTTTTCCTTAACCTGTTGCAGCTTTGCACCAATGCAAACTATTTTCCCCACTCAACCCTGTGCTCTCTACTCGGCTTCCAACTAAGACACATTTAGTAACCTGAGGTTCTCAGATTCAACGAAAGGCAACCTAGCTCTCAACTCCATCCCGTTTACTACTTCTGGGACTCCTGTGTAGGCAGTTTAGCCAAACCACTCATTTCCCTTCTTGTTCCTTCTCCCTATCTGGAGATTCCTGATCACCTTCACCAGCCTGGATAATGTCGTTTTCTGCATGTCAATCTACGTTGCCCTGGCGATGATGCAAACCAATGAAACCAAGTTTAACAAACCATGGTGGCATTGTGGATTATATCTTGCTTTGCCTGACCTCTGAGGGTCCAATCTTGATTTTATCCGTATTCAAAAATTGGATGCCACAGGAAAGGTTTAACCATGTCCTACAAATGCCAGCTCCCGCAAACATCGCAGGACTTACAACCCCTAGTATAGCAACCGTTCAAATGGCACTGGAAAAGATAATAAGTGACAGCTGGTCCTTGCGCTTATGGCCATCGTTTGCACTTATGACCATCATAGCATCTCCAGGATCACAGGCTCAAAATCCAGGCCTTGCACAATTGGCATGTATTCGGGACAACTGCAACGCTCCAGGGTCGTGTGACTTTCCCAACTGGCTTCCGACAAACAAAGTCTTTGGGAGATGCCAGATCTGCTTAGCAGACTGCACGGTTCACTTAACAACGGCAATGATTTGCTTTACAGCCAGGGCAAAAAAGAAGAAGAAAAGGTTGCAAAATTGGGCATGATTAATTTTAACAACTGGCTTGCTTAGGTACAAAATTCTGGGGTTTCAGTTGTGGTGCTGAGTCGAAGATTGCCTGTACAGCTAGTCCTTGATCTACAATGGTTCATTTAGTGACCGTTCCAAGTTACAACGGCACTGCAAAAAGTGACTGATGACCATTTTTCACAGTTAATGACTATTGCAGCGTTCCCATGCGAATCAAAATTCAGACGCATGGCAACTGGTTCACACTTACGATGGTTGCAGTGTCCCCTTTTTGTGACCTTCTGACCAGCAAAGTCCACGGAGAAGCCGTATTAACGACCGGGTGACTAACTAATAAACAGCAGTGATTCACTTAACCACCGAGTCAAGGAAGGTGGTAAAATGGGGCAAAATTCACTTCACAGATGTCTCACTTAACATCCGAAATGTTGGGCTCCAGTGTGGAAATAGGTCAAGGACTACCTGTAATGTTTAAGGTGCTCAGATGCGATAATATTTTGCTGTAATAGGCCATCTAATTAAAAGAAGGGAGCTGCAAGAGAGGAATAGAGAGCAGAAATGCACAAGAACAATTATTTCTGCAAAGAAGTAATACGTTTCCCAAAGAAGTCCATAGTTAGTCAAAGCTAAATGTTAATCTGATGCTTTTTCCTCACTGGTTTGAGTTTATGGCCTCATGCAACCATGCAAACCTGGAAACCAAACCAATACTTTTAGGTGCAGGCTGGAAACATCTGGAAAGAGACAGTGGGCTAAGAAAATATCTCCTACTCCCCCCAATATCTGGCAATTCACAGCTGTGTCTTTTGCCAATCTCTTCTTCCCCAGTTAATCATACTAAATGTCTTAGTCTTTACAGTGATGGAGGGCTTTTAAAAATAAATAAATTAGTCATTTAAAAAAAAAGTTCAGCAAATAACATTGAAAAACGTACTTCAAAAACAGGAAGAGAGTTGAGGAAAAAATATTGTTCACTTTTTCTTTTTTTTGCTTTCTGAACAAGTCATGTTGTTCACGGATAACACACTGAACACATGAAAAGGAAGCATGTCATCATTTCATATATATTATAAATATGCAGTTATATAGAATATATACCAAGATCTTTGATTTGAGAACACTGTTGATGAAGAGCGATTTCCTTAAGTTACAGTGTGAAGTAATAATAATAATTTTAAAAAAATACAGTACCAAAATTATCCCTGCTCTGAATTCACCGAAGGGAACTAAAAAATGATGGTTACAAAGGGAAAGAGAACTGGGGCAAACTCTGAATCGGAAACTTTAACAAACCGAACGTTCTCTGCTGGATTTTAAAATCCCGCTGTGGGTTTTTATTGGGCGCACAAAAAAATAAAAAGTCAGTACTGACACGGTTATTTGGAAATGAAACATCCAGTCCAAATTTCATCAGGTTATCCCATAACTTAAGGATGATGATTACATCATTTAAAAACAAGGCAGTGCATTGGAACACAGGCAGATGGCAAACCCCCTAAACTTTTGAAACTGACCTGGTGAAGACCAACGCAAAGACAGAAATTTTTTTCTTGGAATAAAAGAAACGGCTGTCTAATGACTGCCATGAAGTAAGGAATTGCTATTTAAAATAGGCAGCTCTGAATGCCAAGTCATTTCCTATTTTGTTCAGGGGTTGTTTTACCCAGGGAGAGAAGAGAAGGGAGAAAAAAATAATAATAAAAGTGGTGGTAGGGAAAGAAGGGAAGTTTAGAAAAGGAAGAGAACATCCCCACCCCAATAAAATCCCATAAAAACTGGGGCAGGCTGACGACTCCCTGAAGAAGTACCCACCTCTCACATCTTCACATTGCTCATAAAACACAACTCCCTCTAATCACCTGGGCAAAATACACCCCCAAACTGAGAAAAAAAAACCAACACATATTTACAAGATAAGTATCCCTCCTTCCTCACCATCCCAAACAAGCAACATCCTCTGATTTTTGCATTCCCGCCCCCCCTGAAAAAAATAATACTTAGGAATAATCTAAAAACTAACTTTTACAAAGGGAGAAGCTGGAATACCCCAGGAGCTTCCCAGCTGAAGAGAGCCAAGCAGCCTCCGCAGGGACTCAATGAGGGCTAGTACAATTCGAAGTCCATACAAAGAAGAATTGTCAAAGCAAAGGGACAGTCTCGGGTGCGAATTTTCCTTCGGTGTTGTTGTTCCCCAAATAGTTGCCGCCCTCCCCCCTAAAGTCACAAAAGCGAGGAAGAAGGTCTTTCATCCGAGGACCAACCATCCCTCGCCTCTTCCTCTCTCCGCCAACTCTTCTCCCGGCTGCGACTTCGGACGTTTCCCCAGCCGTCCCCTCGGACTCGGGACGGGTGGATGGCGCTCTTTAAAAATAATAATAACCCTTAAGGCGCTGCCGGGGCCGCCTGTTCTCAGACGTAGTTCTTCTTGTCGTACTCTCCTCCTCCGTTGGAGACCGCGACGGCGGAGCGTCGGGGGGCCGAATACTTGACCGGGAAGCTGCCGCCCTCGTCCCTCCAAGCCGAGGCCCCGCAGATGAGCCCGCCGCCCATCAGGAGAAGCGTGGCGGCTGCCCAGCCCAGGTAGAGCGCGGCGCCCATCTCTCGCTTCTTAGACGGCTCCACGTTGGGGTCGTAGAAGTTGCTGACGATGGTGTTGGCGAACCAGGAGGGGGGCACCAGCACCAGCAAGCCGCAGATTAGGAAGAGGGCGCCTCCGATGCCCGCGATCCAGTCCTTGACCTTAGCCCCGCGCAAGCAGGTGGTGCATTGCGCTCCGGCCACCGTCACCAGCAACGCCACCAGTCCCAGCACCGCCCCGATGACCATCAGAGTCCGGCCGGCTTGGATCTGCGGGCTGAGCGCCAGGATGGAGTCGAAGACTTTGCACTGCATCTGCCCCGTGCTTTGCACCACGCAAGCCATCCAGAGCCCTTCCCAGGTGGTCTGCGCCACCACCAGGTGACCCTCGATGAACGCCGAGACTTGCCACATGGGCAGGGCGGCCACCAGGATCGCCCCTACCCAGCCCAGCACGGACAGGGTCAAGCCCAGCAGCTGGACCCCATAGACGCCATCCAGGTCCAAGAAACGCCTTTCGGTGCGTAGGTGCGGGTGTGTATTTGCCTTGCTCTCTCGCCTGGCTGGCTGCCTGGCTTTCTTGCCGTCGATCTCTTCTTTTGGAGCAGCGCCCTGCGACTTTCCTTTTTTTTCCTCCGCCCGCCGGGAAATCTCCGCTTCTCCGCTCCCGCTTCACACGTTCTTCTGTCTTGGCTGATGCGCAAGGATGCCCGGCTCGACTTTATATAGGCGCGATGAGCTGCACGGCTGGGCGCGCTCTGCCCTCCCCGTCGAAGGGAAGGCGAGAGAGACGGGCCCCCCCTCTCTCCACCCGGCCAATAGGAAAAAAGTAACAGCTTGCCCGCAGCCAATCGGGAGGCTCGGAGACAGAAAAAGTAGCATTACATTCTCCAAAAAAAAGGGGGGGTTGTATCAAAGGATAAGGCGGGTGACTCAGGATGTGGGCGCTGGCGGGGGCGGGGGAACAGGAGAAAGTGTCTTGGTGGTGGGGCGCTCCGGTCTGACACACCACTGGCCCTTCTTCCCCTTTGTAAGGCTGGGGGGCGAGCGGTACTTCCCAGATTTGCAAAAAGCACCGGCTGGGCAGGCGAGACCAAGCGGTGAACACCAATGCCTTCGTGTGCGACGTGGGTCAGGCAGGGCAGCGGGGAGACGGGGAAGGACCCGCGTCTTGCCAAATCCCGTCTCTTTCTGCCCCTGATGCCCCTTATGAAAGAGAGTCAGACAGACAGAGAGAGGGAGTGGGACAGACGAACAGACAGAGAAAGAGAAAGAGAGAGAGATGGAGAAGAGAGAGAGATGGAGAAAGAGAGAAGGAGAAAGAGAGAGAGGGACAAAGAATGAGAGACAAATTCAGAGAGAGAGAAGGAGGGAGGGAGAGACATGGATAAAGAGAGACAGAGATAGCCAGAGAGAAAGAAACAGAGAGACGGAGAGAGAGAGATGGAGAAAGAGAAAGAGACAGAGAGACAAACTGAGAGAGACAGAGAGAGAGAAAGAGAGATGGAAAGAGAGAGAGAGACAAACGGAGAGAAAGAGAGACAGACAGAAAGAGAGAGTCAAAATCAGCTGATTCTATTTTTATTTTTGCAATATTATTTTCTGGCGGTGGTTTTTTAAGTGGGAATTTTTGCTACCAAAAGAAAAAAAAATCTGTAGCCAACCAGTTGTTTGCTGTGTTTTATTGAAATTTCCAGGGCACTCCGACAGCTTTGCTTTGCGCTATCTGCTCAATAATCAGGATACATTTATTTCTCTAAAAGCACGACTGCGTAAGCTTTGCCTTCAAAGGGTTGCTAATATTTCTTGTGGTTAGGCCAGTTTTGGGTGGTTTATTTTATGGATTGTCCTTTTATTGCTCAAGGATGGAAATCAAGGTCTATCTGTAGCATGGGCCTAGGAAAATCGATAGATAAAGGGTATTTATATGATAAAAGGGTGGGGGAAAACCCCTTTATATAGTCCTCAACTTACAAGAGTTCATTTAGTGGCCGTTCAAAGTTTTGAAAAAAAGTGAATTGGCACCATTTTTCACACTTACAGCCATTGCAGAATCCCCATGGTCCCATTAACAAAATTCAGACGCTTGGCGACTGACTCATATTTATGACGGTTGCCATGGTGTTCCTTTTGTGACCTCCGGACAAGCAAAGTCAATGGGGAAGCCAGAATCGTTTAACAACCGTGTTACTAGCATAGCAACTGCAGTGATTCACTTCACAGCTGTGACAAGAAGGGGGGGGTCGTAAAATGGGGCAAATTCACTTAACAACTGTCTCATTTAGCAACAGAAATGTTGGGCCCGATCAAGGTCGTAAGTCGAGGACTCCTATTTCAAAGGATTTGTTTTGCATGCGTGTGCGTGTATGTGTGTGGTTGGAAAGCACCCACGTTCAAAGATGTTTCTTTCAATTCTGGTTTTTTTTTCCAACTAGGCTTTTGAAGGATGCTTGGTCAGCAATCTCCTTTCTGGGAATTGATGTTATTGTTATTGTTTTTGTTTAAATGATTTATAAGGTTTACAACTCAGCCGGCTCCAAGATTCATGTGACATTTTGGATTCATATGATTTCAACTTTTCCCAGAGTGCAAAGTACAAAAAGGCAGATTTCAGATTAATCCAATTAACGTTAGGGAAAAACTGCTTAAGATTGAGGAAAGCAGGAGGTGGGTCTCTTGGCTGGATGTTTTTAAGGGAAAAATATATTTTGGGGAGGGTTTTTTTTGAGTAGCAGGAATGATTCGACAGCTTCAGTGAAAGATTTGACTCTTCCAACTTTATGATTTAAGAATTCCGGGCCATTATTTATTAAATCAATTGACGTTTAGATAATCTGCCATGCCTCTTTAGAGTTCAGTCCAGTTTTGAAAAATCTAGTGTTTATCTGTTGATTTTTTTCTATGTTGCCTGCTAGCCTCTTCTTTTAGCTGTTTATAATAAAACACACACACACACACACACACACCCAAAACCAGAAGTACGAAACACAACAATCAAATAGCAGAGAATATTTGTAGCTCCGGCTTGAATTGTCGAGTCCTTGATAACTGGTTTTCTTGTAATGAAATGTCTGCCAGAAAACAACCAAGCTCAGAAAGCACCAAAGACTCCACACAACAATGCGAAACAATTTAAACCAACAATTAAACACTTCTTTTCAAGAATTGGTTTTTTTGCAAGTTGCCCCAAAACATTAGAATCGAGATGGGTAAGACTGAAATGGGAAAAAACAAACAAACCACCATAGACTTTCAAAGTGAGTCAAATCTCTCCAGATCTCAGATAGAGTAGAATATATTTTAAAAACCCACCATTTATGCAGACAATCTTATTGTTGCTGTTGTATTTTTGTCCAAAAGACATCAAGTACAATTGTTGATGTATTTTTGCATCCCCTCCTTTTAACCATAACTCGCTTCCCAACTATAGATCTGACTCAAATTAGAGAAGATAAAAGGATTTTTTGAGGAGGGGATGGAGTGGACTGATTGCTGGGAATATTGGATTCTCTCGGGAAATATTAAAAGATAGTCAAAATAATGTATTGTAGTAATATTTGCCCAATTTGGAGAGCGGGGAAGAATTCTACTGATGGCTGCGCTAAAATCAACTTTCTTTCCGTTAGCTTGTTCGCAAAGGGATGTAGTAAATATTTATGATCCAGCAACATGCCATCTTGTTATCTTAAGTTTGCAAGGGGGAGCTAGGCTACCCCACAGAACAAGCAGCAATATTGTTTTGAGAACACCTAATTCCTTTTGGCAAGGAAGGATTGGGAAGAGGAATCGGAGGGGAGGCCAATCTTGCATTTGAAAAGTCTTGTTTTTTTTCTGTTTGTTAGGATAAAGCATTAGATCTCTCTCTTTCTCTCTCTCTCTTGAGATATATTGGTTTGTTTCAGGACATGTGCACTCTCAATAAAACTAAATTTATTGCATCTAAGCTGCTTTAAACCCGCTCGAGGCTCAGGAAAGGAACTTTTGCTGACTAATAATACAATTGCTGGTACAATACATTCCATTGAGTCTGTCGGTTATATTCCTCAAATAGATTTTTTTAAAAGCAGCATCTTTGAACTAAGGAGTGGTCTTAAGTGTCCCTTATTTCTTGATCCCAAATTGTTATTTCTATTTTCTTTTTTATTATTATTATTAATTTTTATTGCACATTTTCCAACATTTACACCACGTTTTCAATCTTTACAGCGCTTCAGTATCGGTATCACATAGTTACATATTAGTATTTTCATTTTCCTTCCTTTCCTCTTATATACTATTCTTATAATAATATTCTTACGTATATATTTTGCTTTTTCATAAATATCTACGTATATATAATTCCTATCGCTCTTAAGTAACCTTTATCTATAGTCTTTACATCTATTGTCTAACCACTCATACCATGTGTCCCAAATCATGTAATATTCTGTTTCTCCCTTATCTTTTAATTCCATCGTTAGTCTGTCCATCTCCTTACATTCAAGCACCTTTTTTATCACCATCCCTTCTGTGGGAATGTTGTCCTGTTTCCAGTTTTGTGCAAAGACAAATGTAGCTGCCGTTATTATGTGGAGTATGATATATTGGGTTTTCTTACTTAACTTGCCTTTTATTATGCCTAGTAAAAATAATTCTGGTTTCAACTCAGTTCTTTGTTTTGTCATTTCCTCAAGCCATTTCTTTACTTTAGTCCAATATTTCCTAGTTTCTATGCACGTCCACCACATGTGAAAGAATGTTCCTTGTTTATGCTTGCATCTCCAGCATTCCACTGATCTGTTTGGATACATTTTCGCTAATCTTGTTGGAGGTAGATTTTCATTCCCCACAAGCCTCTGTGAAGATTCTCAATCATCCATGTCAGGGGTCGCCAACCTTTTGGACCTCAGGGACCACCAAACTCATAATTTTAAATCCCATGGACCAGAGACCCTGGGAAAATCCCCCCCCAAAAAAGTCTGCAGGAAAATTCCCCACCCCGTTTTCCTACCGATCGATCATTCTTTATTTGGGATCGCAGGATACTGTCTCCAGGTGGTGGAGGGGGAGAGAGAGACTTTTGGCTTCATGCAAGGAAAGCAGCAGAAGCAGCAAAAGTCTTTCTTTCCCCCAAACTCTACCAGAAATGAGTCTTTGTGAGACATGTCGCACTGGCACAGCCTCTTGGCGCAGGAGGCCATGCAGGGTCCCAAAGACTCATTTCTGGTGGAATTTGGGGGAGAGAAAGAAAGACTTTTGCTGCTTTCCTTGTGTGCAGCCAAAAGCCGAAGAAGAAGCGGAAAGAAGCAGTCTGGTGGCCAGGCCAGGTGTGTGGGGCGAGTGGGGCAAGTTCCCCCCCCCTCCGCCCTTTCCCCCTCCCCTCACTACCTCGTGTTGTTCACAATGCAAGTGATGCAAGCCTTGTGTTCCCATGGGCCATGTGGGTGGTGCAGCCTTGTGTTCCCGCGCAGCCTGGATTAATTGCTTTGGGGGTGCCATTTCTCTGCGGACCACCAAAACTTCCTTGCGGATCACCAGTGGTCCCTGGCCCACTGTTTGGCGACCACTGATCCAGGTCATAGTTGTCTCAAAGGTGGGTTTTGGTTTTTTTGTGAAAAGAAAACTGGACTGTTTTGTTTTTTTCCCCTGAGGAAGAAGACGACGTTTCCCTTCTCATCCAAAAAGCTTCATCGGTTCTCGCAGGATGGTGAAGTGATCCTTCCATTCCCCCACCATCCATTCAGAACTGATGAAGCTTCTTGGATAAGGAGCGAAACATCTTCTCACTCAAGGGAGAAAAAAAACCCAGTCCAGTTGCTTTTTGAAAAAGCGTGTTATGACGTTTGCAGTGTCCCTGGGGTCATGTGATCTCCTTTTGCGTCCTTCTGACGAGCAAAGTCAAGGCGGAACCCAGATTCACTTCATAACCGAGTTACTAGGTTAATAACGGCAGTGATTCACTTAACAACGGTGACAAGAAGGGTCGTAAAATGGGGGCAAAACTCAACTAAACAACTGTCTCACTTAGCAGTGGAAATATTGGGTTCAGTTGCAGTCGTAAGTCAAGGACTACCTGCACTGCAAGAAGGCAGTGGCAAACCACTTCAGTATAGTTGCCAAGAAAACTACAGGGATATACAGGTAGTCCTCGCTTTACGACTACAATTGAGCCCAACATTTCTGTCGTTAAGTGAGATATTTGTTAAGTGTCCCATTGTACTATCTTTCTTGCCTCCGTTGTTAAATGAATCCCTGCCGTCGATACGTTAGTAACCCGGTTGTTAAATGAATCTGGGCTTCCCCATCGATTTTGGTTATCAGAAGGTCTCATGCGACCGTCATAAATACGAGCCAGTTGCCAAGCGTCTGAATTCTGATCACGTGACCATGGGAATGCTGCAATGGTCATAAGTGTGAAAAACGGTCCTAAGTCCTTTTTTCCAGTGCCATTATAACTTTGAACGGTCACTAAATGGATTGTTGTAAGTCGAGGATTGCCTGTAAGCCAAGGAAAGGAACATCCTTTAAATCAGCACAATTTAATCCTGAATTTTAAGGCTAAACAGATCAACAGAGGGACTCTACGTTGATGCTTGTCATTTATTCTGCATCCAATATTTTTGTTTTGTATCCAATACTCTTGCTTGGTATCGAACCGTTTTGTAGCCAACATTTTGGCTTTGCAGCCAATACCTTTTTGTATCAAATGCTTCCGTTTTGAATCAAACACTTCCCTTTTGCAATAAATGCCTTCAAAATCAAACAAGCAATTAAATGGGCCTGGTTTTTGAAACCCATTCCAGCATCTGAATTTCGATCCCACGACCACGGGGATGCTGCGATCAATGGTCATAAATGTGTAAAACGGTCCCAAGTCACTTTTTCCCCCAGTGCCGTTGTAACTAACAGTTGTAAGTTGAGGGCTACCTGCAGTTGAGGGGAACTTAATTTTTTAAAAACAACAACAACTCAACCCAAGATTTTATGAGTGAATCCGTTTGGATGACAACATGAATTGTGTCCCAGAAGGCATGATCTAAGGAAGCCAAACCTGGTCATCATATCCTTCGATGTGCAATTCGAAGCATGGGCCTCCTGATTTCTGCTGCCAGTTCATGTAATGTGCTCAGCTGGTCATGCCTAAAAAGGAAACGCTCCAGAGGGATGCTCATTTCAACCACAAAACTTCATCATTTGTGCACAGAGGGAAGTGACGCAGTGCACGCCAATGGGTACATGTGAGCAACGATAAGCAACTGTGTAGAAACAGGATCATAAGGTTGATTTGGCCATCACAAGTTCCACCTCCAGGTTTTTCTCGGTTTGAAACATCTGCAAATATGGGCATCTCCTCTTATTATTCTTCCGTTCTGCATCCCATTGAAGAACACAGCTAGCCCAAAAGGACAGGGGGGCTTATTGAGACCAAAAACGCCAGCTGGGCAGGGGAAAAAGAAACCCATAATGCACAGTCGTGTAATGAGAAGCTGACTGCAAAAATATTGCAGAAAGATAATATTGTTTTCAAATGTCCATACAGCCAGCAGGATTTGAAACTCCGCTTAAGGGAAATGTTGCACTACTAATTAAAAAAAAAAAAAGTAGAAAACGTGTTTTGTAGAAAGAAGTCTCAAATAACTCACCCTCAAATATTAAATGTGAGAAAATGAGAAATTATTAAGTGTGGTTATTAAGCAATGATGGTCACAAGCAACTAATGTCTAGCATGGACAGTCCTATATGTCAGGAAGAACTAATGATGTAGAGTAGAGTAGAGTAGAGAGGAGTAGAGTAGAGAGGAGTAGAGTAGAATAGGAATAGAAATAGGAATTAACCTTCCACTGGTTAATTGTCCTCACTGTCAGGAAATTTCTCCTTAGTTCTAAGTTGCTTCTCTCCTTGATTAGCTTCCATCCATTGCTTCTTGTCCTGCCTTCTGGTGCTTTGGAAAATAAATCAACCTGCCCCCTAGCCCAACCCAAATGAGCCACGGTGGCGCAGTGGTCAGAGTGCAGTACTGCAGGCTACTTCTGCTGACTGCCGGCTGCCTGCAATTTGGCAGTTCGAATCTCACCAGGCTCAAGGTTGACTCAGCCTTCCGTCCTTCCGAGGTGGGTAAAATGAGGACCCAGATTGTTGGGCTCAAGAGGCTGACTCTGTAAAATTGCTGTAAAGCACTATAAAGTGCTATTGCTATTACGATAGAGAAGGTTGCAAAAGATGATCGTGTGACCCTGGGATCCTACAACCATTTTAAATACATGCTGATTGCCAACTCCTTGAATTTTAATTATGTGACCATGGGGATGCTACTGTGATGCTTGCAAGTGTAAGGACTGGTTATACACCCCTTTTTTCAGTGCCATTGTAACCATCATTAAATGAATGGTTGTAAGTTAAGGACTACCTGTATATCGTAGCCTTTCTCAAACCAACTTCTCATCCCCAGTAAGCTTGAATATAAAACTGAATATATTTGATTAACACGATACAAATAATTGACAAAACTATAAACAATCAGCAGAATCAGTCAATGCTCGAAGCTATAGATCAGATTAAAATATAATTCTATAGGTAAGAAAACCCAGATTTCTTATTTATTGGTCTTATTTATTTCTTATTATTATGTCCACCTAGATGTGACCACTAGTTGAGAAAGAAGAATGACACCACAAAATCCTCAATTGCTCAATGTTGTTCCTCTAAAAATAGACATCGGGTATCAAAAATACTTCCTTTTACCATGTTGTTTCCTAAATTCATAACTTGTGAAATATTGGTGCAAAAGGTTTAACCCCCCTGGTTGGTAGAACATGTGAAGAATCCTTTTAAACTAAGGCTCTGATTAATTATGAAAGAGAAGCAGGAAGTTAATTCCAGGTTGTTTCTCTGCTTGATTAGTTTCTATCCATTGCTTCTTGTTCAGCCCTCTGGTGCTTTGGAAAATAGGATGATCCCCCTCTTCTTTGGGGCAGCCTCTCGGCTGGGTGACTTTAGACCAATCTTTAGGTGATTGTGAATTCTACTTCTGTCTTAGGCATGAAAGTTGGCTGGATGACTTTAGACCCGTGTTGGCGAACCTATGGCATGAAGTGGCACACAGACCCATTTCTCCCAGAATGCGAGAGCTTGCCTGGAAGAACCCCCACTGCGCAGGTGCATGTGCCGCCACCGCATGACAGCTGTCAGGTATCTGGCGTGCATGTGCAGGGGGGCAGGGGCACAGAGACGTGCATGCACACACTGGGGGGGTCATATGCACATGCACAGATGCCGCGCTGCACAGATGCATTGCGCAGTGCAGATGCGTGCATGCACAGGGGAGGTGGGCAGACCCAGCACACATTGCCTTCTGGGTGCTGGCG
Organism: Naja naja; assembly: GCA_009733165.1. Lineage (NCBI taxonomy): Eukaryota > Metazoa > Chordata > Lepidosauria > Squamata > Elapidae > Naja > Naja naja. The sequence continues at coordinate 8,139,279 of CM019165.1, forward strand.
CATGAGCGTGCGCACATTGTTGGCACGGGAGCCAAAAAAGTTTTGCTACCACTGCTTTAGACCAATCGTTAGGTGATTGTGAGTTCTAGTCCCACCTTAGGCGTGAAAGTTGGCTGGGTGACTTTAAACCAATCACTAGGAGACAGTGAATTCTAGTTCCGCCTGAGGCATGAAAGTTGGCTGTGTGACTTTGCACCAGTCATTCTTTCTCAGCCCAACAACCTCACAGGGATGTTGTTGTGGGGAAACTACAGGAAGAGGACGTTGTGTTGTCCATGTTTGCCGCCTTGAGTTCCTTGTAAAAATAACAAAGGAGGGTTAAAAATATAAATAGGTAAGTAAGTAAAATAAGGGATGCTAAGGTGTAGGCTTAGCTACTGGCCAATTGCCATCTATCTGGGTGGAGATAGAATTTAACCCAACGGACTTCCCACCGATGAAAATTCAGCTTGTGTTGCTAGTTCAGAGAAGCCGTTTAAAAACGTCTATAAGTAGCATATTAATTTTCAGAATACTGTAAACATCCCATGACCTTCAGCACCACTTATCTAAACACTATTGTACTAAGAATCTGGTGACAGAGATCAAAAGACAATAGTCTACGCAGACACTTTTGCAAAAATTAGATTAGAACTTATCTGCATGCAGCCATGCCGGTCCAGCCTATTTTTTTTTCTTCCTCTCTTTCTCCAGCTTTGCCCAATTTCCCAAGGGAACAGATGAACTTGAGAAATCCTGAAGGATTTCCATCCTTAAAGAAGCTCTCTTGCTCAGGGCTTAGGTATGAAAGTGAGCAGAAGTGCTCCTTTCTGCGAGAAAACTCGATTTTATTCTAATTAGGTTGTTCCGTACGGGATTTGTGGTGGTGGGGAATCTTTACAGTTGGTCCTTGGGGTATGGCCACAATTGAGCCCGAAACTTCCGTTGCTAGGCAAGATGGTTGTTAAGCAGGGGTGGGATTCACAAATTTTAACAACCGGTTCTGTGGGTGTGGCTTAGGTGGTGGGCGTGGCTTGGTGGTCATGTGACTGGGTGGACATGGCTTGGTGGTCATGTTATTGGCTGGGCGTGGCCAACTCAATATCACTCACATCGAGGCACGCATCTCCTCACCTGGCCTCTCATGACTGTGGGGATGCTGCAACAGTCGTAAGTGTGAAAAATGGTCATAAGTCACTTTTTTCAGTGCCATTGTAACTTTGAATGGTCACTCCACACAAGCAAAGTACCAGCAAAGGAGGGGGAAAATACTCCAGAGATGTTCCAGAGACAGGAAGTCTAGTCCTGCCAAGAACGTAATAAGGGTTAACGGAGAGGCAGTTTCTGTAAGCAACACCAGAATGTTTCCTTCCCGCCTTCCTTACAGGATTAGGCCAGTAATTTCTTCTAACAACCAGTTCTCCGAACTGCTTAGAATGTTAACAACCGGTTCTAGCAAATAGGTGCGAACTGGTAGAACCCCCACCCCTGTTGTTAAGTAAGTTTTTGCCCTATTTTACAACCTTCCCTGCCATAGTTGACGAAGTGAACCACTCCTGGGTTAAATTAGTAACCCGCTTGTTAAGTGAATCTGGATTCCCCATTGACTTTGCTTGTCAGAAGGTCCCATAAGACGATTAGGTGGGCTGCTGGGGGTTCGCAGGGGTTTGGGAGAGCCCCTAGCTAAGATTCTGTGCAGTTTGGAGAACCCCCAAATCCCACTCCTGGCTGGCCCCACCCGACCTGCCCCTGCCCCTCCCAGGAGTCCCCATGCGGCCCGTTTTGGATGCAGGTAAGTGCAGGGAGCATGTGGAGCCTCAGGGAGGATGAAAAATGGGCCTGTTTCCAGCTTCCAGAGAGCCTCCGGTGTCCGGGAAGGACATTTTTGCCCTCCAGAGCCCAGGGAGAGCAAAAATGCCCCCTCCCCACTGTGGTGCAGGAGGCCAACTAGGCCACGCCCACCATGGCCACGCCCACCCAGTAACCAAGCAGAGAACACCTTGCTAAAATTTCTGAAGCCAACCCCTGCCTACTTCCTTGGTTTTGTCCTTGAAAAAGTTTCGTTTCTCATCCAAGAAGCTTCTTCAGGAAAAACAAAAACAGGAACTCCGAGAGGGACCTTGGAGTGCGAGAGAAAAGAAGGACTCGGGGTGACATGATAACAGTAGCCCAGCATTTGAGGGGCTGCCACAAAGAAGAGGGGGTCAAATTATTCTCCAAAGCACCAGAAGGCAAGACAAGAAACAATGGATGGAAACTACCCAAGAAGAAAAACAACCTGGAATTAAGCAGAACAGCAAGGACGATTAACCAGTGCTTGCCTTCAGAAGTTGTGGGTGCTTCGTCACTGGAGGATTTTAAGAAGAGACTGGACAGCTGTTTGTCTGGACTGGACTGGACTGGACTAGAAGACCTTCAAAGTCCCTTCCAGCTCTATTCTGATTGATTGAACTTCACTGCACACTCTTTAAACTGCACAATTCCATGCAACTATAGCAGAGGTGGTCTTCAGCCGGTTCTGACCAGTTCTGGAGAACCGGTAGCAGAAATTTGGAGTCATTCGAGAACCAGCCAATACCGCCTCCGACTGGCCCCACCAACCCCATCTCTTCTCTGCCTCGCATTGAGTCCCAGCTGATCAGCTGGGTCTCCTTTGGTTGCCCTGCACAGGAAAACGGAGCTGGAAAGCAGGTTAGTGGGGTGGGGAGGGAATGGGGATTTTGCAGGAACTTTTCCCTGCCACGCCCACCAAGCCACACCACGCCCACCAAGCCACACCCACAGAACAGGTAATAAAATTTTTGAATCCCACCACTGAACTGCAGCTACTTTGAGACTAAAGGCATCACTTCTGGCCCTGCTGAGATTGGGGATTATGAGCATCGTCATCCATAGATTTGAAAGGGCATCTAGTTAGGAAGCTTAAACCTCAAGTATCAACCTCAAAAAGGCTCTATTCACACAACACTTCGAATGCCAGTTATTCTGGCAACTTTCCCTTTTGGGTGAATTTTACCGGGCGATGTTTTACGTGAACCCAGAAAAGGGCTGAATCCAGCAACTGCATTGTTATGCAAACATTGCACTGTCAAAATTAAGAAAAAATTAAGTTGCATTGTACTTCATTACATCTGGGAGGAAAACCAAGCTCTGCCAACGCCCTTTCTCGACTCATCCAAATGCCATCCTCCTGTTTATTTTAACCCCTCCCCTGATTTGCAAAAGTGAGCAAAGGCATCGCCTTCCCAGAGTAAAAGATGTCCCCGGTAGCTTCGTTAAGGGAAAAGGACCACAGACAGAACGCCGCTCTAGGCCTCGCTTTTCTATGTCCCTTTCTCTTTCCCCCGAATAGGTTTCATTCATTTCAAAGCCCGGCCGGGACCATGGAGAGGAGAACGCTAGAAGGGCCCGCGGGGGATGTGGGATAGAAGCGGGGCTGGGAGAGAGAATTCATCGCCTCCTTCCGCATTTCTGGGCCCAGCTGCAGACGGAGCAACGGCTCGGGACAAGGGCAAGGTAAGGGGATGCTCGCTCCGGCTTTCTCGCCTTTCCCCGGGTGGGCAAGGGACGGGTTTGCCGTCAATGCACCAGCGCCTGGCAGGAGCAAGGTTGCCCTGGCTGCAAAATCAATGGGTGTGTGTGTGTGTGTGCCTACGAGGGTGGGTGTGCACGCCTGTGTGAGTGTCAGAAGCAGATGTTAGAGGGTGGGCGTGCAAGAATGCAAAGGGGGAAGTTGCAGACTGTTGCTTTGAGCATCCTTTCAGAATGCCGTCGACTTCCCATCTTTGCCAAATAGAGGAACTCTTATTAATTTTATTTATTTTATTGGTTGGTTGGTTCGTTTGTTTATTTATTTAAAGTTAGGAAGGCCCAAATGTGCTTTTTTTTCAAGAGGCAACTTGACTGTCTGGTTTTTCTTGGAAGCCCTTTCGCTTCTCATCCAGAAGCTTCTTCAGTACTGGATGGAATTAATTTGGTGGTTGGATTAAAAAATCCTATTTGGTGAATTAATCTGCTTGTTTTTAGAGGAATCACTGAATCCCGTTATCTACTTATACTCACTATTACTCTGTTTAGGTAATTGTAGCCTTCAAGTGACATCGGCCCATATTGGCTTAGTTTTTAAGCTAGTGTAAGCCAACATTATGAAGAATTCTGCCTTAATGGTATGTAATATATAAATGGTATATGGCCTCCTGCTTGAACAGGGGGTTGGACTAGAAGACCTTCAAAGTCCCTTCCAACTCTTTTATTCTGTTAATGTCCACAAGTTGCATGACTGCCCCTAATAACCAGAAACGTCTAAAGTTAAACCATAAAGCAACTTTGTAAGTTTCCAAATAAACCACAAACAAACAAGCTTAAAGGAAGCCATAGTTTTGATTTTGGCCTCTTACAAGGGAGATAGTTTAAAGTTCCTGATTCTTATATCTCAATAAAGTGGGCTGTGAAAATATTTACGGACCCCTCACATCCCGGACATAAACTGTTTCAACTCCTACCCTCAAAACGACACTATAGAGCACTGCACACCAGAACAACTAGACACAAGGATGGTTTTTCCCCGAATGCCATCACTCCGCTAAACAAATAATTCCTTCAACACTGTCCAACTATTACAAAGTCTGCACTACTATTACTATTAATCTTCTCTTCAATCCTTATCACCCATCCCCTCCCACTTGTGACTGTATGACTGTAACTTTGTCGCTTGTATCCTTACGACCTATATTGACTGTTTCCTGGTATGATTTGATTGCTTCTTGTACCCTATGACTATCGTTAAGTGTTGTACCTTATGATTTTTGACTCTTGACGAATGTATCTTTTCTTTTATGTATACTGAGAGCATTAGGGAGAAGGGCGGCATACAAGTCGAATAAATTCTTATTATTATTATTATTTGCACCAAGACAAATTCCTTGTCTGTCCAATCACACTTGGCCAATAAAGAATTCTATTCTATTCTAATTTGCTGAATTAATGCCATTTGATGTGAAAAACCAAATGAAGGCACTTAAGGATGGGCCAGTCAGAGTACTGGATTACCTCTACCATGGAAACACAATGACTGATTACCAAAATGCTTTTGAAGTATGGCTGTCCAGCTAGCTATTCTGAATTTTTGAACCTTCTTACTCTCCTCTCTCCCTCACTTTTCCTCACCAGCTCCCAATCTCTGCTCCCCTTTGCAATTCCAGAAGCATCTAAGGAATGCCACATCCATTTAGAACTTCCTGCTTCAATCCCCGCCTACTTCTAAGCTTTGGGATATGCAGCCTTTAAAGGGTTTTCAGCTCTTTGCCAAAGAAGTGAATCTTTGACTTTTGCAGAGGTCCTTGCTGTTACTTGAGAAATAATTTTAAATCAAAAGGGGCTAACATTTTCTTCTGTCTTGCCTTTAATGGCGTCTCCCTTCCAGTTTCCTGTAAAATGTCTGGTTTGGAGATAAAGCTGTTGAATTCAGGCAACCAGGTTTTGAAAACATGAGGATGGGTTGGTTATGTGTGTTAAATGTTAAATCCCTTCGTAATTGCAGATGCTTCAAGGGATACAAGTCGTTATCTAGTGACCATGTCTCCTGCAATAACAGGCACCATTTTCCTAAGTCTCTTTACTAAACTCGGGTTTGAAAATTGTGTTGGTTTATCACAGGGGTGGGCAGGTACGGCCCCTTTGCGACCTGGGGACTTCAACTCCCAGAATTCCTGAGCGAGCATGGCCCCTTTACAGCATGGCTTAGGAATTCTGGGAGTTGAAGCCCAAGGTTGTAAAGGGGCCAGAGTTGCCCACCCCTGGTTTATCAGAATAAGGGACGCAGTGGCTCAGTGGCTGAGACGCTGAGCTTGTCAATCAGGAAGGTCGGCAGTTCAGCGGTTCGAATCCCTAGCGCCGCATCATGGAGTGAGTTCCCATTCCTTGTCCCAGCTTCTGCCAACCTAGCAGTTCGAAAGCATGTTAAAAAAATGCAAGTAGAAAAATAGGGACCCCTTTGGTGGGAAGGGAACAGCGTTCCGTGCGCCTTTGAAGGCATTTAGTCCTGCCAGCCACATGACCATGGAGGCGTCTTCAGATAGTGCTGGCTCTTCGCTTTGTAATGGAGATGAGCACCGCCCCCTAGAGCCAGAAACGACTAGCACGTATTATGTGCGGGGGAACTTTTTCCTTTCCCTAAGGTGTAATGAAGGAGTTGGACTTAGACCACATCAGGGGTGTCAAACTCAAGGCCCAGGGGCCGGATTTGGCCCACAGGGTGCTTAGACCTGGTCCACGGGAACGGCCTAGAAACAGCAAAGGACCAGCCCACGGTGCTTCTGCCAGTGAAAACAGAACTCAAGTTTCAGCTGCAATAGCATCTTGCAACCCTCTGCCAGCGAAAATGGGGCACGGGGGCTGCATATGCCCCCAGCTCTGTTTTTGCTGGCGGAGGGCTATCAAAACAAACTAAAAACAAAACAAACGCAGAAATGTTTCCCCTTTTGCATTTGAGCGTGGAAGAAGGGATAGGAAAGGAGAAAGGGAGGGAGGAAAGGCAAAGAAAAGGAAGGAAAGATGGGAAAAGAGCAAGGAAGGAAAAAAGGGAAGGGGGAAGGAAGAAGAAAGGAGAATGAAGAGGGAAGGAAAAAGAAGAAAAGGAAGAGAAGATGGGAAGAGGAAGGAAAGATGGGAAGAGGAAGGAAAAAGAAGGAAAGGGGAAGAAGAAGAAAAGAGAATGAAGAGGGAAAGAAGAGAAGAGAAGAGAAGAAGAGAAGAGAAGGAGAAGGAAGGAAGGAAGGAAGGAAGGAAGGAAGGAAGGAAGGAAGGAAGGAGAGATTATAATGAGTGTGAAGGAGGGTCTCAAGGAAGTCCTGCATTAGCACTTGGCCACCACAGGTGCCAAGTCCTGTGTCATGCCCCACCATGGCCATGCCCATGCCTGGTCACGCCCACCACACACACACACACACACCGGCCCTCCAAGGTCAAACACAACCCTGATGCAGCCCTCAATGAAATCACGTTTGACACCCCGGACCACATAAAGTCTTACGGAAAAGATGGGTTTGAAGAACTACTAGGGAAAAAATGAGACAGAAATAAACCATGGTTTATTATGACGCAGATGCCTACTTTTTTCCTAGGCCCACATTTGGCCAAGGCATCTCTCTCTCTCTCTCTCTCTCCCTCCCTCCCTCCCTCCCTCTCTCTCTCTCTCTCTTTTAAATGCTGTGAACTTGCACACTTTATATAATATTTCATTTTGCTGCGGTCAGAGAGGGAAATCCTCAGATGCCAGCTGGTATATTTATTTATTTATTTTGGTATCCTGGCGTTACAAAGGAAATGAGTTGGCTTCCTTCCTGCAGGAGGCCACCATCTCGTACTGTGATTCTGGCATGACGGCATCTTCCAGGGGGTTCGGGCTGAGCTGTATAAGACAGGCTGCCCTTGATCTTTGACGTTGTTTTAGTCTCCCAACGTTCCAAAGGCTGTTCTGCCAAAGTCCGGAAGTCTCTTAGTACAAGACTTACAGTTCAGGAGTCATCTTTGAAGAACAGCAGTGACTGGTCAAGTTACATAAGGCAAAATAGGTCCTGTTCCAATTGTCATGAAACAAGCTATAAGCAAACCAAGTGCTAATATGTGTGAACCCCAGGGCTGGGCTGCTGGGGGATTGCGGGGGTTCGGGAGAGCCCCTAGCTAAGATTCTGTGCTGTTTGGAGAACCCCCCAAATCCCACTTCTGGCTGGCCCCGCCCACTGCACCCCGCCCCTCCCAGGAGTCCCCACATGGCCAGTTTTGGATGCAGGTAAGCGCAGGGCCGCACGGAGGCTCAGGGAGGGCAAAAAATGGGCCTCCCGGAAGTTTGGGAAGGCTGGAAATGGGCCTGTTTCCAGCTTCCAGAGAGCCTCCGGAGTCCGGGAAGTGCAAAAATGACCTCCCCCACTGCAGTGCAGGAGGCTGGCTAGGCCACACCCGCCATGGCCACTCCCACCCAGCCACCAGGGCAGAGAACCCCTTGCTAAAATTTTTGAAGCCCACCCCTGCTGAACCCCTGATATGTCTTCCATATCATTCATTCCACTTGATTTTGTTCATGTATTCCTTTTATCTCAGGGGTCCCCGGTCTACAGGCTGCGGTCCGGTACTGGGCCTTGAGCCGTTCAGAACTGGGCCGCGGAAGTGGCGGCTGAACACATGCGTGCATGCACGCATCCCCACTTGTGTGAGCGTCGGCTGAGTGTGTGTGTGCATGCGTGCACGCGTGGGCCATTTGCACGAGCAATAGGCACACGTGGCGTGGAACTATCCCGTCACCCTCCTTGCCGGGTCGCAAAACCGAAAGGTTGGGGAACTCTAAATAATAAAGATAAAGTAAATAATAAAATAAATAAATAAATAAACTAAACAATAAAGATAAACTAAACAATAAAGATAAAGATAAAGTAAATAATAAACTAAATAAACTAAATAAATAAACTAAATAAATAAATAAACTAAATAATAAACTAAATAATAAAACTCTAAATAATAAAGATAAACTCTAGAATTCAGGAGTTCATACACTATTTTTTTTAATGCTTTAGAAAAGGCTGGTGATGATTATTTGGCGTAATTAAAAAGCTGAGACTGTAATGTTATTTTGTTCCCATAACTTAAGTCATTGTTTTGTTTCTTTTTTTAAAAATTTCTTTCCCTCCTTCCCTCACTTATCTCCTCTATTTCCTTTCTTTTCCCGTTTTTCCATTGTCTTTATTTCTATTTTGTATTAATAAACACACACATACAGAGAGAGAGAGAGAGAGACAGAAAGACAGACATACGACCACAGTTGAGCCCAAAATTTCTGTGGTTAAGTGAGACATTTGTGAAGTGACTTTTGTCCCATTTTACGACCCATTAAGTGAATCGTTGCAGTTGATAAGTTAGTCACACAGTTGTTAAGTGAATCGACTTTGCTTGTCAGACAGTTGCAAAAGGGGATGGCATGACTTTGGGACACAGCAACCGCCATAAGTGTAAACCAGTTGCAAGCGCCTGAATTTTGATCACATGAGCACAAGGATGCAGCAAAGGTCATAATTCTGAAAAAAAAGGTCCTAAGTCGCTTTTTTCCAGTGCTGTCGTAACTTTGAGTGGTCACTAAATGAACTAATGTAAGCCGAGGACTAATTGTAACTTCAAGTAGCTGCTGAACGAATGGTTGAGAACTGTCTGTAATTTGGCTTTAAAAGTTTGGTCATCGGTGGGTGAAGAATTTTAGCCAAGTAAGCTGAATATGGGGACATAATGGATTCCGTCCCATTCTTAATAAATACGACTTAAGTATTTTATTATTTAGACTTGTATCAGAGAAAAAAAAACAAACCCTGTAAATTTCTTGCCGGTCTTTTGATCAAAAGATTTCCTTAATTAAATTACAAATATTTTACTACAACTGACAACGCTGGGTGTCAGGAACTTTTGGAGGCAAAGGGCTTCGAGTTGGCTACCATTCAGGGCTTAAGCAAATCTGATTTAACTATCCAGCTGACCTCCAGGAAAAAATATCTGGGAAAAGATCCAAAGACTACTGAAAGCTGTGTTTGTTCAGCTGCGGTGCTTTGCTGCGTGTGTGTTTGTATGTGGGTGGTGGTCAGGGATAAGCGACAATTGAAAATGTGTTGCCGCTAAAATAATTGTCTTAATCGATCCAAAGATGCTGGAGTGGGCTTGACAAATAAGCCCCATTTAATTGCTTGTTTGGGAGGAAACTTGTTTCAAAGCATTTATTACAACAGAGAAGTAGTTGATACAACAAATGGAAGCCTTGGATACAAAAGTATTGGCTGCAAAGCCAAAACGTTGGATACAACAACGTTTGATACAAAGTGTTCGATGCAAAACAAAAATACTTGGGGCAAAATTGGATGCCTCAAAGTTGTGTCCCACTATGGATCTCTTTCATTCTTAAAATTCAGGATTAAACTCTGCGGATTTTTAAAGGATGTTCCTTTCCTTTGCGTACAGGTAATTGTCATGCCCTTGGTGAAGCCTGAGGGGGACATTGAGCAGCTGGCAGGGAGTGCGAGGGTGGCTCCGTGGCCGTGGAAGAAACAGGGGACGGGCACAGTCCGGCTGGGCATTCAGAGGAAGACCCGGGGGCACCCCCTCTTCATCCTAGGGCACGCAGGGAGGAACGGAGAAGGGAGCAATGTGTCTTACGGGAGAGAAAAGGGCCCTGATCCCTTTCATTAGTTGCAACTGGGAGAACAGGATATAAAAAGGGTGTTTGCACACAGCACCTTGCTGGAAGCAAAGCGTGCATTATCTTTGTCGAGGCTTATCTGGGTTTTGGCGTCCTCCCAACTGTGTGTGCTTCGTTCTCTTTTGGAAGTCTGCAATTTATCATCCTGGTCTGCCGTGTTAATTACTTCAGTGTGGTTTGTGTTGGTTTTTTTATTTTATTTCTAATTATCTTTACTTTGGGTTCGGACTGCATTTCTGCCCTTCGTAGACAGTTTCTTGAAGAATTTGATATCCAGCCGAGGATAATTGGACATTGGGGCCAAGTTGGAGGCATTAAAGGGAATTTATTCAACTTTTGTGACTTCATTATTTTTGTGTCACACCCTGGGTCATCACAGGTAATTCTCCACTTACAACAGTCCATTTAGTGACTGTTCAAAGTTTACAACGGCACGGAAAAAATGCGAATTACGGCTGTTTTTAACACTTATGACCGTTGCAGCATCCCCGTGGTCATGAGATCGTAATTCAGATGCTTGGCAACTGGCTCATATTTATGATGGTTACAGCATCCCTGGGGTCACATGATCAAGACCCATGGCAACTGACGGTGGCACTGCCTGGGGTCATGTGATCATCATCTTCTCAACTGGCTTCCTGAGGGAAGACTGATTCATTTAACAACGTGGGCAAAACTCACAACTGCCTTGCTTAGCAACAAAAATGTTGGGGCTCCATCGTGTTTGTAAGTCGAGGACTATCTGTATTATGATGGGGATCATTTCCAAGTAAAATTGTCCTGCGCTTCAGTCTGTTTCCTTATCACAAGCAGCTAATTACAGAAAGCTTCAGTGGACATACCGGTATATAAGCATCTCTCAAAAGGACACCTGCGTGTTTAGAGTTGGGACCTCGGAGGTCTTCTAGTCCAACCCCCTGCTCAGGCAGGAAACTCTATGCAATTTCAGACAAATGGTTGTCCAATCTCTTCTTAAAAATTTCCAGTGTTGGAGAACTCCAGTGTTGGAGATAAGGGCCTTGGTGGTGCAGGCTGCTAAATGCCTAGCACTTAAGTTCCAGCTGCCTGCAGTTATTGTAGGCTCGAATCCCACCAGGCTCAAGGTTGACTCAGCCTTCCATCCTCTCGGGGTAGGTAAATTGAGGACCCAAGATTGTTGGGGGCAAGAAGCTGACTTTGTAAAAATGCCACTTAGTAATAAGCAGGCATATACAATGGAATGAAGGCTATTGCTGAGCGTATTGGGTTGTATCCCAAAAATTGTAAGACGCCCTGAGTCTTCGGAGAAGGGCGGCATATAAATCTAATTAAAAATAAATAAAAAATAAATAAATAAATAAAACTCACAACTAATGGAGGCAAGTCATCCCACTGGTTAATTGTTCTAACTGTCAGGAAATTTCTCCTTGGATCTAGGTTTCTGGAAAGTAGAGTAGAGTAGAATTAGAGTAGAGTTGAACAGAGTAGAGAAAATAGAACAGAACAGAGAGTAGGGTAGAGTAGAATTAGAATTAGAATAGAATAGAATAGAATAGAATAGAATAGAATAGAAAATATGGAATGGGATAGAATAGGATAGGATAGAATAGAATAGAATCACAGAATAGAATAGGAGTTGGGAGGGACCTTCACCTTGGAGGTCATCTAGTCCAACCCCCTGCCCAAGCAGGAACCCTACACTATTTCTGACGGATGGCAGTCCAGTCTCTTCTTGAAAGCCTCCAGTGATGAAGCTCCCACAACTTCTGAAGGCAGCTTCTGTTCCATGGGTTGATTGTTCTCCCTGTCAGGAAATCCCTCCCTTATTTCCAGGTTGAATCTCCTCTTGGTCAGTTGTCACTCTTGATGGTGTGTGTAAAGACTCGCACTGATTGGCAATAGGGGAAGCTGGAAAAAATGTGCAAAGCACACGCCATTTGTCCATTTTCCTGGAGTGCCAGCATTTTCCTGACCTCTTGGGTCTTCCGCCCCCCACCCACCCCCACCCCCCACTCTACAGCTTCGGGTTGCATCCTGCCTCCTCGGAACAGGAAAGCATCTGTGTTGAGCCTCGCAGGTGTCTTTCTATAGGTCACTTCCTCCCTTTCAGGCTGTGTGACAAAAAAATCCCACAGCGCTGAAATGTCTTGTGCTTTTCCTCTTCAGCGGCTGTGGTAGTCTAAATAAACAATCCATTTCTTATAGAAAAGATGCGCAGGCACGTCCTTAATGCACGTCCATGCATAAACAATCGACAGCTCGCATCCCAAATTAGCATTTGGATGCTAGTGCTGTTCCCTTTCTTTGAAAGAGGTGCTTCAATATAGAATAGAACAGCAGAGCTGGAAGGGACCTTTATTTATAGTAATCCAATTCATCCTTATTTTTTAATTCCTTTGTCAATTTGTCCATTTCTGCGCACATCCAAATTTTCCTAATTTTTTCTGATTCCTTTCGAGTTTCTTTTTACCTTTCCATCGTTGTGCATAAGCCAATCTCGCAGCCGTAATTATATGCATTATTAAATATATATTATCCTTACCATATATATATATATTTTATTCATATTTATATGCAGCCCTTCTCCGGAGACTCAGGGCGGCTTACAATTTTTTTGGAGCACAACCCAATGCACTCAGCAATAGCCTTCATTCCATTGTATATGCCTGCTTATTACTATTTCCCCACATTAATCCCTAACAGAAAAAACTCTGGCCTATATTCTATTTTGTATGATCTACAAGTTTTAGTGGTCACATCTAGCCATAAAGGTAGGCTACAGATTCTAAAAAAACAACCCACATTGTGGCATAATATTTATGTGACCCCCCACTCGGAAAGGCTTGTTAATTGCATTGCTATGCTATAGTCATTTTAGGAAACAACTGGACAGCCTCCTTTATGAAATGGTATAGGTTTTAAAACAAGCTGGAATATGTCAGTGAAACTTGTTATCCTTGCTTAAAATTTTGAACAATTTTAAACAATAGGAAACCAATCTGAATTGCTTTCTCTTGGTTTACTCTTGGGATTGTCTCTTTTATGGCTCATAAAACAGAATCATATGATTCTATGCATATGAATCTGCCCAAATGGATTAGGTAATTCGCCTTCTGTGTGCAGCTAGCCTCTGTGGTGTACCAAAGTGTGTTCAATTTGTACTTTGTTGTTACTAAACACGAACATGACTCACTCACTGGAATACACCCTCTTGGGCAGGCTAGGATGAAAAACTTAAAATATTTGTCATTTAATGATATATTTCCATGTGATTCACCCTGAATACGTCTCCTTCTTTTTTGATACCTCACTTTTATTTGAGTTCAGTAAAATACACGTTCAGTGTACGTGAATATGTTGATTCCAGCATCGTAAAAAAGGAAAGATGAATGAATAGGATTCAGATTTAGCATCTAAATGTTCTGTATTTTTTCCCTTCCAGGCTGAGAAATCTGGTGTGCAGGAACATGTCTCAGTCAGCCGAAAAAGTAAAGGTGAGTTAGAACTTGGGACGTAGCCCGTCAAAACAATTCTTAGCTTTCAATGTTTCATTTCGGGTTTTAGGGTTTAAAGGCAGTGTTTTGCAATCACTTTGGGGTGGAAAGTAGGGAAAAGAACAGCTGGAATACATTGTAGAGAATTATTGTTGTTTAAATAAATAACCCACTTTAATAACTTTGAAGTGATGCAGCTTTATCCGTCCTGTTCTGCTTATTTTCTGTTCAATGGACTGAAGAAAAAATATATAGAAAATTTCTCCGTAAATTGCTGAATCCAGGGCAGAAAACAGTGGATAACAACTGCAGGTCAAGATGAGATAGGAAGGTTGTGTAAAATCGGCTGAATATCCTAGTTCTTCCCTCACCCACAGCCCAACACTTTAATCATAATTTTTCAGTGTGAGTTTCCAAGCAAAAGGATAGTTAACAAAAGATTTTCCTTGGTTTTCTCCACTGTTATCTGGCAATGAACAAGTAAAAGAGCAGTATGCTGTGGATGATGGTTGTTGTGCAGCCAATCCAGTTTTGGGTTGAGTAGAAAGCTGAGATCTTCCTGCAGGGTGAAACTAAATGCTTTTCCAAATTCTCAAGAAGCAATAAGAGAGGAAGTAAAACAAACCCCCTACTTTCTTGCAATGAGAGTCCACAGAGGCCCTGTATAATTCTTACAAAGAGATTGTCTCCTAAACCATGTTCCTCATCCTCTCCCGTTTGCGTACCAGCCAAGAAAGGGAAACAGGAATCACATTACTTCTGTTGTAACTCCGTCTGGAGTGTTTCTCAACCTTGGTGGCTTTAAGAGGTGTGGACTTCAACTCCCAAAATCCCCCAGCCAGCATAGCCACACATGAAGTGGCCTTAAAGTGGTTGAGGAACACTGGTCTAAAGCAGAGGTCTTCAAAGTTGACAGCTTTAAGACTTGTGGACTTCAACTCCCAGAATTCCTCCTCCAGTCATGTTAGCTCAGGAATTCTGGGAGTTGAAGCCCACAAGTCTTAAAGCTGTCAACTTTGAAGACCCCTGGTCTAAAGACTTGGTTGAGCTTACTCTCCTTAATTGGCCCTGTATGTGAAAATATCTGTGAAAATATCGACAGACCCCCTTCACATCCTGGACATAAATTGTTTCAACTTCTACCCTCAAAATGATGCTATAGGGCAAGGGTCTTCAAACTTGGCAAGTTTAAGACTTGTGGACTTCAACTCCCAGAATTCCCGAACTACATGACTGGAGGAGGAATTCTGGGAGTAGAAGTCCACAAGTCTTAAAGCTGTCAACTTTGAAGACCCCTGCTATAGGGTATTGCACACCAGAACAACTAGACACAAGGACAGTTTTCTCCCAAACGCCATCACTCTGCTAAACAACTAATTCCCACAACACTGTCACACTATTTACTAAGACTGTATTACTATTATTCTTCTCATCATTCCTATTACCTATCTCCTTTTCTACTTATGACTATGTTGCTTGTATCTTTGCAATTTTTATTGTTTTATTTAGTTTCCTAGTACGATTTATGTTGATTCGATCACTCAGTGTGGTATCTTATGATTTATGATGAATGTATTTTTATGATGACTATGATCATGGTTTATCACTCATAGCTTTTATGTACAATGAGAGCTTATGCACCAAAGACAAATTCGTTGTATGTCCAATCACAGTTGGTCTGTTCTATTCTGTTCTGTTCCACTTTTACGAAGCTGCTCTCCAGCTTTCAATTTTCCAATTTTCGGTGCGTTTCCATGAATTCTGCCTCCCAAATTGCTGCTTTTGTTCTTGGTTTCTCATTCCAGTTTTCTGACTCGGCTGGCTATGTGGGGTTTGCCAATCTCCCCAACCAAGTCCACCGAAAGTCAGTCAAGAAAGGGTTTGAATTCACCCTCATGGTTGTCGGTAGGTGGATTTGATTTTTTTCCATATCGCACGTTTTGAAAATAAACTATTGAATGCAGGTAGTCCTTAACTTACAACAGTCCATTCAGTGACTGTTTCAAAGTTACAACGCGTGACTTGTGGCTGTTTTTACACTTTC
This sequence comes from Naja naja, assembly GCA_009733165.1. Classification (NCBI taxonomy): domain Eukaryota; kingdom Metazoa; phylum Chordata; class Lepidosauria; order Squamata; family Elapidae; genus Naja; species Naja naja. The sequence goes on from CM019165.1 coordinate 8,155,003, forward strand.
AACCATTGGGCATCCCGTGGTCAACATTCGACGCGGTCACCTTGACCCCACCATGGATGAATGGCTGCAAAACTGATGGAGTTAGCAGAGATGGCTAAATTGACTGTTTTGCTTAAACAAAAAAAAAATATAATGCTTTTATTTCGACTTGGAAACCACTTCTGGACTTTGTGCTTGAGGTGGGAAAAAAAAATAAACTTTGATTTTGGATTTTACCGATTAGATAGATTTGTTATTATAAAAATGGCTAGTTTATACTATTGTGATGACCCAAGGTGCGTGGCACAAAGGCAACACAGTCAGATAATCAGTAGGAGTCCCTTTATTAATTGCCCCAATGTCCCAGTTACCTTCTGGCTGGAGAAAAACGCTCCCAGGAACAGCCTTTGACTGCAGAGAATTAAGTCCAAAACATGATCAACACAAACTGTCACTTTTAAGTCCAGTCAAGCCAAACTGAAGTAATTAGTTTGCAGGGCAGCAAGAATTTCAGACTTGAAGGCACAGCAAACTCACACGGTTGGGAAGATGCCAGGAAAACAGATAAGCCACGACAACACAAGATAAAGTCACATTTGCTCCCAGCAGCCTGCCGCACACAGCCTGCCTTTGTTATAAACTGTGTTCCCAGCTGTGGCTAATGAAGGGAATCAGGGCCCTTTCCTCCCCCGTAAGCCATGCAACTCCGTTGTGCTCCTTCTCCGTTCCTCCCTGCGTGCCCTAGGATGAGGAGGGGGTGGGCCTGGGTCTTCCTCTGAACTCCCTCTCTCTTGTTCTCCCCTCCTCTCCCCTCCTGCGGAGCGGACTTTGCCTTTCCCCAGTTTCCTGCACAGCCAACAGAGCCACACTCCCACTCCCTGTCAGCTGTTCCTCTTCCTCCTTGGATTCAGACTCCGACAGGGGCATGAAACTATTATGTAAATGTAAAAAGCCTGAGGTTTGATGTTAATGCCTTATTCTACTGCACCAGTTGTAAGTCAATGCCTTTTTTTTCTTTTCCCCCTTAATTTCCCCCCCTTTCCCCTTCCGCTATTCCTTCCCTAACTTCTCTACTATTTACTTTTGTATTTTCTTTGTATGCCGTATTATAAACTAATAAAAAAATTGTTTAAAAAACCCACATTCAGATGCTTGGCAACTGATTCATAGTTATAACGGTTGCATCGTCCTTGGGGTCATGTGATCCCCTTTTGCAGCCTTCTGACAGGCAAAGTCAGTGGGGGGTTTGCTTAACAACCGGGTTACTAACTTTAAAAAACTGCAGTGATTGTTGCAAGTCAGGTCATAAAATGGGATAAAACTCACTTAACAACCATCAGGTTGTGGCTAGCATTAATAGTTCGTTTTCATTTGCGTGATGAAGACGATCCATTTTATACTTGTAAATATTATTTATACTTTTTAGGGTATTTCGTTCTTGGTTTTATCAACGTAAGCTTAAAACTTAAAGGTTTTGATAAGGTGTTTTGAAAATACCGGGGATCCCATCACTAAATAAAATACGGTGCAGAGGAATTATCAGAGAAGCAGTGTGGTGTAACAGTTACGGACAGGGACTCTGGGTTAAATCCCTTCATGACTTTAAGATGATCCTTAGCATCCAGGATCAAATGTATCTCCCCCCAAGACAATTGTTAGTGGAATAAAATGGAAGCAGATTCCCATACGTGCAGATTTGACTTTTATTTCTAAACTAGCAGGGTACCCGTGCTTCGCTACAAAACTTTGTGATCGGGCTTAGTTTTGGGGGAGGGAAATATGGGAAAAAAAATCTGCCTTTGCCTACCAGCATCCATCGGTATTCATCTGGCCACCGTCCTGTCAGTGTGTGAGAGAGTTGAGGGCTGTTTGGAAACTGAAACAGTATTTGCTGTGTGAGCAAGAAGGAGACAGCAAGGAGCCTGGGTGTGGCTTAGCTCAACTGTTCTATACTAAAACTGCTTGCTGCTATGAAACTGAAACTGAAATCCTCCTCCTCTGCTTGTGTTTTGCATTTGGAACAGATTTCTTTCAGGTGGGAGGGGAGTAGAACTCCTTAGCATCAGAGCATTTTAATAATATAATAATATAGGAGATACTAATGGCTCTGATGGTCATTTGGGAAAATTCTTTTCTTAGTGGGCACCTAGAAGCCAAGAGAACATACGTGCCAAATTGCACGTTTGTAG